>CAUJNA010000546.1:383211-928211 GCA_963377175.1 Effrenium voratum | reverse complement strand
TTGGGGTCGCCGTCGCAAATCTCCGGAGATGCGGAGGTGCAGCCTCAGCTGGTAAACACCTCCCGTCCCGTTTGCTCGTCTCACTTCTTGAGCGGATTGGCCAAAACAGTCGCTGGACTTTGTGGTGACGCTGAAATAGTCCAACCCCCATAAGTGACCAAAGTCCAGGAACTCGGGGAGTGAGTTGTTTGGGGTAAAAATACCTGTTCATACCAGATTAAACAAGAAGAAAAAGGAAACATGTTGTGGAACATGGCTCCCCTTGGGTCATGGGCGTAGGCTGACAAAGGACCTAGAACAAAAGCGTCGCCTTTTCTTGGTTGCTGTTGAATCCTGTGCCAACAAGTTTGACTTTTTCTGGGTCCAATGGAAAGCCCACTGCTTCCCCAGTTAGAATCCAATCTACCGACCAAAACTGAAAAACAACAGATTAAAGGTCGGTTTTGAACAATTGAGTCACTAGTTCCCACACCAGAAACAAATTTGGCTCTCTTTTGAGTTCTGTAAATGGAAAGCTACGTTTGAGGGCAATTTGAGGGTCTCCGAGTTTCATTTTTCATATCCCGTTGATGGCGGACATGGTTTCTTCGTAGGTTCGGTTGGCCGTGTTTTCCCGGGCGCTAACATGACGCAATTCGCACAGTCAGCATCGTTTCCAACACGGCATCACCAGAAGCTTTGGTTTCGGGGTTCGAGGATTGTTGCGGATGGTTGGGGCGGGGCTTGTGTTTCTGCTGTTTTGGAGGAGTTTATGGTGGGTTAGGGTTGGTTTAGGGTAGGCTTAGTGTTGGACAAGGGTTGGGAGAGGGTTTGGGGTCGAGATTTGGGGGTGGGATTCTTTAATTTAGGGAGGCTTGAGGTTGCCTGAGGGCTGGTTGGGGTGGGTTTAGATGGTTAAAGCAAGTTTTGGGAACAGATCGTAGGGGAACAGATCGTAAAGGCCCCGCGGAGAAACCGACAGAAACCGACAGAACCCCACAAACACCGTCAGAAATCGTCAGAAACCGTTAGAATGATTTCAAAAAGGAACGTGTGGCAAAAGTGACCCACACTGGTTCATGGGATGCAATATCTTAATAAACGAAACATAAAAAGCTAAATTTACAAACAACAACAAAAAACTCAAAACAAACACACACACACACACACACCCACACACCCACACAGACACACACACAGACACACACACACACACAGACACACACACACAGACACACACACAGACACACACACACACACACAGACACACAGACACACACAGACACACAGACACACAGACACACAGACACACAGACACACAGACACACAGACACACAGACACACAGACACACAGACACACAGACACACAGACACACAGACACACAGACACACAGACACACAGACACACAGACACACAGACACACAGACACACAGACACACAGACACACAGACACACAGACACACAGACACACAGACACACACAGAGACACAGCACAGACACAGCACAGACACAGCACAGACACCACACACAGACGCACAGACGCACAGACGCACAGACGCACAGACGCACAGACACAGACGCACAGACACACAGACACACAGACACACACACACAGACACACACACACACACACACACACACACACACACACACACACACACACACACACACACACACACACACACACACACACACACACACACACACACACACACACACACACACACACACACACACACACACACACACACACACACACACACACACACACACACACACACACACACACACACACACACACACACACACACACACACACACACACACACACACACACACACACACACACACACACACACACACACACACACACACACACACACACACACACACACACACACACACACACACACACACACACACACACACACACACACACACACACACACACACACACACACACACACACACACACACACACACACACACACACACACACACACACACACACACACACACACACACACACACACACACACACACACAGCAGTAAAGAATTGACACATGTGATTGCATGTGACGGACAGAGAACTGCAACGACGTGGAAAAAGCGACCAGAAAGAACCGCGACAGTAAGAACCGTGACGGACAGAGACCCTCAAAGACATAAAAAAAAAAAAAAACGGAACCTTTGAGAACCGTAAAGGACAGACCAAAGCTTGCGCTTGAGCGACTCATCCAAACACGAACATTGCTAAGGGGACGACGAAGAGGCTTTAGCTACACTCTTGCAGGAGCCTTTTTCCTTTGATAGAATACTGCCTGACGAATTTGTTTGCCATTTCTCTACTCACACTTCTTGCACCGCAAGCGCCTTGGAGATTGCTTCTTCTCCGTCTTCGATGTAGGTGAGGATCTTCGTGGGCATGGAGACACAACGCTGGTCGAAAGTTTCCAGGATGTGCTTGGGCAGCCTGCCCATGGCTTGAAAGAAGTCTTGCTGTGTCTTGACGGCCGCCCGGAACTCCTGCCCTATCCATAAGCCCAGGATTCCTGACAGCTGCCACTCGTCCACCGCTTCCTCCTGCATTGCTGTGCCAATAGGCAGCGCTTTCGCGACCACCGTTTCAACCTCCTCAATGTCCCTGCCCAAGTTGGCGGCAGAGTGGCTCGCCCGAGGTCGAAGGCGGTCAGGACGTTGGTTTGGGGTTGGGGTGGGACTTCAGGTTTCTGTAGGGTCCCGGTTCCGTGAGGCTTCAGGGTTGGTTTGGGGTGGTTTTTAGGGATAGTCCAGTGTGGGTTTAGGGTGGTTCTAGGGCTGGGAAAGGGTTTGCTTAGTCATTTGTGCTGGCTTCATGTGCGCTTTTAGGATTGGTTTCGGGTGGGGTTCGAGTTGGCCTAGGATTTGCTTAGAGTTTGCTTAGGATTAACTTTTGGTGGTTTAGGTAGTGACGCTAAGGATGTGGAAAGCCAAAAGCACGCAACAACCGCAAAGGCCAACAAAAAGCACCCAGTTACCGACCAAACCAACCAACCGAGCAACCGACCGACGGGGCACCTTGCCACCGCCACGCCTAGGAAATAAAACTTGGGGCCCACCCAGTGATATGTTCACAGAAAAAGGAAACTCTGGTTGGACTTAGACCATGTTTTAGGTACCCATGCCTATTTCGGAGCCCTTGCAATTTTGGCTGGTTTCCTTTGCGAGTCGCTACAACAATAAAATACAATTAACATAGCGCGTGTGCCAACAACATGTGCAGTGCATGCTTGCCTGTCACAATGGCCAACGTTGGCTGGGGGTGGGCGGGGAGGGGGGTAATGGGCCTCACATTTGATTTAGCGTCTGGGGATGGAAACTCACGAAGCAAAAAGGGGGGAACCACAACCCCCCCAAGTTCCGGCGGTTTTTGCGCGCGCGGCTTTTGCATCGATGGCCCAACAAGCTTTGCGCAGCAAGCCACGGATGTTGTGTACGGACGGACAAAAGCTGAGGCAGCTAGGGGCCGACGTCAGGGGTGTCGTGTTGTTTGACAAAAACTGCGGGTTCTGCCATCGCTGTGCGACAGCTGTTCCCGAACATTGCATGTTTGGCTGCTGTGCCAAATTGCAGGGGCTCCTGTAGGCGCGGGGAACCCATTGATAACGGGGGTGTCCCCTTTTACTGGGGATTCATCACTGTTGGAGGGGAAAACCCGGTATACACTTGTGAATGGACGAAATCCTGCACCACCCAAGAAACCCGGGAAGGAAGAGACCGCAAGGGTAGCAGCGTAAAAGTATACAGGTGGTAACAGCGAAACAAATGCTGCGTACAATGCTGCTGGAAGGAAAGGTCCCCTGTGAATACCAACAAACAAGTGGTTTCAACCCATGGTTTCATTTCGTGGTGCGTTGGATGGATTTCGCAACCATCCACAGGGCTTATCACTTTCTGATCCTTTGGGGGGTTCCCCTCTTTGAAATGGCTGTGGCTCAAAAAGCCGGTACCAAAATGGAACCCTGGTAAGTGGAAACATGGACCAAAACCCGCGGTTTGACCCTCCTGTTTAATTTTGAGCCACACCCAAACGGCCCTGACAACCATAGGAATGGGGGGATGTCCCCCGATGTTTTCCGAAAAATCTACCGGACAGGTTTCTCCTAAATCCGACGGCATGGGGAAAGACCCAGCCCCGAGGTGAAACCCTCACCGAGCTGCTCAGCAACTCTCCGGAGGGCCCCTTCAGCAGCAACTCGGACATCCTGCGCCATGGAAATCGATCGATTTTTTTGCCGAGGGCGGAACTTGAAGCCCCTCTCCAAACCTTGGCCATTGAAGCTGAACAGGTTGATACGCCAAAAGCGGAAGGCCAGATTCGGTACATTCGCTGTTGCGAGTGAGTCCTTGCTGGGAAGGAGAAAACAAGCCGCATCTATAAAGGTTCGGAAGGAATCGTCTGGTCGAAGGGCTTCCGAGCGAGATTTCTTGTTTTCAATGGGGGGAGGGGAGGGGAAAGGCTGGAGGAAGGGGGCCCTTCGACTCATGGAAATGGGTAAGGGGCCTCTGCATGAGGATTAAGTCGTCCAAGATGCTTTTACCTACTTTCATTAGTGTTGGAAACAGCATAAAGGGAAATCACAGGGGGTTTTGATACGGGGAAAGAACATGTATGTAGGGAAAGTCGTTAAAGTCGTATTTAAAGGGGGACTTACTACCAGATGTCCATGTGACCCCACAACATGGTCGTGCCCTTTGGCAGCCCAACAAGGGCACCCTCGAAAACGGGAATGCCTCGATGTGTTGTTTATCACCTTCTAGCTGGTTGCTGGTCATCCGGCCCAGGGATCTGGGGAGGGCCTTATCAAGGCACTCTGTTCTTCGAGGTTAAAGGGACCCACCCCTCCAAACAAAGGAAAACGTAAGCCAAAGGGGTCACAACCTTTAGTGAGGCCGCCGACTGAAGCAGTAGACCAAGCACTCGCTAGGTGTGCAACTTGTACCCACGGGAGCCCCAGTTTGAGAGGCTGCTCCTCTTGGGGGATGCTCGTTTTACGTCAAGAGCCGGTCCCCAAACTGACTAAATCAGGGCGGGTGTTCGCTTGCTGGAGGGGGTAGGGGGGAGGGGGAGAGGTGCGATAGCTAGGGAATGACTGTTCCAGGTGTTGGGAATGAACCGTTCGGAGGCTCCAAATCGGGGATGTGCCTTTCTTTTCCCCGGGCTCATTCCATGTCTCATTCCCGGGCTATCGCACCGGCAAGTTTGCAGGCGATTTTTAAAGAGAACCCACCTCAATCAAAACGGCAAACATGCACTGAACCTTTGGGAAGAACAAACAAGTGAAGAAACGGATGAGGAAACTCTGGCAGTGGCAATGAAGGGTTGCAAGGTTGAAAGATTGAGGCTGTCTTGTGACTTTGCAGAGGAAATCAACAAATGGGCCCTTCAAACCTGCATCCCCCCCCCCCGGACATGGGGTTGACATGGAAAAACCAGGTCGATGGGGTGGAAGAACATGTCCGTTTAGAGCAACTCCAAGAGGGGAACCTCAAAAAGCAACAATTACTCCTTCAACAGAACAAAAGCCACTAAACAAGAAAAACGCAAACATCCCCGGGTCGTCCAAGCGTGTCCCACCGGGCGCCCGCGTCTTTCATTCTGCGTGCTTTTTTCCTCTTTCGCGCGTCGGTCCTGGGCAAGGAGCCTCCGTGGGTGGCCGTGGAGGTAAAGCGCGCGTAGCGCGCATCCGTGGGAGTGAGCTTGAAGAGCGCCTCCTCAGGTCCCATGCGATAGGCCCGGGGGTTTGAGAAGTATGTTGGGCTGTGGCCTCCCCTCGCTTTTTTATTTCTTCTCTTTTTTGGTGGTGCTCCGTGTTTGTTTATGCTTGAAAGGGGAAGCTAGGGAAAGTTTCGATGTATTCATTTTTCTATCTTAATTATTTTCGGGGGTGGGGGGGGGGTCCCCGAAAATAGACACTCCCGTTTGACTACCCCCGGTGGCCTTTTGTTCAAATGGAAAGTGGTCTTTCAAGTGGGTTTCTCCCTGAAAGCCACACGCAGAAGGTAATCTACCTTGAGGTTTTGTGGAAAAGCCAAGCTTGTTTCCAAACCGTATTCATAGCCAACGGATAACATTGTTTTGGTTTGGAGACCCCAGTTGCCCAAGACCTTGCTTGGGCAAAATGCTGTTCAAGCACAACTCGTCCCAGCAGTTCAGTTCCTGGAGCTGAAGAGGTAAGGATGCAAGAAACAATCAGTGCACTTCCTCCAGCTCTCGTTCCTGAGTGGATGGCCCAAACAAGTATTACTGTTTGCCACTAAAACCCAAAAAGTGACTAAAGTCCGAAACGGAACTCAAGGAGGTCTTCTTGTTGGTTTAAAGAATGGATCCCTCTGACACATGCCAAGCGGACACCGCATTTCTGACCACTCGTTCCAAGACAAGGGAACCCGTTCCGCCAGCACACGACTTCTTCGTCCCTAGACAGGCGCTCTGGCAAAAAGTGGGTGAGTCTTTTTTAAAGTGACCCCCCAAAATGCTGGCCTTCCTTTTCCCAGCGGATCCCAACTACTTATCTATATATATATATGCACAGTAGGTAACCAGCCCATGTTTCTTTGGGTGGATTGCCAAAAAAAAGAAACCAACCTTGTTGTTTACCACCAAAATGGTCCAACCCAAAAAAGTTTAAAGCGCAGAAACTCAACAATAAGCCAACATGATGGGTTGTTGAGCGCGTGTGCATTGAACAACCCCGCCCCCGCCGCGGGGCTTTTCTTTTGGCTTCCCCTTGACCAACCAGAAACAGGGCCCTCAAAACAACACACCACATGGAAGCCAAAAATCCATCCGTTTGAGCGTTGGGCCTTTGGATTCCATGAGTTAATTTGTAGCCCAGAGTATCTCAGTTGGTACCAGCAACTTGCCGTTTGGTGTTCAAAGCTTGCTTGGGTGTCTTTCTTGGAGTTGGCAGTCCCTTTTTGTGGTTTTAGAAGGAAAATCAAAACGAACACCAAAAGCAGACTTAAAACCAAGCGAAAAACCATCCTTTTCGGGGGTGCCAGTCCTAAAGAAAGGATGCATCGCCCGGCTTTTATGGGTCACACGGTTCTGAGCGGTTGGTTCGCGGCGCGCCCTCAGACTGCCATGACTCGGAGTTGGCGTGGGTCCAATCCATGAAGCGCACCGTAGAGAACCGCTCCAGGTTCTTCCTGGGCGAAACGTCATACCCCACATACCCCACACCCCGCACTGGGGTCCAGACCCACCCTGAACACACAACCTACCCCTCCACACCGACCCATACACCCTCCAGGCGATTCCATGGAAGCCAGGACCCAGTTGGAAGACTTGAGGCCATTGACAGAGGCCCTTGAGTGGAGCTTCCATGGCATGTATTGCTGATTCCAGGGAAATGAGAGAAAGCCCAAACGGCAACAGCCAAACAGGCATGTGATTCGCCTGGCAATGCAAAGACCTGGAGTCCCTCTCTGACCCGCACAAAAAAATGAAACCCAGACAACCGAAAGTAAGGGATGTCATGAGTCACCCGATTTTAAGAGGGAACCCCAAAGACATGGGGGTCAAATACAACAAACAAGATGCCATGACCCCATGTAAGGGTCATGAAGACTACTACTACCCCATTTGGGACCTTCCTTGACCAACATGGACAAAAAAGTAGAAACCCGAAGCTGAAAAGACTGAGTTTCAGGAACCAGGGATGGAAGGGCTCGTGCTCGTGGGTCGCGAAGAAGCCTCGCTGGAGTGCAGGTTGGCGTTTTTTTTGGCCAAACAGCCGGTGACACCAGCATTTCCATGGTTCAAAGCTGCCCCAGACCAATGTCAAAACTACCTAGTAGTTTATTTTTATGTTCTGTACATTGCCTCTTTTTCGTGATCATTTAAAAGTGGACGCCTCTGCGGTTCTGGCGCCCTGAAATGATGATCCCCCTGTAAATACCAACCAGCACTGCTCTCCCATGGGTCCGAAGTGGTGCGGAATGGATTTCGCAACCATCCACCGTGGCCGCGTCAAGCCGCTTCCAGCCTGGCATGATGATTTGGATGTTGCGAAGAGGGTTGGCCGGATTCACCCGCCGGATGGTGATGCCGATGCCATTGTCGCTGCAATACGCGAGCCTTGTCCCGAGGGTCGAAACCCGTCGGGTGTGAACAGTTCCAAGGCAACGAGGAAAACACTCCAAAATGCTGTAAGTCGCCGCGTTCCGCGGAACAAATAGTAAATAAGCTCAGGTGATATCCCCAACAGCATGCGGTGCTCTTTTTAGTGCTCGCACCACCCCGCAGCCCTCGCAGAGCCTCGTGGAACCCTGGTGGAACCCCTGGAACCTTTCTTCGGGGCCGCCCCGGACCACCCCGGAGCCTATCTAGGCTGAGACCCCAAAGCTTCCAGCTGTTGGGGAAAAATAACATGGAACCCAAGAAGGGGTTCCCCAAAAGGAGATAACAAAAAACGGCTTTTGGGGTTTCATATTAGTTTGTTGCTTGACCTTGATTTTGTGGCGAAGGACATCAGATCAGACATCGAAACAGCTTCCATGCTCCTTTTGAATCTGAATTCGAGGCCCACGTATCTTTGTGAGGTGGTTATGCGTCACTGGAGCCTTCCAGTACTGATCCAGTCGGCCCCTTGCCATTTTTTTCAGACCGTTCTTTTCACACGATGGTCCAACACCTCGAGAATCTTCCCAAGCCTTGGTATGGAAGCCAAACAACCGCGTTGTTTGCAGCCCCCGCACGAACAAGGAGCAGAACCTTGAACCAAACAACTATTTGATCAACAACAGCGTAAAGGAACACGTATTCTTGAAAAGGATGGGTAGCGCCTGGTGGGAATCAACCTTTGCCCAGATCTCCAGTGAATTTCCAATGGAAACAAAGGCCTCCCCTTTTCACTTCATTCTAGCCGGAGCTACCTAAAACAGGGCACCACCCGAAGGAGAAACAACAAAGATGGCAAACCCCTACATTGATGGGACACCCCTTTGGAAGACAAACCAAAGCAACCTCCTCAATCCAGACATGTTCGATCGAGTTTTGCCAATCTATTATTTCCAAACCTTTTCAATTTTGCCACCATTTTTTGTTTCAACCACCCCCCCAAGAAAGTTTGAACCAACTCCTTCGTGCTTTTCAATCAACCAAAACGTGTCCACCAAGGACCGTTTCAACCAACTCCCAACCACCCCCCTAAGAAAGCCGACTCCTCCGTGCGAGTCCCGGTAAAGCTGACACGAGTTGCTCCGTCGCTTCTCAAAGCCAAGGCGCCAGCCCGCCTTATCAAACCAACACTCACGCCGGCAGGTAGGGGTGAAGTCCACATCGATGCGGCCTGCACTCCCAGACCCGGGAGGAAAAAAAACAAGCAGCGGCCTGTTTTCGGTTGGTTGAGGTTTGTTGATTTTCAAGGCTGTTTCGTGGATTTTATTGATTTAAAAGGTTTTTTGGTTGATCCTTATTGATCTTAAAGGCTGTTTGGTTGATATTGGGTTCAAAAAAAACACAAAAAAAAAGTAAAAAGGGAGCGACCCACTGGGTGTCTGGGGTGGAAGTTGCAACACTTCTGTACCGATGAAAGGCGCTGGAACGAGCAAAAGCTTGATCACATTTTTTCAGGGCTACCTTCCAATTCCATTCTTTCGAATCTTTTCAGGAAACCCAAAACCCACAAGAACAGCGATCGGTTTTTGAGAAAAGATGGTTGAAAAGCATGGAAAAGGAATCAACCCCTAGTTTTTTTTGCAGTTTGAACAGCCGGATTTCCAGGTCCAAAAGGCGATGCGGTCACACCGAAAAAGCCCACCAGTGCCATCGCGAAACGACTTCGGGCTTCCCGGCATATCCCCAGGGTCCCATGACCTCATGATTTGAGGTCTTTTTGAAAGGCTCCCCGTAAAAGGAACCTTCCTCATATGGCTGTGGGTCAAAACCCTGTACCCCTGGTGAACATCAAAATAGGTGGCAAATGGATGTTCATCCACCCCAAAATGGAGCCATAGGTTATGCCCCATGGCCATATGTGAAAAAAAAGTGAACCTCCGTGTGCGTGTGTGATGTTCCCACGCCTAAATTACCCCTGCTTTTAGTCAGGGGCTGGCAAAACACTCCCTGCTTGGGTGTTTGGCGCACTTAGTAAGTCGTTGGCAACTAAGGTTATAAGGCAGAGCATCCAAGTATACCCTGCTAAAAGCGGGTTGTGTAGCAGGGACAACCTTGTAAGCGTCCTTTCAACATGGCCCCATGGTCACATACCCAACTTGAAAGGGGTATTGGGTGTCGGGGGAAGGGCAATATAAGGGCTTGAAGACTTACTCATAGATTTCTCCCCCATAACCATGACAAAGGTTGACGTAAAAGCACCGTTCATTCTCTTAAGCCCCCGGCAAAATAACAGCATATTTGTAGTAGTGATAGATTCCCTTTAACATCGAACAATTCGTTTCAACGATTTTCTAGCTTTTGCTTAAGGGAAACCAACAGGACGAATACCCATCTGAAACGCAAATGGAAGGCACCCAGGCCCTGCTCCAATTTCCTTCGGCAGCCGTGCGCTGGACTCATTCCCTGCCTTTCTGAAATGCCGCCGGCACCGCGTCGAAGCCAAAGTCGAGCTCGCCGTCCCCGTCGTACGTTACCACATACCTCAGAGTGATCCAACCTGCAAAGAGTCAACTGCGTGTGTCAAATCGGAAAGTTGAAGCGTTGTGTTATGCGTGGGAAAACCGGGTTCTTCACCATATACCACAGGGGTCCCCATAACTCTCTTCAGTTATTCTTATTTATTTGCTGGTGTGTGTGTGTGTTTGCTTAAGGGTAGCATCAACTTCTGCCCTGTTTGGGCTCCTTTGGATCCCTGATTGAAATTTATCTGCGACTTAACGAGTTTGTGTTTGCCCCTGTCTGGGTTTACTTCTGTTTGACCGGCGAGCTGGTAACTTGTGGCGACTTGACGAGCTGTTTGCATTTCATTTGTTGTGTCTCCGTGATTTCCAGGCAAACAGTCATTGATGTCTACGCTCTTTTTACTGGTGAGAGATGTTGGGGTTCTCATTTTCCCCGACCAGCAAAAGTTCTGCGGCAAAAGTTCTGCAACCAAAAACCGTGGGTCCGGCCTCAAGCGTTCGCACAACTGGATTCCAAAACTTCCATTCGCTCAAGACCCCTGGAAAATGAACATATTTCCAGTAGTGATCGATTCCTTTTAAAACCAACAGGGGAAAAGAAAAACACATTCTTAAACAAATGGAAGCCACCAGGTGAGCGAGCGCCTCCTGGCCAGGGTACCGGCCCTTGGGCGCATGAAGGCACACGTCGCGCAGGGTCAAGGTAATCACCGACTGGTCCTGACGTGGCCGACGGAAACACGGGAAAACCATCGGAGGGACAACGCTCACTTAGGTGTTCGATTCGCCAAGCCAAGTGGTTGGTAACCTAGGGTGTAGCCTACTTTTGAGTGAGTTGGGCCGGTTGCAACTATAGGTGATAAAGTTATAACATGGGTACTAAACACTTACTAACTTGGCAAATCGAGCACCCAAGCAGGGGCCATAATTTTAAAGGGAACCCCCCTCCGAAAAGTGATCCAGTGGAGGTCTGGTTGTCCTCATAAACCATGACAATGCCCCTCGAGCCCGGATATATACGTCTATAGCCTCTGGAAGAATGGAAACCCTGGAAATGCCGGCTTGGTTCTCTTTGGACAAACACGAGGTCCCTAAGCACAAGAATGCCCTCCATCAAAGTCAGCCGGTTGCTGGCAAGCGAGGAAAGGTTCGTGACTCATTAATCTTGCCATGTGGAAAACTCGAGCCCCGGAGCACCTGCCTTTTAAGTGAGGAGCCCAGAAACGGTTTACAGATCCTGGAGAAATGGTGGAGAAACCGAACACCCCCCCCCCACCTGCAAAGATTCTTAAGTACTCGCTGACCTGGAAATACAAGGCTAACTTTTCGGAAAGACAAACTATGGACCACATCAGGGAAACTTCCCAAGGTTGATTCGCTTTGGATAAGTTTTTTTCCCCTCGAAGTTGCGAATCAAAGAAAAACCAGCACCCAACGTGATTAGTTTCATCACTCAAGATGTTCATGTTAAGGGGCCCAGTTCTCATTCGAACCTGGTGGGTCTGAAAACTAGCGGCTGGCTCCGAGTCCTTTTCCAGTGAGGTCACGTAGCCGTCCGCATCTTGGGTGATCGCCTACCGGCTACCCCTTCAAGCAGCGAAAGAGCGCAAAGGAGGTCACTTGAGCGACACACTTCATGGTTGTAGTATATACCCTCCCACCAATTAGCATGGAACCTGACAGGGTTCTGGAAGACCAATTTCCTTTTGCAGTGACCCTCTGTCAGGTTCCGGGAGGGGGGGGGGTCTGGAAGACCAATTTCCTTTTGCAGTGCCCCTCTGTCAGAAACCATGTTAGTGGGAGGGTAAACCTATTGACTGTTGTTTCTATACAGGTCTTAAGAAATCCTTGAAACATAAGATCAGGAAGTAGAGCCAGCTACTAAAATGCCAATCATGTTTTTGGGCGCTGATGACTTGACAAGCCATGTGATACGAGGTCTGACTGGCTCTCGCAAGGTTCGAATTGAAAAACAAAGGGAACCCCAGCCGTATCTAAACACGAAAGATACTTTGCCGATGCCGATGCTTTAAAAACTGATACTTGCGCCCGAAACCACCATCTTCCTGGAGCAAAACATCGTGATTGACCCTTTCGTAGGTGATTTGTAAAAGCCACAACTTTGTAAACCCGAAGCCCGGTTTCCTCCTTTTGGGCCATTCGGTCTCTCGAATCCCCATCTCCCGGCCCTGCTGCCCTGCCTGGCCGTTGCCCCACTCGTACTGGCGGCTGGACCACATCACAGTGCCGCTCTGGTACGAGAACTGGCCCGGCTGGGTGTCCGCGTCCCAAATGCTGGTCCACCTGGCGAGAAGAGCCTGAAAGCGACCCTAACACGTCGCCAGGAAAATGAAACCTGCAAGTCACCCGAAAGACTGTAGCCCTTTTGCAATGGATCAGATGTTGGCCTTGAAGATTGTTTGGATTTTAGATTGGTTTCCACGCCGCTTGCATTGGTGTTGATGGCTTTGGATTGGTGACCATGGATTTGGGCCTGAGCCCTCGACGAAGTTGTGAATGGCTCAAGTAGGTGTCACAGGCTAGCAGGGTTCAAATCATACCCTAGACGATATTCGCCTCGCACCATTTGGTATGCGGTTCAGGAACTTTTGTGGGGCTGTCTATCCTAGGTGCCGGATTCTGGCTCCACTGGTACTTCCCTCCAAACGTTGCACCAGTCACTTACTGATCCAAACGGGAGCCAGAACAAACCTCAGGGCACCGACAAAAGTAGTCGGGGCGGTTTTGCTGCCATGGCTCTCCGCGCTATGGCTCCAGTCGCCGATTGAACAAATGGGCAAGCCCCGTAAAGTGACAAGTTGCAATGATTGATCCCGCAGATCGTGTGATTTGTCTTCTTTGCCGAATCCAGCCACCAGGTGGTGCAAAGTGGTCGCGCCTTACGTCCCTTCAAAGGGCTTCCTACTACAGCGGCTTGCCTGGGATCGGTGTAGCGTCATCATCTGGTTTGCTCTTTCAACATTTAAGCCACAAGGTGCCGTAAATCTCCTCTAAGTCACCTCAGTCAAAGAAACAGTCCTGTTTGCTTCCGTTCCCCATTGCTCACTTGGGTGGATTGGCGAACTGCAGACTTTCAACAACGGCCGTGCCGAAACGTGCCAGAACTCCAGTGGATTTCCAACGAAAAGACCGGGTGCCGCTTGTATAGGCCGTCGAGTTTAACTGGAACCCCCTCCCCCGCTCCCCCACCCCCGCCCCCCTCCCCCCTCCCCCCAAGAAACAAGCAAACAGGAATTGCCACTAGGTGTTCGGAGTCTCCTGACCCGAATCAACGGAGTCCTAACCCTTTGGCTCACGCAGGAGCGGATTTCCACGAAACTGGTCCAAACCCCAACATCTCTACTCTTGGTATGGTAGCAAAAAACTGACTGTTTTTTGCAGACCCCCAGTAAAAATGAACAGAACCAAAAAGCTAAAAAACTAAAAAACATGCCAAGAACAGCGAAGCCAAAGTGACTAAAGCCTGAGTTCCAGAACTCAGGAAGTGGAAAAAACGCGAGCTTAAGGGGCGACTTAGGCGCGGTAGGGTTCAGGGTTGCGTGTTTGATAGCTGCTTGTCACCGAGGTGACCAAAGCCCATCTTGGGCTTAGATCTCCAGGTCTGCTTCAAGTCGATCGATCCGAGCGAATCCAACGTGCCTCCGCGAGGTCTTCATAACCTGAGACTTCTCAAAATGAGGCGATCTTAGCAATAGCCCAGGCAAGCCACCCATGGGTCCAACTGATTTTAATCAGAACTCAATAAGGAAAGCATCCGATCTTAACTTCTGGCTTAAAATACTGCTGTATTGTTCTAAATATAAACATTCATCTATGTCAAATAAAAGCCTAGACTTCCAATAACAGGTGCTTTACGCATGAGTTAACATTTCAACACTGTTTATTCAATCAGAGTGCACATTTCGCTGCGGACCTTCCCCCCCACCCACCCAGCCACCCAGCCACTCTCTATCTCAACCCCAACCTCGATTAAAGGTTGCTTTCCACCATTTTCCAAAAAAACAACACCTGAAACAAGAATTCAATTATCAGGTGCAGGGCCTGCGTCATTGGTTTCGTGGGTACTGTTTTTCCGGATCCAAAAAGAACAAACTCCTGGTTGGCGTTGACTATGAATGGAAAGCTCAAGTTAAACGACAGTCAATATCGGAATGTTCCTTTTGACCCCCCTTTCAACCACACTCTGCTTTGGTTGATTCTCAAGGGCAACCCTGCACCCCCCCTGAAAACATCATCGACGACAAACACGGGGGGCAAAACCGCAACCCGCTGGGTGCCTAGGGGTGCAAACTCCACCTGAGTCACAATCAAAACCCGGTATTAAAATGGTCTACCCAGGGCCATGCTTCAAGAATTAAGAAGGCGGCCACGAATTCTTGCTGGGACTTATCTTCATCTATCCCCGGGCGATTGTGGCTCACCTGCAAAGCCAGGCTGCGTCCACAAAGGTGCTGGGCGTCAGCGCCACGTTGATGCCGAAGGCCGCCTCGCCGTGCGCCAGCAGCGAGGCATTGCGCGAGGCGCAGCTGGCGCCGTGATACCCGGCCCAGCCTCAGGATCCGAAAACGGAACACAGACCCTATATTTCCCCTTCACACACCACCCCCACCAAAAAATACAAAAACCTTTCATAAACGCGATGTTTAAAACCACCAAAGAGGGAAATAAAGGGAACCCTGGACAACGGGGGGGACCCTCAAACCAAACGCGAAGCCCGAGGGATGAGCCGTTTTGGGGGGTAGCCTTTTTTTAGGGTCGCTGGGAAGGAAAGCAACGAAGCCATGTGTCGATGCGTCTGCACTATTTGGGGGGTACCTGTTTAAAGGTTGGTTTAAAGGGAGAACATAAGGACAAGGAATATGCACAAACAGGTTCTGAAATGAGTGGAACTTTCGCAGGGCTACTTTTGCGGAAGCCACCCAATTCATGCGGTAAAGAAGTGAGCCTTTGAGCACAATTCAGCAGCTCCAGCTCAAGAGTCGCGACTTTTCGGTGTATGTGTAGAACACAGAGCAATTTTGGCAGCTCCAGCTCCATGTGGGGAAACTGGCAGCAAGATCCTTGCACTTTTGCGGCGAATCTTGCACCGAATGCCGGATATTGGGTTTCGATGTCTGGAAGGGGTCACTCATGCAGAAAAATGACGATGTGGAAGCCAAGCGCCACGTGCGCCAAGTCTGGATTGGATCTATGCACAGCATGCTCCCGCAAGTCTGCCAAAAGGTGGGGTGCCTTACATTGCCCGTCCGTGAGCATAGCCCCCTTATTCAAAACTGTTGCCAAGACAAACGAATCGAGGACCATCCTGGAACTTTCCCGAACTCTAATACATACTCCATACATAAGACCAAATGCCGCCCCTGCTAGTTGCCACAGCAATTTCCTAGGGTCCTGCAAGGCCAAAGAAACGTCAAAAAGAAAACTGCTCAAGAAGCCAGTGCCATGGTATTTGGTATTTTCATTTGTATTTGGTGTTTTCACGGTTTTGTCCTTTCAGTATTTGGATAATTATTCCACACGCCTGAAAGGCACATTGAAGTGGCAAACACGCAGGCGCTACTCTCCGACATGTGTTCGATGTTGGTAAACTAGTTGAAAAAAAACATATCACAAAGCCAGCGCTGTGGGGTACTGCAGGATGTCACTGACAAGGTTTTTTTCAGCCACCAGAAAAAACAAGCGTCAGCTCACTTGCAAAATCCGGGTTGAGTTTATTTTGCCCTCAAACCTTAGTGAATGTGTCATGGTGGTTGAATGTGAATGGTTGGTCCGGGACACGAGTTCTGGAAACAATAGAGGACAAGTCTGAAAAAGCTTGATGCCTATACCTTCCAATCAGTGGCATGCTTACTTTTTCATTGTTTGCATTTTCTTTACAATTTGTTTCTGACTGATATTATTCATCTTTTTTTTACGTTTCCTTCATGTGGATGAAACGCCTCATTTCTGGCTTCCTGAGTGAGCCTGTTTCATGTTTTCCCTGAATGCGGTTTCAAAGCAAATATGCCCCATTGCAGGTTTCCTGGAGCCTCCATCGTAGCAAAAATGTATGTTTCCCCCCTGGTTCGATACACGAATTGACACGTTGTAGCGCTTTTTCCTCCACAATTGCTTTCGAGCATTCTTTTCGGATTCGAGCAGAAATCCAGCTCTCTAGTTTCATATCCCCTCACAGGCGCGAGTTTGGGAAGAGTCTTCAACGAAACGAGCGCAAAAACAGTGCAAAACGAGCGCAACTCGGCGCAAAAAAAGTGGAAATATTTCGAGCAACAATTAACGTATCAATGGAGGCTGCAGGTTGGATACTCGCCGTGCTTTCTACTTATGCACACGGTTGATCAGGGGGTCCTTGTCATGGGCATCTTCCCTTTGTGAACACCACAAGTTGGGGGCTATCCTCAACCCACTGGTGAGAAACGGCGCTTCGGGGATATCTGACCTGTTGGATCAAAGAGGCAACATGTGCACATATGTTTCTCGTAGTTGACTCCTCGGGTCATGAAAGCCAGGTTTCCAAATCGTGCCAACCCAAAAAACCATTAAAAACAAAACGTCCAATAGTGGAGATCGCTTATATTATATACTAGTTTAATTTTAAACAAGGCGCTTCGCTTTGGTTGGGACTGAGTCATCGCGGTGGCCTTCTTGAAGGCCCATTGAGCCCCCCCTCAAAAACTCGAAGCGCTGCCGTGGAAGCGCTCGCTGCCGGAGACGCCTCCTGGACCAGGACCCACACCTTTAAGGCGCGGAGTGTTCGCGTTTGAGGATTTTGTTTGGGCATAAGTCCAGAAGGAAAAACCCTGGATCAACACGGGGAAACATTTCAGAAACAATAGGCCAACCTGGGGGAGCCAACAACTCACACAGGTTTTGGACAACTAGTTCAACTTGTCAAAATCAGGGTTGGGCCACCTTGCCTAAGCATGTTGGAACAACTGGCTAAGCAACCTCCTTTTGGTCTCCCTTAAAAGAGGGCCTGAATCGAGGCTGTTGAAACACCTTTATGTGGGCTCAAAATTAGACTGCTGGCTTTAGCATTGACTGGCCGCGTTGACGGGCAGTTCCGGAGGTCGAACCGCTGCCTTCGTGAGGTGAGACGCGAAGCAGGCCAGGTCAAGGGCTGCGTGCGCTGGTGGGGGGATGGTGGGGGGCACCCCTATGATGAAAGGAGGCCGGGAAACGCCCATGAAGTAAGAAAATAGCTCTAAAGATTACTTCTTGGGGTCAACATTTTGTGCAAATCTTACTTGTTGACATGGCCTGCTTAACGTTTATTTGCTCTTCGTCGCTTAGCTTTTTGCACATTCTCAGTGGGCTTCTCAAAGACGGCGTTGCTCGCCAAACGCTCGTCCTGAATAACACATTCCGCCTCGTCAGCAGAAGCGGGCCGGTCCACTGCTTGGCTGCCGTCTTGGCGCAAGACTCGGATCAAACGAGGGGCCCCCTGCTCGAAGGGGTTGACTGCAGGTTGTGCTCTGCGCGGCATTGCTGGGCTTCTGCGCCACTCCAAAAAGGAATAGCTGTCTGGCCGTGGCTCTCGTCTCAGCGTTTCTGTCACCCAACCCGTCAAATAGCTGTGGGCTGCCGCAGTGATTGCACTCCGCTCTTTCCGCAAATCAGCTTCCTGCTTCACCTTTGCACGCATCGATGCTGCAATGTGGCGGCGTGGGTGCAGGCCCTCCGGCTGCACGGAAAGCTGCAGTTGAAGGCGGCCAATCTCCAAGCCGCTGAAGAGCCAGCACACCTGAGGGAATGGAAGGCACACCACCCAGTGTGCAAAGATTGTCTGCCTGCCTTCAAAGCATTTCAAAGGACAATTCCCAGAAACAAAAAAGATAAAGACCATCCGCGGCGAGGTTGGTTGGGTTGTAGTACTAAGTTGGCGTCAAGCAGGCGGCAACCACAAGCTAAGCGAGCGCCAACTTCATTTTATTCTAGCCTGCACTTAGGGGGCGGCTATAACTTTTAGTAAACCTCCCACAAGTTTACATGGCAGTTGGTATAGTTACTGTATATTTCCGGAAAACAGCATCTTTGCAAGAAAACAGATTTATTTCGCTAACCTTTTGCGACTGAATCGCCACAGTGCTGTTGCAGCAGCGGACGACAGCATGGCCTCCCAGGCTGTCCAGCGGGGAAAGCGTGTGCCCCTTTCACCGGAAAGGCCAAGTACACCTGATCGAAGATGCCCAGGAGCTTGCATTTAAGCCAAAAGCGGACCATAATTTGATTCTGATTGTTTGACGACGCGTTGTCAAGAACAAGTGTGACCCGTCGAGGCAACGCCCTCAAGCTATCAAATATTCTGGAGAGACCCCTGGCCAGCTGATCCAAATGTGTGCACGTGTCTTTGTGAAAGTCAGCGTCACTTATAGCAAAGGCAACGTCATAAGCATGGAACCAACTCATGTGGCAATGCGCGGCAGGTCTGATGATCGACTCAAAGCTTTTCGGCTTGACCAAAACTCGTGGTATTCGGTGCTTCGCCTGGTCAAGGGCGTCTGAGCGAATGAGGAGAGTTGAATCTGGCACATCTTCCAATCTAGCGCCATTCTGACTGCTTTTCGCGCTTGGCAAGCCTGGGCATGCCAAGCGCTCTCTGCCTGGCGGTCACGCCACATTTGCAGCAAGTGCTGGGCATATCTTTCTACCAGGTCTGCCCTGTCTGTGGCTGTAGCGCTTTTTCTCAGAGCGCGCTTGTAGAGAACACTTGTTCAGATCGTGGCACCACTGACACATCATCTCATGCAACGCGATGGGCTTGACAATTCCCAAATACCGGCGCGGCCCCGGTCTTTGGCCTGGGCCAATCAATGCAGTTCTGAAGGGGTCGTTCATGATGATGGATTCGACAGCCATGGCCGAGAGTGCCCTTGTATCCTCCTCTGCCCGGTCCGGCGTGTCTTGCTCACGCTCTGAGTCGCTGGCTTCTGAGAGCTCGCCAGTGTGTTTTCTCTTCTCACGGCCTCCAATAAAACTCCCAGCCTGCTCCAAACCATCAAAATGAAATTGGTCTGGAAGAAACTCACCGTCATAGTGATAACGGAGGCACAGAAACTCATTTGCTGCGGCAAGCTGATTGGCAGAGTTCATGTGCGGTGTCCTGTCACCTTTCTTGCGCCTGTCAGGCAGACCATGCAGTACCTGCGCAGAGGACAAGGTTTCCGAGAAATGATGGCCGAACACCGCAATGACACCAACAAAAAAACAGACTGCTGTGCAACGAAGGGTGCTCGCTGAAGTCTCGAAGGGCCCACACCGAGCGCAAATATTGCAGCCCGCACACACACTTTACAATCTCCAGAGTTGGCCCTCAAAATCTGCGCCAAATTTACTGAAGGTTGCTTTGTGGAAATGCGCTTGCAGTCTCCTGTTTGCAGCTGGTGGCTCATTCTGCGCTGCTGCGCGGCCCTGACCTTCTACAATATCACAACCACCGCTTGACGCCAAGCCTTCTTCATCGGTTGACGTGCTTGCTCGATTCCATTGGCGCGCAGGTAGCGCATTCAGTTCGCATTTTTTTGCACTAACCTCATTTTAGTAGGGTTTTCATTGTGGCGCACGTGATGCTGGAGTTGATCATGCAAGCAAGCTCGTTGAATACAGAACCATCTCTTCAATGAGAAGCCAGCCGGAACACTGCCCATGCCTGGCCCGTGGTATCAACTTGATAGACTTCCAGGTTCTGGTTGATCACTAAAGGTCGGAACTCCGCACCATCAGCTAAAGGCAGGACGCGCGCGAATCACGGCATGCATTGAAATGTGTCTCGCAGCTGGATTCAGAAATGAGGCCCCTGACTTGCAGTCCAGCGTCCCGAACGGAGTCGCGGAGCACAACGTCACCGTGGCGCGCGCCTTCACGAAACTCATGGGCGCGTTCGTGACTTTTTGGGACAACGACGCGGGCTCCAAAATCCACTTGCTGGCCAACCCGGGGCAGGACGTGGCCCCCATCGGCGCAGCGAGGCAGGAGGACAGCCTCCTGGAGTCGTAGATGCAGCTGGGCAGCCTGCAGTACCCTCACAACCCCATGAAAGGAATCAATCCATAACATGCGACTACTCTCTATGATGCAAACTGGCATGTTCTAGCAACGGCTGGTGACACTTGACCTGGCAAAGTGGCAAAGGTTTGACCAAAACATCCCTCTGATCCAAGCAACATTAGCCCACCCTGACACATCAGGTGACTGCGTTGTCAAGGGACACTACTTTGTGTCCTATCAAGTGTGTACCCTTCTCATTTTCTGCGGCAAGCCAAAAAGACCAAACAAGATTAGGAAGCATAAGGGAGCACACACAGCATCACCTAGGCCGGCTGAGTAGCAAAGGATGCCAATTGGCAGACCGGAAATTGGGTGTCTCAAAAGTGGTGAAACATGGAAAATATTCTCCAATGATTTCGACTTCCTGTTGGCTTTCCTTTTTAACTGGCTGCTCGGGACACGGATTGGTTTGAAGCCAAAAAGAAACCGTGATCCAGTTTCTTGCTTTTTCAAGCCTGTAAAATCGCAAGGCCCTCAAATTCTTACAAACTCTCGCACCTCTCAAACCCTCAAGCTTGCAAACCCTGAAAATCTCAAACGTGCAAGCCCTGAAACTCTCAAGCTCTCAAACTCTCCAGCTATCCAACTGTCATAACTCTCAAGCTGTCTTTGATGCGCAACCCAATGACAAAAACGTGCCATGATGCGGCGGGGTCCTTCGACGGAGCGTCGTCCAGGCCTCAGGACGGGGCACGGTTGAAAACTAATACCGTGTGCAAATGAGTTCAAGCAAGCCCTCGCAATCAGACCGAATGCTTTCTCACGCAGGCAACGATGCAAGGCTGTACGCATGCTGGCAAAGTCGCTCCATGCAAGCACGAGGAGCGTTCGTCCCATCCAGATTTGGTTGAAACGCGAAGTTGAAACGCGAAGCCGGAAATCGAAAATCAGGAAGTGCAGGGCTGTCTGGCAAAGTCGCTCCACGAAGCCAAAAATCAGGCAGTGCAGGGCTCTCTGGCAAAGTCGCTCCATGCAAGCACCCATCCAGATTACAAGCCGAAAGTCACTGGGCATATGGCCCACCTCGCCGGACCAGTACGCGAAGATGGCGTCCAGCTGGCGGATGCCGCCTTCAACATCCCCGCGGCTCATCGTGTTGCGAAGCCCGTCCAACGCCTGCAAGAGGGCCTCGCAAAAGTGCCGCGGGTCAAAAGAAAGCATGGCTTTGATCTTCTTCTTCGTCTTCATGGCCTTCGAATGATTTCGATGCTGATGCTGTTGCTGATGCTGCTGCTGATGCTGATAATGCTGTCAAGTGCTGATGCTGATGATGCTGTCAAGTGCTGATGCTGATGATGCTGTCAAGTGCTGATGCTGATGCTGTTAAGTGCTGATGCTGATGCTGTCGTGCGCTGATGCTGTCACTGTCAAGTTCTCACCTCCTCGCTGGGAAAGATGGGCCAAGCATCACAATCCGTAATCCGTAAGCGCCACAGTACACAAATGGGAGGGGTGGGCTGTCTGGACAGCTTGTCGAAAAGAAAAGGGTTCTTAGAAGGGTTCCACCAAAATGATCTTTGAAGGGTTCCTCGAAGCTGTAGCGCAAACTCAACAAGTATCAAAACAGTTCCGCAGAACCATTAGTTGAAGTTCCGAACCCATTCCTGAAATCACTCACAGTTTTGCCGAACTCGCGACAAAAATTGTTGAAATTGTGTGGCGCCGGAAATCCAGACCCACGCCCCTTCCCGAAGCCTTCTAATATTCCACTATCCGTTAATCAATGGGGTAAATGATGAAAGGCCACGATGACCAGAGTGTAAAACGGACGGATGGGAGCCCCGACCATCTGAGAAAGAACATGATGAGAAACGACCGTGAAGACGAAGACGCCCAAGTCGTCCAGGCCTAAGAGCGGGGGCCGATGCGGAGACTCTCGCGCAAGGATTTTGGGGGTCTTACATTCTTAGACCTACTGGCAAACGATTGTGTTCAATGACGTGTCTCTCTCCAAGACCCATAGCACTCACAGCTTGTGTGTTTGTTTTTCTCTGTCTCTCGCTCTATGTCGCTCTCTCTCTCTCTCTCTCTCTCTCGCTCTCTCTTTCTGTCTCTCTCTCTCTCTCTTGCTTTCCGTCGGATTGTTTCCGTGGTTTACGAGCACAAACGCACTAGGTTGAGCAGCACAGTCAACCCTGCATGTACATCACTACCACGCGTGGTTCGCCCAGAACTACTTTGCTCCCCTTCAAGCAGAACGCCTACAGCACATGACCGTGAGATGGTCCCACTTGGTGGCGAGCGCGGGTCCCAAGAAGACGTGGCTCCCAAGAAGACATGGCCTGGCCGCTGGAGCTACGCTCATCCGCTCCCAAATATGTGTAGAGCGTTCAGGTTTCAATGTTTTAGGGTTCAGGTGTAAGGTTTAACTTGCCCTCAAACCCGAAGGTCTTTGGCAGCCACCGTTAAAGAACAAGGGACAGTGAACAACAAGTATAAGAATAATACTTGTCTGTCACTTTTACTTAGAGCAACTCACATCGCGGTTGAACAACTGCAACAAGAACTTACGAGACTCTTAGAATAGCCCACACTATCATCCCAAACAGGAGCCGTGCAAAAACAGCCTGATATGCCTGAATGAGCCTTAGAGAAGATCGAAAAACAGAAGATGTACTAAAACGGCATGTGAATGAGTTTCTGCGAAAACCCATGTGAATGTGGACAGCCCTGTACGTCAGCAGCTCCAGTACCAGCGCGCACATCCGAGTTACACAACACCTATCCTAAGCGAGTGGATCCATTTACCCATAGAAGGCAAAGGCAAAGAACGCCTTGTGTGATGCTTACCCAGCCCACCCCTCATGGACAAAGCATCCTGTCAGGATCAATGGACGTCGGAGGAAAGCAAGACATCACCCGCATGCTGGCAAACAACATTCCTTTCAATCAAGTTGTATCATCCCAAAAGCAGCCGCCGTCAGCCCGGAAACTGTCATCAGCCCCCACTTGGCACACTTTGGGATGCATTGCAGCAAGCAGTGGGAAGAACAACAGCTCAACCCCAACCAAGAAAATGACCCCGAGGTGCTGCTTCTGTGTTAACCCACACAAATCTATAATTGAAACAGGTGGCCACGTTCGTCCAACCCAACCGAACCCAACCCACCCCAGCTTAACCTCAACAAGACAAATGGTCCCCGGAAGTTACAGTAATGCGGAGGCAGGTGAAGGAAAAGGCTTCTTGCAATAACACTCTACACAGTTCCAAAGTTCCAACATGTGGCCACACCCGTCCAACCCAACCCAACCCAGCTCAACCCCAACCAAGCAAGACAAGTTGCTGCTTCCGTGCCAACCCAGGTCCATAATTCAAACACGTCAACGAAGAAAATTGAAGTCCATCATTTAAACCGGTGGCCACATCCATCCAACTCAACCCAAACCAACCCAGCTCAACCCCAACAGGCCAAATTGTCCCCGTTCCAATGATAGCCCACAAAAGTCCAAAATCCAACCCAACCCAACCCAGCCCAACAAAGACAGGACTTGGCTTGATATTTCTGGTAAAACTCATGCGTTTACTATGACTTGGTTGACGTTGAAAGGGGAGCAAGAACCATGTCTAGCAGCCAAGTGGGGATTTCCCACTAAACCACAATAAGCAAAAATGTAAAATGTTTCCCAACAACAACCGAGATGAGGGAAGGCCGCGGGCTCCGTCAGGGCGCCTTCTTCATCAACAGCTGGGCAGTGCCTCAACAAGGAAGGGAGGCAGGAGCGCCGATTCCGTTCCTTGAGGAAGAAGGCGGGGGCGCTTCAATTCGGTTCAATATGTTGTGGTGCTTGGATGTAGGGGGCATGGGTGGCAGTCAGCATCAGCCTCGCTATGACAGAGAAAACATCATTTAATGGTCGCCCCGCCCCCCCCCTTGCTACCTATAACTCCATGCGTACGGGTAAGACCTCACAAAAGGTGTGTAAAGGTCCAGGGGCAACTCAATGTACATCCAAGGGTTTAGGGTTTCACCATACGTTTGACCAGACCTGGCACGTTGATCGCTTTGAAGGGGGGCAGTATGTCTGTGTTGGAATGGCAGTATGGGAGACCCTATTTGGCTCAAATCATGCCCAGAAAAGGCGGAGCAAAGAAGAAGGTTGGTCAGGCTCCTGCCTTGACCAGACCAGCATGGGATGAGTGGATAAAATTTGTAGGCCAAAATTGCGGTGCGAGGATTGCAGTAATCTTGAGCTTCACTGGCAATTTTGGCCTTCGCTGCTCAGAGGCGCTGACCCTCAAGAGGGAAACATTGCCATGAAGGCTGAGATCACAAAGATCACGATCACAGGGGACACGCCAGGTGGCAAAAAATCACCAGGAAACATATATGTGCGCAAGAAGCACGCTCGCTGGCTAAAATCTCTTTTGCAACATGGGTACACTGTGAAGCGAGAAAAAGGTCATAAACATGGCAAGCCAGCCGGGGGAAAAAAGAAGATTACCATCGAGGTGGAGGACACGCACCAGCTCCCGGAGCAGGGGTTCTTTTTCACAAGCTGCAAAGGTGCCAACAACAACCACCTGCACTATCATGCTGTGTACGCGCATGTCAAGAAACAGGCTCCTCGGTTTCTGCAGCACCTAAAGGACAACAACAAAAGCTATGAAGAAGACTATAGCAGACTCAGGCCACACAGTGGACGGGCCACACTCATCACCGAGCTCATGGGAGAACTGCGATGAGTATGAAATTCGCGCGGCTTGTTTGCACACCGAAACAAAACAGCAAGGCGCAGCAGGTTGAATGATAGGACAAACAGGGTGCGAGAGTAAACCCCCAAACGTGATCAAGAAACTCCCTCAAAGTAGCCACCCCCTTAGGCTGTGTCATTTAAAGGTTTAGCTTTGGGCAAGGGGTCAAGCAGTATGAGGAGACATGCGCCTGGATCCGTGAAAGTGTGCCTGAAGTATGGGCAAGTTACCTTGCGAGACGTCAAGAAAGCCTGCGATGACCTTGAGGACTCTGCCGGCAAGTCAAAATACGATTGGTCCCGGATGCCCACGAGGCAGTTAAAGACAGTGCGGGAGGAGATTGAGAAAGAGCTCAAGAAGCGCAAGTAATGCCAATGACTGGCAACCAGTTAGCTTCTGCACTGGGTGGGGGCAAACTTTTGAAACATATATTATTAGATCCATGACACGTTGCAACATGTTTGCGCTCGTTTCATTCAGTTGTCAACATTTTGGCTTAACCTTACTTGTTGACAAGCCCTAGGACGGCACGGCTCGGACATCAATGTGCAACCAGTAAGTTGCTCGGACACCGGTCACTTGCTGCCACAGACCGTGGGCCCGCCAGAAGGAATGTTGACCCCAAGCAAGAAGTAATCTTCAGAGCTATTTTCTTACTTCATGGGCGTTTCCCGGCCTCCTTTCATTACCCCCCTCCCCGCAACCGCCCCCTCTCTCGGTTTTTTTGCCTTGATTTAAGTGCTCATTCATCTCATTCGAGAGTCCGTGACCACGGATCATGAGCCGAGCCGCCAAGCCCGGAACGAGGGTTTTCACTCCAACTGCTTTTGGGTTCTTCTTTTCTTGGAGGGTTCTCCTCGTGTTAAAGACATCATAGATCATCGTGGGATTGACTGGCCCTGCCTGCATTGACGGGCAGCTCCGGAGGTCGAGCCGCTGCGGTGGTGCGGTGAGACGCGAAGCAGGCCAGGTCAAGGGCTCCGTGCGCTGGGGGGGACCCCTATGATGACAATGCAATGAAACCACAAGAAAGACAGGGTGAAGTGTGGTTGCCCCGTGAAAGTGAAGCCAGGGTGAAGAAGGCAGGGATGGATCGCAAGTTGTGTCTTGGCGGGGATGGCCTCACAAGCCGACCTAACTTCGGTGAAGTTGATGTTTTGGATAAGTCGGCGCCTGCTCACATGGCTATGGTTTAAAACAAGGCACCCAAGTGGCACCTTGGCATCTGGGAACAAAGGCTAAAGCCAGCAGTCTAATTTTGAGCCCACATAAAGGTGTTTCAAGCCTCGATTCGGGCCCTCTTTTAAGGGAGACCAAAAGGAGTTGCTTAGCCAGCCTGGAGCCTCCATCGTAGCACAAATTTATGCTCCCCCCTGGTTCGATACACAAATTGACACGTTGTAGTGTCTCTTCCTCCACAATTGCTTTCGAGCATTTTTTCGGATTCGAGCAGAAATCCAGTTCTCTAGTTTCATATCCCCTCACAGGCGCGAGCTTGGGAAGAGTCTTCAACTAAACGAGAAAACGAAACGAGCGAAAATCCCACACATGGTACAGGCAATGGCTTCCGACGGGCGCATGATTGCTGTTAACTCGAGCACTTTTTGTTGAACCGTACATTTATTTTTGAACAGGTTGTCACGAGCAGAAATAGTTCGAGCAAAAATTGACGTATCAATGGAGGCTGCAGAAGTTGTTCAAACATGTGGCCCAACCCTGATTTTGACAAGTTGAACTAGTTGTCCAAAACCTGTGTGAGTTGTTTCCCCGTGTTGATCCAGGGTTTTTCCTTCTGGACTTATGCCCAAGCAAAACCCTCAAAAGCGAACGGCGTGTGGGTCCTGGTCCAGGAGGCGTCTCCGGCAGCGAGCGCTTCCACGGCAGCGCTTCGAGTTTTTGAGGGGGGGCTCAATGGGCCTTCAAGAAGGCCACCGCGATGACTCAGTCCCAACCAAAACGAAGAGCCTTGTTTAAAACTAAACTAGCCAGCATATTTTTAGTGCCCTTTAATGGAGGGTACTTGGCCTGTTTTTGAATTTTTTAATCGAGGGCACTTAAGGCAGTGTCGGTGGCCTAAGTGCCCCTTTGATTCGTTTGCTAAGTGCCCTTTTTGGCTTGACAGGAGTTGGGATTCGGTTGAAATCGAAGAGCTACCCGTGTCGAAGCGTGACAACTGCCACATTTGATTGGCTCCGACCCGGAAAGCCCGAACATGGCTTTTTGAGTGTCAAAGCGTGTCATTTGAGTGTCATTGGGGGTGCGAATCGAGGTCACTTACCCCTTGAAAAGGTCACTTACGCTAGTGTCGGTCCCCCCTGCGTGAGTGTCATTCGCGTGTCGCTGCGGCTCGATTTGCCCAGCATCGGTCCCGCCCCCGTGTGAGTGTCATTTGCATTCACGTGTCGTTGCGGCTCGATTTGCCCGGGCTGAGGAGGGATTTGCTGGGGAGGGCAACCCTGAGGGTGTAAGTGCCCTTTAAATGGCTTAAGTGACCTCTTTGATTTAGGACTAAGTGCCCGTATTTTCAAAATGGATCATAGCACCCTGAATCGAGGGCACTGAAAAGAAGCTGGAGTATATAATGGCTTTCATGACCCGAGGAGTCAACTACGAGAAACATATGTGCACATGTTGCCGCTTTGATCCAACAGGTCAGATATCCCCGAAGCGCCGTTTCTCACCATTGGGTTGAGGATAGCCCCCAACTTGTGTTCACAAAGGGAAGATGCCCATGACAAGGACCCCCTGATCAACCGTGTGCATAAGTAGAAAGCACGGCGAGTATCCAAACATATTTGCTTTGAAACGACATGTGTTCGACGTTGGTAAACTCATTGAAAAAAACATATCACACAGCGCTGTGGGGTTTATTTTGCCCTCAAACCTTTGTGAGTGTGTCATGGTGGTTGAATGTGAATGGTTGGTCCGGAACACGAGTTCTGGAAACGATAGAGGACAAGTCTGAAAAAACTTGATGCCTAGACCTTCCAATCAGTGGCATGCTTATTTTTTTCATTGTTTGCATTTTCTTTACAATTTGTTTCTCATTGATATTATTCCTCTTCTTTTTATTACGTTTCCTTCATGTGGATGAAACGCCTCATTTCTGGCTTGCTGAGTGAGCCTGTTTCGTGTTTTCCCTGAATGCGTTTTTGAGAGTAGCGCCTGCGTGTTTGCCACTTCAATGTGCCCTTCAGGCGTGAGGAATAATTATCCAAATACTGAAAGGACAACACCGTGAAAACACCAAATACAAATGACAATTCCAAATACCATGGCACTGGCTTCAAGGTGATCCGCAACTTTCCGGTTGGGACTATTTCTCAACCTTCAACCCGGGTTTTGAGGGTGGTTTTCAATGTTGAGATTTGTGATCTTCTTTTGGGGCCTCTTGGTTTCCTTTGGGTTTCCTCTTAAAGTCATTCAGGTAGTTGGTTTCCTGTTGGTTTCCTCTTACCATCATCCAAAAGGGGACCCGTCAGCACATCCTACTGGGGGGTGTCACCCACAAAAGTGATCCGGATTCCACTTACTTTGCTGTCTCGCAAAAAGAGTTGCATTTCTTTGGTTCCGCGTTGTACACACACACACACACCGAACCTGCTATTGGCCACTACAATGGTCTTCCTAAACCTTGACAAACGTCCAGGAACTGAGGAAGTGAGACTAGGTCCTCCAGTAGAGAGGTTGGAATAAGGGTACCCTTTATGCAGTGGTCTATTTTAGCGGGCGAACCCTCCCAACCAAAAAAGGGGTGAGAAAGGGCTCCTAGCTGGGGGACGTATGGGTACTTCAGGGGTGCACCGTTTGGAAAGCCTTACGGAGGCAACTCGAATTCCATTTGACGCCAGGCGGCATTGGCAAGCGCCGGCCACGCATGTGCCATAGGTGCAGCCAGCACAGGCGCTCTCGCCTACCGGAAAAACCAGGCAGCGGCCTTTTAGACGAAAGTAACCTTTCAATTCCTGAGTGGATTGGGAAGAAAAACCTGAGCTTTTGATTTACCACCAAATGGTCTTCCCCCCAAATAAAGTCCATGAACCTGTGGATGCGCTGCGTACCCTGGGATATTGTCCATGTAGGCTGTGGCTATCCTTCCAAATCTATCCATTCTTGTGGATGCCCCTACCGTATTGCAAGTACACCCCAGCCACACTCAACTAAACTTGGGAAGCCCAACATTTTCCCTGGCAATAAGGGTGCTTCTCAAAATTTGGAACCCCTACTGTTTCCATTTTGATTCTCGAACCACCACGTCAACGGAACCCGATGAGACCCCACGGACCCATGACCCGGCGAAGATGCCGGGTCAAACGTCGCCAGGTCCATTTTTAAGACCCGAAAAGAAGTGACTGGACTCCAGGAATTCTCTTCCGACCCTTAAACATGGGGGTCCTTCGCCGAAAGAAAGCGGTCGTGGAACCGCTGTTTGACTCGGGTCAGAACAAGACTCCAGACAGAGAAGTGTTTTCAAAGTGATGCAGGATTGCGGCCATCCACAGTACAAGCAAAGCTTTGGAGAAGACCCCCTAGATCCATTCGGGACAAAGCAATGTCTCCGACGCCTGGACCGATGCAACCCAAAGAGTCCACCGTGCTGCAGTCCCACTCGCAGCCACCATTTGCGCTCTTGCGCCAGCCCTGGTCGCAAATGCACTCCTCGGCTGGGAGCCCCCGGTCAAACATAGGCAGCCTTTTGGCAAAATAGATGGCCCTGGTGAGTGGAGTAAAACCCATCCAAACCAGTGTTATTCCCGAAAGCATGGCGAAGGGTTCTTCCGCTGGGTTCACTTGAGTTGTTCTCATGAGAGTCATTACAAGCTGTCATTGCAAGGAATCAGCATCATGAAAGTCATTGCAAGGAGTCATTGCAAGGAATCATCATCATGAAAGTCATTGCAAGGAGTCATTGCAAGGAGTCATTGCAAGGAGTCATTGCGGGGAGTCATTGCAAGGAGTCATGGCAAGGATTCATTGCAAGGAGTCATTGCAAGGAGTCATGGCAAGGAGTCATGGCAAGGAGTCATTGCAAGGAGTCATTGCAAGGAGTCATTGCAAGGAGTCAAGTGCAAGGAGTCATAGCAAGGAGTCATGGCAAGGAGTCATTGCAAGGAGTCATTGCAAGGAGTCATTGCAAGGAGTCATTGCAAGGAGTCATGGCAAGGATTGCAACTTGCACTTGACTCCTTGCAATTGCAACTTGCACTTGACTCCATGCACTTGCACTTGCTCCTTACACCAACTAACACTTGCTTGCAACTTGCACTTAACTCCGTGCACTTGCGACTTGCACTTGACTCCATGCACTTGGCTCCATGCACTTGGTTTCTTGCAACTTGCAATGGCTCTCATGACTCCTTGCAATGACTCCTTGCATGACTCCTTGCAATGACTCCTTGCAATGACTCGCAATGACTCCTTGCAATGACTCCTTGGACTCCTTGCAATGATCCTTGACAAAAACTCCTTTCCCGCGCGACCCTCTGCGGGGATCGGCGTGGTCGAGGTGCAAAAACCGAGGTTTTTTGCGATTTCGACCCTCTGCGGGGATCGGCGTGGTCGAGGTGCAAAAACCGAGGTTTTTTGCGATTTCTAACATGCTCGCGCGACCCCCTCTGCGGGGATCGGCGTGGTCGAGGTGCAAAAACTCGAGGTTTTTTGCGAGCCGACCCTCTGCGGGGATCGGCGTGGTCGAGGTGCAAAAACCCATGGTTTTTTGCGATTTCTAACCTGCTCGCGCGACCCTCTGCGGGGATCGGCGTGGTCGAGGTGCAAAAACCCAGGTTTTTTGCGATTTCTGCCTGCTCGCGCGACCCTCTGCGGGGATCGGCGTGGTCGAGGTGCAAAAACCCATGGTTTTTTGCGATTTCTGCGCGCGACCCTCTGCGGGGATCGGCGTGGTCGAGGTGCAAAAACTTTTTTTGCGATTTCTGCGGTGCTCGCGCAACCCTCTGCGGGGATCGGCGTGGTCGAGGTGCAAAAACTCGAGGTTTTTTGCGACTTTTGTTGTTCGAACTGGTCCTCGGGAGTTGTCTCGTGGTTCGCGCGCCTGCTCCCGGAACCGGCGGGTCGCGGGTTCGATTCCTCCCTGGTCCGCGGGCGGGCGTCGCAAGATGCAACTTGCATTTTAAAGCAACTTGCGCAGAGCAACTTGCGCAGAGCAAGTTGCACAGAGCAACTTGCGCAGACCAACTTGCGCCGACCAGTTTGCGCAGAGCGCCTTGCCTAGAGCAACTTGCGCAGAGCAACTTGCGCAGAGCAACTTACGCAGAGCAACTTGCACAGAGCAACTTGCACAGAGCACCTTGCCTGGTGCTGTCTCGCGCTTGCTTCACGAATGCTTCGTGTAGGGAAAAAGAACGCATCCTGCAGCGTTGGGCCGACCTCGCTTGCGATGTTCTGCTTTCGGGCCAACCGTGGTCTAGTCTGTTTTTAGCCAAACTAACCTAAAAAGGACACCTATGTGGTCAAGCCAAAGGGCAGCCGCGGGAGGTCATAAACCACTACACCCTGAACAAGTGGGCTCATTCCTGTAGTAGCCGATTCCAAGCTTGAGTGGAGTGGCCAAAGAAGTCTGTTTTTTTTGGTTTGCCACTAACTCGATTTTCGCGAAGATCATGACGTCGGGGAACTCCCGTCCCTAACATCATACTCTTCGCAAAAATCGTTTTACCCAGAGGCTCCCGATTGATTTAGGGCCTTCAAACAACCTGGTTTTGAGACCCCCAACCACCATCGGGGTGTCTAATGGAGGGGTCGGGTCTTCCATTGAAAGCCCAAGAGCCTCTGGGTAGTTTTCACACCGGATCCAGTGCGTCCACTTGCCAGAAAAATGTAAACCTACAGGAACAGTCCCTGGCTACCTATATACATGGAATTCCTGGGAAGGGCTACTAACTGAATAGGGTTAGCACAAGGTGCCAAACAAGTACATACATTACTCTCCTATGATGATGAGTCAGTTTTCAGTATCCCATAATGTCCCCATTCTAACACTGCTTAGACCCCTAAAGTAGCCTCCACTCCAATGATGGCTCTTTTAGGCTGCTTCTTAAAGAACCTCTTTGAATGGTAAACACCTCCGCTTTTAGTCAGGGGTTCACATCATACCCTGTCATACCCTGAAAAAAGGCTTCGGGGTATAGTGGTTTCTCAGAATGGATTTCGGACCCTGTTGCTTAAAGGCAAAACAACAAGGAGCCGTTGCCATTTTAGGACAAACACATGACCACCTTTTGGGACCTTCACCAAACGTGGAAATGCATTGAGGTCATGTCAGGTCGGTTTTAAACTAAGTCCCAAAAACAAGAAACAAAGGGAAACACAAAGCAAAGCAAGTCTTGTTTTGAGAATCCCAACGCCTCCTCCCCCCCTCCCAAAGCGTCCTTCGTTGGACCTGGGTCCCAGCCACCCCATCGACTCGAGATCCGAGAGCCAGGCGTTGTTGGCGTCGCACTGGCCGTGGTGGCCGCAGCCGCAGTCGATCTCGCACTCCCCGCCCCGGAAGCCCCGGAAGCCTCGGGATGGGGAGGCGGAGGAGGCGCGGAAGGCCCAAAGGCGCCACGCGGACTCGGAAAGGCGCGAATTCTGACAGGTCTTCCGGTTGGCTCTCCTTTAAAACCGATCGAAACAGGGGGGGACCCTCGACAAAAAGACACTCCTTTTGAGGGTAGGCCTTTTGGAAGTTTTACAAGGAAACCAAACGGAGCACAAGTGTTTGTTGGATCCCGGACCCGAATTGGTGGACATCATTTGGGTGGGAACCATGTTCAACCACTTGTGGGGTGGCTCCTGAATTAAAATCAGACCAATGTGCGTGCTTCTTTATTTTGTGCGCAGCCTTTTTGGGGTTGGGTTAAAGGGAACCAAAGGAAAACATCCATGTGGGCATTGGGGTACCCCTATTTGAGACAATTTTGCTTCACACTGCAAGCCCCCCGAAGCACAAGGTCGATCAGCTTTCGGCTCGATAAAGCAAACCCCAACTGTCTTTCCGCAAAAGTCGGTCTCTCCCCCGGGCGATTTGGTTGAATCGCCTTGCTTCAGGCTGGGTTTCTTGCATTTTGCAGATTATCGACGAAGAACCCAGTTTGAATCATGTGGACTTCTATGGGGCAGGAATCAAGAAGGCCCTGTTCTGTTGGTGGTTGATTGAAACAAACGCCCCTCCAAAACAAGGAAAACTCCATGGACGGGAGAAAAAGGGCGCTCTTCAAAGCAAAGTAAATATGGGGACGCTCAAAGACGTTGTTAGCACCCCTTTTTGGTTGATCTTAAGACGGAGCCCCCTCCAACAAGAAGAAGCAAATGACATCACCGGAGATATGGGTCGGGGTTCGGGGGTTGCCAAGAAAGGGAGAGCACCTCTGAACGGTAGGCTTTCCTCTGTTGGCCTCGCTACGGAACAAGGGGATCCCAACATAGCTCGGTTGAAGGACTCTCCTTCTCGGAGAGAGCGAGTCGCAAGCCGCAATTCGTTCCAGGGCTCCTTGTTCGAAACGTTGGAAGTCCACAAAGTCTGCATGCAACCAAGCAAAAGCTTGAGCGATAAATGCCAAAGAAATTCATGGGTGGTGGTGGTGGTGGTGGTGGTGGTGGTGGTGGTGGTGGTGGTGGTGGTGGTGGTGGTGGTGGTGGTGGTGGTGGTGGTGGTGGTGGTGGAAATGGTGGTGGTGGAAATGCACAAGGCTGTATACATGCTCTCCTGACGGGGCTACACAGTAACCATGGCTACAACTTACATACTAAGTCGGGCCAAGCGCCTCCCCACTGCATCGGGCTTATGTAAAAATAAAAAAAATAAACAAATGCCTCGATCCTTGTTTAGTACATTATGTGCCTTGTTTATCTTAAACAAACAACTCAGCCCAATTCAACTCTTCTTTTTACAACCCCACGCCAGGGTGTGTCTTTTCTTAGCGGACATGGCATGTCCCTTCGTCCGTTTCACCCCAACAAGGGAAACCTTCCAACATGCTCTTTAGCAAATGGAAGAGTTCCAAGTTCCTTTTAAACCCAACCCGAGGGAAATCCAACCCTATCAGAGACGGGAAATCCCAACAAGGGAAACCCAAGCCGATAAAATACGACAAACGAAGCAGACCTGAAGCCCACGTCGTCTCGGTCCATCGGTCCAGGGGCAGCTGCAGACGTTGGCGGCGATGCAGTGGCCCCGTTGGTTGCAGCCGTTGGAGCAGGAGAACTTTGAGCAGGTACCTTCGTTTCCCAGTGGACAACCTAAGGGGGGGTCCAGTGGATCCATCTTACCTGGTTTTGTAGTAGGGGGGGGGGGTTGAGAAGTTCAAAAAATAATAATACCGTGGACCATTTACATTGTTGATAGGGGGGGTCCAATTTTTAAGGAAGACTATACTGTGGGTGGTTGCGAAATCCAATAAATAGACACCCTGGAAGAATGAGTCCCATGTAAATTCCGGTTTCAAAGTGGTTCAGCGGATCCCAATTCGTTTCCCAGTGGATCCACTGACCTGGTTTCATAGGGGGAGTTGGAAAACCCAAGGGGTTTCAGTGGGGTTCAGTGGACCAAGTTACCTGGTATTGTATTTTGTAGGGGGAGCCCAAATAAGTCCGACGGCCTTTCTAAAATGCGGCGGGCTCCTCTTGTTTCCCTTCACAACCATAGAAATACGGTGGATGTGTGGATGGACGAATCCTGGACCAAATACACCAGTTGGGATGGACGAAACCCGGGATAAACCACCTACAAACTGACAAACTGTTGCAAGAGTTTGTCCATCCACACAGGAGGGGTCCCAAAATGACAAGAGGCTTCTTTCTGGTTTCCCTTCAAATATCACCCAGGGGGGGCGGGGTTATACGTGCCCTGGCAAGCATGAACAACACAAATTCAGTAGTGACGGATTCCATTTCAACCAACAGGGGGAAATACCAAAGTATTCATTTCAGCACATGAAAGCAGCTGGAGACCTTGGTATGGTAGCAAAAAACGCCATTGTCTGTTGCAGCCCCCACTAACCATTAACAGAACCAGACAACTGAAACACCAAACAACATTGCAAAGAAGAGTGAAGATTCCTTTCCAACTAGAAGATGCAAAAAACATTGTGGTTTACGGAAAAGTCAGATGAAACCAACCATCTTCAGGGTTCCGTCTTTCGTGACAAACTTCGGTTGCGACCTCAAGATTTCGGGGGGATTTGAAAACTTGGAGTAGCCAGGTCCTTCTTGGTCTCAGTTGCCCAAAGGAGGGACGCGTATACTGTGGATGCACGAAATCCTGCACCACCTAAGAAGCCCTGGAATGACGAATCCCTCGTAAATACCCAGAAACGGTGGTTTCGGTTTCCCATGGTTTCATTTAGTTGTGCGAAATGGATTTCGCAACCATCCACAGTATGAAAGGTGATCACCTGTTGGGATCGTCCCTTACTAACCTTCATCAATCCGCGGGTTTTGAGCACGTGGCTCACCTGGGTTGCCATGATACAAATTGAAACCCAAAGGGCCATTGGATCCAAGTTGAAACAAATCCAAACTGCCCGAGTCGAAGCTGCAATCTTTCTGCGTGCCAACACCAAGGAATTCACTCGGTTGCTCATCAAGCGAGTCAATATGGCTGTCTAAGAATTCAGGACGCCCCCTAGAAAAATGAGTCAAACACGGGCTTTACCCAAAACCTATGGCAAAGAACCAAGTATGATATACACTCTTTTCTAATGACTAGTGGTTCAAAGAGAACCATCCTCAAAATTACACTTTTCTGGTGGTTCAAAAAATAGCAACAGCCCAAAACCTGTTTATTTGGGACAACCCTCACACCTCAACATTGCACTCTTCTCGCGGTTCCAAGAGAACCGCGAGCCAACAAGTGTTTATGTTTCTTGAACCCCTCACAATGCTACACTCTTTTCTGGTATTGAAAAAACAAACACGCCAAAGACTGTTGGCTTCTGCTCGCCCACTTCGGACCACATACTCTGCGCGTGCGCCGTGGTGCCCCCGTGATACTCCGCCCGGCAGTTGCAGTGCCAACTCCGGAGGTTCCCAATCACCGCCTGAACCGAGAAAAACATCACTCAGGACATACTAGGTCCTCCAGTAGAGAGGTTACAATCAGGGTACCAACTTTTTGCTGTGGTCTACTTTAGTGGGGGAACCCTCCCCCCCAAAAAAAGGTAACAGGGCACTACTGGGGGACCTAGCATACCTTTTTGAAAAACAAGAGAGTATGGAAGAACACCAAAACATGGTTTTGTCAACAAACACCGCAACAACAGGGGGATTTGGAGCCGCCAGGGGAAGCTCCTGCCTGGAGAAGGGGAGTTTTTGGCAGGGCAAACTTGTTTTGGGTGGTTCAAAAGAACAATCTAGAGGAAGCACAGACCGTTTGGGGTTCCCCTATCGGTGGTTTGGGACTTGAACCCATCTTGTAGAGGCTTGAAAGGAAGTGCTTGTAGAGGGGAAGCTACCTCCTACCTCAAGAAACCAAAGCACCAACTCAAAGAAGCAATCAGGAAGCTGAATCAGGGGCTAAAAAACTAGAATGGGGGAGCGGAGGTTGGGGTAGCCTAAGACTCAACTAAGCCATGACCATGGTAATATTATGTTAGCAACTGTTCGGCCCCTTGTATTGCTTAGATAGGGTTCCTTCAAGGATACATCCCAAACCCACCTGCTTCACAGGATTTGGAGCCTCCAATCAGTGGGTAAGAGTATTTTTTGGTTGTTGCTGGTCCAATTACAGCCCAACACCACCGGCTTCACAGGATGTGGATCCTCTGAATCAGATGGGAACAGTTGTTTGTTGCTGGTCCAAGTACATCCTTTTCAAAAAACTTGTTCGCCTTGCTGGTGCTCAGGGGGGAATGACCCAAGGTTTCGGAGTGAACCGTTTGGGCATGGCTTTAAAGGAAATCACAAGTTGGATGGTTCTTGTTGGGTTCAGGCACCATTTCCTTCCATTTCCTTCCGTTTCCCTCATCCTCCTCAAAGTTCGTCGGTGTTACCCCAAAGTTAGTCGAGGTTACCCCAAACTTATTTGGTGTTACCAGAGGCTTGTCGTGGTTACCCCCCTTCCTGCCATTTCTCAGTCCCTGGCTATCGAACCAAGTAGATGGTCCCGAACAAAACATGCCCCGCCCGGATCAAGCGGATGTCCGCCGACATTGCTCGGCGTGTCGGACACCTAAGAGAGGATAGAGGATGACCCCCCCCCAAACCCCCCCCCCCGCCCGACGTCAAGCACCGCGCGGCAATTTGATGACGTTCCACTAAAAGTAGTCTTCGGGGAGCTGGTGTCGCAAAACAGGGGTCCCAGGCTCGATTCCCCCTGCCGGCTCTTTGCTGGGTTGGGGTTCCTGCCTCCTTTTGCCGAAAATCTGGACGTCCTAATTGCGGAAACGCTGGAAAACCGTGTCTTTTTTTGCGGGAAATATTGGGGAGCAAAGGGGAATTGCAAGGAAGTGCAAGGAAGTGCAAGGAAATGAGGGGAGGAAGTCGACATGACAGGAAAGCAGCGGGACATGAAAGGGAAACAAAGGGGAACTGAAAGGGACATGCAAGGGACAGAAATGAAAACAGGGGAGTGCAGGGGGAAGGAAAGGGAAACAACTTGAAACAACGCACAAGGAAACCAATCCGCACGACGGGAGATGTAGGGAAATGACTCGCGACGAAAGAACGGGACATACATGGAAAATGAAGCGGAGAAAATTTCAGGGACATGAAGGGGGGGTTGAACGGCATGGAAGGGACAGGACCAGGACATCATGGGAAACGTGAAAAGGACATGAAGGGAAAATCAAGGGGAAAGCCAGTAGTGAGATGCCAGTTCCGGGTCATGCACGGGCAGTGCCCGGACATCGAGGCAACTCAGGGGGGGACGTGACGCTGCAATGCAGAGAGAGAGAGAGACAGGGAGAGAGCGGGAGAGAGAGAGGGAGAGAGAGAGAGAGAGCGAGACACAGAGACTGAGAAAGAGAGAGAGAGAGAGAGAGAGACAGAGACAGAGCCAGAGACAGCGCCAGAATCAGAAAAACAGAGAAAGAGACAGACAGAGAGAGCGACAGCGAGAGAGAGAGAAAGACAGAGACTGAGAAAGAGAGACACAGAAAGACAGAGAGAGAGAGAGAGAAAGAGCAAGAAAGTGAGAGAGTAGAGAGGTTCGAATTAGGGTACCCTTTTTCTGTAGAGGGGCGTGGACAGGAAGGAGACTGGGAGACGGAAAGAGACAGAGAAACAGAGACAGCGAGCGAGAGAGAGAGAGAGACAGAGAGAGAGAGAGAGAGAGAGAGAGAGAGAGAGAGAGAGAGAGAGAGAGACAGAGAGAGGGAGATTGAGGAGAGAGAGGCTTGGGGGGATGGGGAGGATGGGGAGCACTGGGAGGGAGAGAGGACGACAGAACGCACAAGGGAGACAAGGGAGAGAGGAAGGAGAAAAGGGAGAGGACAATGTCGGCGGACTGAGCCGGAGGCTCTAAAGTTTCAAAGCCATGCGACAGGCACTGCAACCCAAATACCGCCAACGCATCCCAACAATAAGACGCAAAATCGGCAAAAACTGGAACCTTTCAAACAAGAAACAACAGTGAAGACAATTACCACTAACATCCACTAAGAAAGCCGGCATTTGGCAAATCACATGTGGTAAATCAAATAGTTGGCACAAAACAAAGGAGCCCATTTGCCACTCACTTAGGTCCAAAGCTGGGCTTTTCACTTTTTGGTGCTCCTTGTTTGGCATTTCCAAGTTTTGTCATTGCCCCAAAAGGTGACCAACAGAGAAACTCGGATTGGAGATCCAAGACCCCATCAGGTTTTGTTGGGGTCTAGCGTGGTTCTTGCGCATGCCGGGTAGGAACTTACTTTTCTCTTTTCGTGGAGGGGAACCAAAAGGAAAACAAACAGTTGCAAGTTGGAGTTATCTTTTTGGACACACCCCGGTGCCTGTTCCTTTTGCATTCGAAACGCATAAAAATCAACCAACCAACAAATCAACCAACCAACCAACCAACAAACCAACAAACAAACAAACAAACAAACAAACAAGCAAACAAGCGAACCAACCAACCAACCAACCAACCAACCAACCAACCAACCAACCAACCAACCAACCAACCAACCAATTGCAAACAAAACAATCACACAAACAAACACAACCATACAAACACACACAAACACAAAGAGAAACACCGCGCTCCCCAAATTCATCGAGCCGCAGACACTTCGCAGATGCCCTGGTCAAAGGTACACCGATACCCGCAGGCCGAGTAATCCGTGTAGGAGGCATCTAAACAACTGGTGCCCGAGTAGCCCCGGTAGCAGTAGCACCTGGCATCCGAAGGCAACCCTGCAATTCAATTAACACTATTCTGGGCTGTTCAAAATGGAGGGTTGGCCAATCCTAATTCATAATCCCTATAGGAAACCCACTACAAAGGGGCCCCCTTGCGTAACCCCAGGCAAGGATTAAGGAGTGCCTTTGAACAGCCCAGCTATTAAAACAATGGTTGGGCTCATATAAGGATTGTGATATATAACCCTGGATCCTCATATAACCATTGTTGAACCTCTGGGGTTCAAACCTCATGGTTGGGCTTGGTTCAACCGCCGTTCCGTTTACCGTCCAGGATTGTCCAAATTGGGTCCCCTTGGGCCTTTCTTTCAATGGGGGCGAATCGGAAACCTAGGGCAAAGGGAGCCCTTCTTGGCATCCAGAAGGCGCATCTCGGCCCCCTGGAAAACACATGAGAAAATATGTCCAGGAGGGGTAGTTGTACTGTAAAACCAACAGGGGAAAATAAAGGCATGTTTTTCAGCAAATGGAAGGGAGGGTGGGTTTCTCTCACGGAAGCCACAAAAAAAGGGGGATGCACTGAAAACGATATGTTCAAATGTTCTTTCATATTTACCCTCCCACTAACATGGAACCTGGGGTTCCTTTTTGGTGCCAGCCAGGCAAACAAAAGTGATGGAATTCTCCTTTTGGGGTTCACCGCGTTTGAGTCTGGTCCATAGTTTTGTCAGCCTGAAGTTGTGATTAATGTGAAATAACCGGGGCCCCCTTGATATGGCGGGCATCCTCGTTTGGTTTCCTGCAACCGAGGTCCTCCAGCGACCAAAGGAACGGCTCCGACCCAAACATAACAGGCGATCACCTTTTGAGGCCATGCATAAACATTGACCAACACGGGGGAAAAAAAAAGGTCAAACGGTCGGCTTGGGCAAGTCAGTCTTTCTTTGGAATGGAAGAGATGTGTGCTTTTAAAACCGAGAACATGTGGTCCTTGTCCTTGTGTCACATTTTTTTGTTTGACGCTCCCCATTGGAGCGGGCTGAACAACTACCGGTACTCGCCTATGATCATGACGTAGTCTGGTTCAATAGTACTCCACAATTGTGTCCTGATTCTTGTCGTGGGGAGGCTATTTTCAGTTGCCTAGTCACTCTTCCAGACAAACAACACCAATTCTTTGCTGGATTGACCATTTTCAGTGGCCCACCAAACAGTGTCAGGGGTTGACATCGTAGCCTCAAATCCGTGGGTATTCGCGTTTTTGGAGTAGAATCTGAAGGTAAGGGGAGCTTGACGATTTAAGAGGCTCTGTCGAATTGCCAGTACTCTACAGTCAATTTGAAAGGGGCTTTGCGGACGAGCCGCCAAATTACAATCAGAAACATCAGGGGCACCCTTTCATAGGGGCCATCCTGTTTGAGGGCATCTCCTTTTTCGTGTTTTGAGTGGAACCCCAAGGAAAACCGCAGCCGTTTTGTGGGGTCCCCTAAAAACAAAGACACAACACCACACCACCACCATGCAGTCAACCCATGACGAATTTCGGAGCTTGTATTGAGGCACTGGTCGTCCAGGCCGCAAAGGCCCTTGCCTGACGCAAGTCGAGGGGCGAGTTGGGGGCTTTTGAAGGGCCAAAATGGTTTTTTACTGGCGTGGCTCAAAACGAGGGGGCTCAAAAAACTGGTACCAAAAAATAACCCTGGTAAGTGGAAACATGGACCAAAATCTGCGTAACCCCTCCTGTTTAATTTTGAGCCACACCCAAATAGAACCCTGGCAAATGGACAAGTAGATGAAAACCTGCGGTCCCCTGACTCCTAAAATTTGAACCACGCCCGTATGTTGCACGTTGCGAGGGCTCGTCAACACAAGTTGTCTGTATGCTGGTCTATTGTTTGCTGTTTGACTTCTTTTTTTTTGGGAAGGAGGGGCGGTGGCTAAAACCAGGCCTTCTTTGAAACCTCAAAAGCCTAAGGTGCATGCCAAGTGACCCTCAAATTGGCCGGCAAAACAACGGCTCCAGCACCCAACGACGATGTGCTTTGGACAAGGGGGGCTGTGGACATAATGGGGTTTTGGACAGCGCCAACAAGGGGGTTTGAACATTGGAAAAAAGCAGATGCTGGCAGCACTCAGCCTTTGTGTTGGACGCTGGAAGATGTTGGGCGCCTTTGCCTGCCATGACCTCATGATCTGGCAGAGCTAGGGGCCATGAACAAAATGGACAAGTTTTGCCAGACCACCAGGGCAAGCGGTTGATTCCCATCCTGACTTTAGGAAAGCCCGACATGTTTCCACAAGCGTTGCCGCCCCTGTGCGAGCCTTGGCTTGCGCCCGTTCCACAACCGTGAGCCACTCCAATCTTTCCAAGACACACACCCGAGTCAGAACAGTGTGAACTTTTGTCCGACCGACATGATGAAGCTGAAAGCAGATAAACATACTCTTTGGAAAAGTAAACAGGAAAACCTGTCCCTGGCAGAGGCCCTGCCGACGCCCGCCTGAACATTCATCAGCGCTGGCACAGTCCGGCGCCTCGTAATTCACATCCTCCGGCGCGTGGCAGTAGCCCGGCCGCGCGGAGGAGTTGAGGAAGTTCATGACTGCTTGGTACTTGTAGGCATTCTGCGGCGCGGGCGGGTTTCTTTAAAGCGTTGCCCCAAAACGGGAGGTATCCGGCACCTGTTGGCCATGTACTGGGCTACCATGTCCTTACCGGACCTCTGGTAGCTCCTTCGCCCCCTCTTTAAAGGCAAATTCGGATACCCCGAACTCCTTGGCTCCCTTCCAACCACTAGCTAGTGCGGGTTGGTCGGGATTTTCTTTGGAATGATTGGCTCCATGTCGCTTCTTTCTCTTTCACGTCCGTTTTCTGTTAAGTTCATCCCTGCGAAAGGACAACAGTTCTCCATCCCGAATACAGACCCAGGACTCACAACTGCCCCGGTTGACGTCCCACTCAACTCTCACTTGCCCAAATGATCCGAGAATCAACGGTTGACCTTTTGGAACCCTGACTCAATATGGGCCTGTCGTATGGTTGACGATACCCTTTTTGGATGGTACAGGCAAACGACAAAGTCATGCCTAAGTCACTCCTTTATCTGTGTGGCCATGTGCTCCCCCATGTAAACGCCGATTCCAAGAAGTCACTCCTAAGTCACGCCTCGGCAACAATCCCCATGGAACGCTTGACATCACCGAGCTGGTCATGCTACAAAAAGACAGGTGTCAACACTGAAACACAATGGAACGCTACTGATGGCAAAGCATGTTTTCCAGGTTTGCGAGGCGTCTGCAGGAACATGAAAACCAATGGAACGCCAAGCATACGATAGGTTGTTGCAGGAGAGTTTAGTAAGACGTGACGCATGGATGGGCTTTGCAGGCTCTTGCACCGTGTTTTTCCACGTCCTGGAGTTCTTTCTCTGGAAGGCAGGCAGGCACATATGCAATGCACCCTGGCAAAAAAACGAGATCAAAACGAGATCAAGCCGAGATCAAAACGAGATCAAAACGAGATCACCGATCGTCCGTTGAAGATTTTTTGATATTTTGGGCCCACTCACTTCTGCACCCGCTCCCATCAACCCACTTCCGCACCCACTTTTCGACTCAATTTCGCACCTGCGAACGCCAGCCGCTCAAGCGACTATGCGTTTTGGAAAGAGGCACGACTTCTTCGAAGCCCTCTCCCCATGGAATTTAAGCAATGCCTCAAACGGAGGCACGACTTTGTCAAATCCCTGTATTAAATGGAAGCCAACCAATGACACCCGACCTTTTTGCTGGTTTCCCCTATTTTGAGACACGCCCATACAGCATATGGACCAAATAACAAACACCCAGCTTAGATCCGGTCGACTCGCATTGGGCCGGCGAACATCCGAAATGGATTCCAAAAGCCGAGCCTGGAGGTTCTAGGAACTTAAGGCTGAGTTCAATTCGAGTGGCAGCCAACTGGCACCCACCTGGATCGCCAGTTGCGATCGCTTTTTTCAAAAAAACACTTGCTTTACGCCGGAAAAAAAACACAGGAGTGCCTGAAAGAAAGCCATCGCTGGGCTCTCTTGGCACGGCTTGTTCGACAGGGGGATTGGACAAAACCCGTCGGGTGCTGGGAATCAGATCGGCCAATCCGGATGACTCCAAGTCCTCTGCTTGTTGTTTTTTGGTTTGGGATGCGGGTTCAAGCAAAGCTGTCGCAAAGCTTGGGTACGGTAGCAAGCAACTCATGAAATCAAACCATTCAACCAAAAAAACAAAAACAAACGCCTGGAGTGTCCTTCTGACCCTTAAAACATCGGGTCATGAGCCATACTTTCTGCTTAAACTTGTGAAGGGTCATGGAGACTCCAAACCGCATGGAACGGACAGCTCCTCGATTCGACTCGCGCCTCGCGTGGCTGGTCCAGAGCTTCAATGAGGCCCCATGAGCCGTACTTGCTGGGCACACCGCAGCTGGCGAAGTAGACCATCAGGTCAAACTCCTGGTCAGCTTTGGTTCTGATTTGAACCTGGCTGAGGGAACCCATGTGAACCTACGTGGAAAGAACAGGGGATCGCCAACGGCGCGCCACAAAAGCAGCACAAGAAGCGGAAAAAGGTGGGAAACTGAAAGGTCAACAAGCTGTCTTTGGACAAGTGAGCGTGACCTGGGGACCCCCTTCCATCCTGGCCAAAATTCTATGCAATCGGGTCGCAACCCAAATCATGTTCTAACTCTTTGGGGTGGAGTTAACAGCAGTCCAAGACTAAGACTGGGGACCCCTTCAAGGATCCCCTAAATGAAACACCCAATACCTCCCCTGAAAAGGCACCACTGGGTGTCTGCCCTACTAAGGGCGGAAATAGGGTAGAAACAGCAACCCTTCTCGTTTACCAGGAATTAAATTGGGACACGGGCCCGGAGCGATGTAATTATTTGTGGGGAAGCCTTGGAAAACCTGAGAATTGCTTTTTCCTACCTACGCCAAACAATATTCCCCGTTTCATCATCACCCCACCTACGAAAACCTCCCGTTCATCTTGACCCAAAAAAACGTGTTTACATTAAATCCGCGAAGTGGGCTGCAGGGACCCCTGTGCTACCGTGGCATGTTCCAAACCCGAAAAGTTTAAAGTGCCACTCAGGAAGTAAGTCTAGCTTTTTCAGTAGATAGGTTAGAAAAAAGTGTGCTAACTTCTTTCTGTAGTCTATTTTAGTAGGGGAACCCTCCCAACCAAAAACGGGGTTAAGAAGGGCACTACTGGGCGTCTCCTGGTCCATGGCCTCCAAGTACCGCGTAAGTATCTCCTTCATCCTGCGGATGGATAAACCGACTCGCTAGCCTGGTCAGGAACGACAAACCAAGGGGATGAATAACCAGAATGGGGTTCTGGGGCACTAGATGAGGTCATGACCAGAAGATTATGATGTGTGTGTAGAGTAATTAATGTTCGAACCACTGTTCGAACCACTCGCTTGCCCTCTCAGGACCGAAACAACACGGGATAAATAACCACCTAAAGTCTCTGTGACCCTTAAAAAATGGGGTGACCCCGTGATTTTGGGTGATGACCAGCCATTTTAAAAGGGTCACAGAGACTCCAGGTAGAATGGGGTTCTGGGGCACTAGATTAGGTCCTGATCAGAAGGTGATCCTGCGGGTGTTTATTCACTCTTAGCTCGTCATGTTGAAACCTAAGCTACCCCGTCCCTAAGCAGACGGTAGCTCCAGAACTGCTCCCTCTTCAAAACCAAATAAACAAACCCCGAGCTCCGGAACGGCTCCCTCCCAAGCACCAGCTGGAAAATTTGCAAGGGGGTCCGCCTTTTTGAGAAGCCCCTCTCACTTAGCGTTGGTTTTTATTCCCTACAAACTTGCTTGGACACTATTCAATCTTCCGCGGACCCTTCCGCATCCTTGCCGCGGGCCAAGAGGTCCCTTCCGCGAACTTCCGCGGCACATGTACCTTTAGTTGGCCACGGATTGTGCCAACGACAAGTCTCCTTGACAGGATGTCGATTCGTCTAGCGCATATCATAATCCATACACCGAACAGGGGTCCCCATGAGAGAAACCTGCACCATGGACACGGCGAATTCCTGGAAACGTGACGTCGCTTCCATGTGTCATTACTGAGATCTGTCTCCCGTGTCTTGCGCAAGGCCAGCAAGTGAAAAAGCAGTGCCGTCCGTATCATTTGCCCACTGTTTAGGGAATCACGCTGTTTTCACCCAGAAGTGAGGGCCTGCATTGTTTTTGTTTGCAAGACTCAGCAGCCCCCATCTGCGCTTGTCATGGGGTCTGTTTATGTGCGTCCCAAGACATGGGAAGCTGACCAAAAGGCCTTGTGCATGGGATGACTATTGGAAAACCCACTAAAAGGAGGATATTGTCCATGCACATGTAAAAGGTTACCCATGGTCACTTGGGGCCTTCTTTTTGGTACCCTTTGGAGTTGGTCCGCTTGGGACGTTCTTCAGGTAAACCACCACGGGTTCCCCGTGAGACAAAGCCATACGCGGGGGGGGGGGGGGGAGGTGGGGGGGGGGGGAACCTTGCTATTTGAGGTGTCCGCAAAGTAGGTTTGGCGGGGGTGCTGAAACCATGTGTTGTGTTTGTGCAAAAGTACGGGTATGTGTCAAAAGGGGGACCCCTTCAAATTGTGGGAGTCCGAAAGTGTTTTCAACAAAAAAACCAGACCCCTCCAACAAACCCACTTGGGCACGTGTCTTTAGGGAGCCTCCAAAATGGTGCTTTTTCATCTGGTGGGGTCCCCGAAAAAAGCGACACACTCGTATGGATTTTGTTAATACCCGTTTGATAGTTTGGTGTTGATTATGGCCTCAACGGAAACAGCGAACAAAATACGGGACCACCTCAAACAAAGCCGAATTGGTGCGTGTTTTTAAGGGGACCTCCAAAATGGATGTGGTTGATACCAGGTTTTGATTTCTGAAAATGAAACCCACTCAAGATGTTTACCCAAATATGAACCCAATTGAACTTCACAACCCCTGGTATGGTAGCAAACAACTTCTTTTTGCAGCCCCCTACTAAAACGTGACCAGAACCAAAAAGAAAAGAAACAACTTGCCAAGGAGCCCAGCAGTCAAGAAGCCAAGAAGCCAAAAGCGAACCATTTAATAATAACAATAACAATAACAATAATACTAATATAATAATAATAGTAGTACTAATAATGTAATAGTAATTAAAATAATAGTGAAAATAATAAGTAATAATAACAATAAAACAAACAACAACCTAAACAATAATGCTCAAAACAAAACCTTGCCAAGAACAGATCCACGTGAACCTCAGCAAACTCAGCCCCGACACCAGTCCTGGGGTGTCGGTGCGCCTGGATGGCCAGATCCGTGGCAGAGCCGTCGCCCTCGCCGGCAGGACCTGCTTCGTAGGCCTCGGACCGGTAGTGCCCAAGGGGGCAACGTGGCTATGATCCCTAAGGCCTCCATGGACATTTCCGTTTACCTGTAGGGATTCAAGAATCTGCAAGAATGTCGTACCCTGACTAAAACCTCGTGCTTTTTTGGCTATGACATGTTCAGCGGCTGTTGTGGCTGCTGGTAGGTAATGGAAGAAGGGTACCCGTATTTTTTTTCGGTGGTTTGGATTGGTGGCTTGAAGGTGTTCCAGAAAACAAGTCGCTTTCTTGTTTATGGAGCCCCACCCAAAGGAATTGGGCTGGCTCTGGGTTTAAGCATGGCTTTGGGCCACGGGTTTGATCCAACCCTGGTACTTGCGTGTTCGAATCGCCAAGCTCGTGAGTTGTTGGTAACCTAACAAGCCATCTGTCAGTCCCTGAGTCAGTGGGGCTAAGCTTGGAATAAAGGGGGTTTTACCCCAAGTGGCTAACCACACTAGGCCAAACATCCCAGTAAGCATCATTGGTCCCATTTGAGGGGCTTGGATCTTTGGAAGGGCTTGGACCTCAAAATAGCCGTTTTTGAAGTCCCAGGATTCTCAGGGATGTTTGAGGAGAAAACCCACTCCCCCCACCCGGAAAGAGTCATAGAACCTTAGAAGGGTTTTGTGCGCGCATGCGTGCGCGGGTGGGTTGGGCTGGTGTGTGTGTGTGTGTGTGTGTTTGTTGTGTTCGTCTTTGTGAGGCTCGATACCCTTTTTCACATTGGTTTCAAGGAAAACCGCAACACCAAACCCAATTTGGAAGCTCACAACCCACAACTGTTCACTTGTCCAAAACCCCCACTGTCCAAAAGCAGTCGATGGGTTGCCGGTAATTTCCGGGCTCGTATGCATCGGCGAGATGCAACTAGCTTGAAGTGAGTCCCCGCCATGGCCGCTTTGTGCTCCAGCACATTCGTGAGCTTGGTGTTCACCTGCACTCCGCGACAAGACTTAAAGGACCAAAAGGGGACCAAGAGATGGAAAGCAAAGAACATGGCTTTTGGTAGCAAAGAACATCTCTTGGTAGCCAAGAACATGGCTTTTTGCAGCCCCCTGTACAAAAATGGGCACATCCCCAAACACCTAAACAGCCTAAAACCAGTTTCACAACGGAGCGAAGCCACTGGAACTTGGACCCCCACCGGCAGAGTGGGGTTTTCCACCTACGATCCGTCGCCTTGAGCCCCGAAGGCTGATTAATGGGTTGACATGGCAGATGTAACAAAGTCATAGACCTGGGACTCACCAAACTTATTTCGGCGTGTCGCTTTGAGGGTACTCCTTTTTATGTTGTGGTCCGTGTGGATATCCGTGTGTAATGGCAAGGGGACTGCCCCCTACCCGCTGAAATACGTGATGGCCCGTTGCCCCCGATTTCCATGACATTGAGAGCTCAGGCACGAGCTTAGAAACCGAGCTTTCGGTGCCCCAACCCCCCCCCCCCTCCCCTTTTGGGCTGAACTGAAGCCTCGGTGTCGTAGGAGTCCAACACCAAGTCCAGGTCAGAGTCTGGGTCCGGCAGCAAGTTGTAGCCGTTGAAGTAGGGCCCCAACCTGGGACCCAAAGGACTCCACGCAGTCGCCCACTCTAGGTGCTCCAGTGGAGAGGTTGGAGGTTAGGGTACTGAACTTTTTTCTGAACGTCTATCTGTAGTAGGGGAACCCTCCCACCTAAAAGGTTGGTGAGAAAGGGCACCCAGCTGGGGGACCTAGCCCTGGCCATGCGCAAGCTAAAACCCCGGCGACCTACGTTAACCTACTCAAAGTACCCGCCTCAGGGTGTTTTTGGGAAAACCTGGTTTTCCATGGCAAATACCTCCTTTTCTAGCAGAGGGTCAACATGATACCCAGAAACAAGAGGGTATTTCGAGTAGGGGGTATGCTGTGTGAAGCTTTGTGCAAGAGACTCGACTCCAAACCTCACAAGGTCGGCATGTCCCATCTTATCCACATGGCCAGTCAGAAATCGCACCTGAGGGCCTGTCTACATTGTCACATAGGGGAGAGATACTTGTTTCCCGAGTTGCTTCTCAGATCCGCATGCGGACTCGAAGGATACCACACTGTGGATGGACGAAATCCTGCACCACTTTGTGACCATGGTTGAAACCATTGTTGAAACCATTGGTTGCTGGTGTTTACAGGAAAAACACGCAAAACCAATGTTTCTTAGGTGGTGCAAAATGGTTTTTGCCCATCCACAGTATGTGTTTGGTGCTTTCCTTGTGGTGCTCCCTTAAAACAACAAGAACGGGGTGCCAACTCGAAGAAACACAACACAGCCATGAGGAGAATCTGCATGGCGGACCTTCCCCAAGGCGCGCCTTGTCCCCCGAATCTCCCCTTCCTTCAGGGAGAGGGAGGTAGGGCTTCCTCAACTCCATTTTCCTAGTCTTCCCATAACAAGCACAAATGAATTGCCATAAATTTGCACATCTCTAGGGGTCACCCCCCTCCCCCAATTCCATTTTTTTGTGGGGGTAAATGGAACTACACATGGAGATCTCCAATTGTCACCCCCCTCCCCCAATTCGGGGGGTGAATCCTTCGATTCGAATCGACCGGTCGCTTTGTTTTGAAAAAAAAGAAAGGCCGAGCCGCCCGATGGCATCCGTGTCGTTGATGCCTTCGCAGGCCAAGAGCTGGGCGGTGGCGTCCCAGTTGGATGACTGGAGCGGAACAGCGACGACGAGTGGACGGGTGTCGAGTGGGCGACTGGACTCCAGTAGAAATCAGAGGGGTGATGGAACTCTCCTTGCTTTAGGGGAGGCCGAAAATGGTGGTCTTCCAAGGGGGGTTCCCTTAAAAATATATAATAAAAATCCGAAACAGGTGCAATTACCCTCAAACAACAATACACCCATTTGGCCAATGTCCTGTAGATTTTCCTGTAGCTGGCTTGAAAGGATTCAAGCCGGGCATCAGCCAAGACACCAAAACTCGTTTGCAAGCAGGAAACGTCGCGAAACAAATGGAGTGACGGAGTGGTGTCAAACCGGCGAAAAAAACAAAAAGCACATGAGTTCCAAGGGAACCCCTGCGAATGGAGGTTGAGAGGGAACCCCTGACCCCAAACCACCAAGAGGGAACTCACTGGTGGGAACTCATGATAGAGGAAGCTCATTTGGGTTTAGGTAACATTAAACCACCTGGATATGGACAGCAGTGAAAAGTCCTTTCCATTTACCAGGGTCCCATTTCGGGGACCGGTTTTTGACGCAGCCAAATGGTGGTTGCCCAAACCAACCTTCAGAAGGCTGCCATGAACAAACAAAACAAAGACAAGGGTGTCTCATCTTTAACCTAACACCCCCCCCCCAAAAAAAAAAAAGGATCCCCAAATGGATAAAAATGGAAGTGTACCTGTGGCTTCCCTTCAAACCGCAACAGGGGCACCAGCAAAAAAGATGCACCGACACACACTCACACATGGGACAGAGATAAATGCTCAAAGTACGTGTTGCTTCTTCCCAACGAACCAAAAACCAGCCATTCAGGCAGTGAGGGTGTCAGTCTCTCTCTCTTTCGTTCTCTCTCTCTCTCTCTTTCTCTTCCAGGAAAGTGGTGCCCGTGTGTATAGCCCCCAACAAACACTACAATTGACCATATTTTGTATAATACGCTTAATACGCCATGTTCAAAAGGACACTCAAGAGCTACTCCCCAAACTAACGAACGTGAACCGTGAAAACACAATCTCCTTGATCTCCACGCAAGGGAAAAAGGCGGGACTCGCGCCTGTACATGGTTTTCCCGCATCCACAACAGGTTGCTTGGGACAATTGAGGGGTGTACAGGTCCCAAAAAGAATCCGAAGGGCCTCTGGCCGTACCTACGCTTTGAATTATTCCCCCCCCCAAGTCTTGATTCTGGCTCCCGTCACACCCGGGACACGACGTGTGTGTGTGTGTGCAATTGCCCGCCCCCTTTTAAAGGGCAGCAACTCGAGAACAAAAGAACAGACACACGCAGTGGCTGTGGCTTCTTTGGACCCACAAAATTGGCTTCAGTTTTCCTTGCGGTTTGTGAATGAAACCCTCAAACGTAGGTACCAACTCTAAAAAACTACACACCCACAGCCCACCATGGCCGAAGCCAATCGATGGAGTTGTGGAACATCAATCTAAATCAACTGTTTCGCACAACTCACCTCCGGGACAAGACCAAAGTGACCAAACCTTTTGTTGACCACTAAAATGGTCCAAACAAACAACAAAAAGTGACGAAAGTCCTGAACAAAACTCAGGGGGCTGAGAATGACAACCATGTGGAGTTCTTCTCAAAATACGGGTCCCCCTTTTGGAGGGGAAACCAGAACTGAGTCGCCCAAAGGACCCATCAATTACAAGGTTGACCTTTGTGGTGCAATGACTAAACATCAACCAAAATGGCTGGCCCGTCCTCAGATCCCCTACTAAAAGTGACAACTTTTAGTGGGTCAAATTTGTTAACTGGAAGCCCAACTACTAAACCAATTAAAAACTAACCTCAAAACCTCAGGAACCGGATGACCCGCTGGAAACCACCAAGAAGATATTGACTCGATCGTTTTGAACCAGGGCTGTGGGGAATGACCACTTCTATGATACAACAGAAAGGGCTTCCCAACGACTATTTTGTTCATATAAAGGGGGATTCCCTTGTATCACAGAAGTGGGGAGAAACCCCTTGATCCCACAACCCTGTTTTGAACACCTCTACCAAAAAACACAAATCAGCCAACGGGTCACACGGTCCATGCCTGGCTCCCGGCCACCACGGTGAGGTTTCGGGATGTTCCGATGACCGCCTTCGCCTCAGCAAACCAAACTTGTTGCGTACGGCGACGTCGCTCGTACCGAAGCTCTGGCGAAGCAATGGCCTCATTTCACGATTAGAGTTAGGCCCAGTTATAAAATGTATATTTGATTGTTTGCTTTACTTTGAGTCACTGTGGTAAAATGTATAATGTATCCTAAGTCTACCCCAGATTCCTGGAGTGACCGATGAGCCTCCCAGAGGTGACGTGTTAGTGCGAGCAAGGGTACCTCCACCGAAAAAAACCGGGGTATTAGGGCTAGGTCCTCCAGTAGAGAGGTTAGAGGTTAGGGTACCAACTTTTTTCTGGACGACTATTTTAGTAGGGGAACCCTCCCCCAAAAAAAGGGGAGAGAAGTGCACTACTGGGGACCTAGTAGAGTGACCGATAAGCCAGCAAAACGAGCTCAACACAAATCAGGTCCAAGTCAACCCCAAATGCTCCCAAAGTAGCCCCTAAACAAGCCCAACAGCAGCTGGATTCCTGGATGTCAGCTAGATTAACGCCAAACCAGCCCAAGAAGATCACCCCCTGACATGCCCTGCACCATGCTTCCAGGCGCAATGCGAGCCATCTCCCCGGAGCGCTTGGCATACCAGCACAACCTCAGTGGCGCAACTTATAGGGGCAGGGCACTTAGTAAGCCGGGTTGTAACCCACTTTGGAGACTTATAACCATGGTACGCGGGTTATAACCAGGCTTACTAACTCCTCGGTTGCTTTCTGCTCCTCTGCTAAAAGTTTAACTTTTAGTGGTTTAGTGGAAAACCCACTAGTTGGCAAAAAGTTGTTCAGTCCTAACAGCCCTTGGCAAAAAGCACCAAAGTAACCACTAACTCAGTGCCCTGCCCCTTTAGAAAGTCTTCTTCCAGGATCCTGTCTCCTTTACAGTCTCCTCTGGCCCAGGGGCTTGAAAGCTGCGGCCAGTACCCCGACCGCTTGAAATCTCACTGTCTGGGTGGATTAACACGACAAACAGCTAGGTCCTCCAGTAGAGAGGTGAGAATAAGGGTGCCTTTTTAATTGTAGTCTATTTTAGTAGGGGAACCCTCCCCCAAAAAAGGGCAAAAGGGGGCACTACTGGGAAACCCAGACAGTCTACCACTAAGACGGTCTTAGGAACTCAGGGAGTCCACAAAAACAAAAAAAACACTCAAAGGACAGGGAACGATGAAACCATGCTTGTTGGAATCAGCCCTCCGAAACTTCGCCTCTGCAAACTAGCATGTGCTACAATGCTACAACCAGTGGCCCAAGTTGTTTTTGGGTCCACACAACATGGATACACCACCTCGAGTGCAAGAGTGGCTCCTCTTGCAAGTTCACCGCAACCCTTCCCCTTAGACACCTTCAGCGGTTTCGGTGATGACGGACATGTCTGACATGCGGCGAGCTCGTATCCCATTGACTTGCTTTACAACATGCGTTTAATTTAACGCGACCGGAAATTCGATCAACTGCGCAGGGCCAATCAAAATGAGGTGTGCAATTAGCTCGCTTTGTCCGGGCAGCACACTTTTTTTAAGCACGCTCGAGCTTCCAGATATAACTCAAGCTCTAAAACAACTAGATCAACATACATATGTGTACATATAATCTCTATAGTATGTATGATGAGTGCGTGTATTTCGTCTACCACGCCTACCTGCTTAGGAGACACGAGGAGACCTGCTTCCCGCCGCTCGCTCCAAAATTCGATCCGCCGAGGCGCGGCGTGAGGGATTCCTTCACGCCCTGCTGCTGGGCCCACTGCCCTCCGAAGAACTTCCCGTGCCAGGCCTCGCGGCAATTTGGTCCACAGTGCTCATGAGCACCCCCAGTACGGTAGTCACCCCAGTGATTCGTCCCTGCGGGATAAAGGATAAATATTGTACGTTGGGGGCTATCAACAAACCTAGGTCCTTCAGTAGAGAGGTTAGAGGTTAGGGTGCCCGATTCTTTTCTGGACGTCGATTTTAGTAGGGGAACCCTCACCTAGCTGGGGGACCTAGGAGGGTTCTGCTGGATGGTTGGGAAATCCGGCACCGCCACCACGAAATGAAACCATGGGTGAAACCATTGCTTGTTGCTATTTACTGGGAAAACTTGTCTTCCAGGAATTATTGTGTGGTGCAGGATTTTGTCCCATCCAGTATGGTCTCTGCCCAGATAGGCGATAAGGGGGGGGGGGTCCGGGGCTGTTGGGGATACCACCTGGGCTTGTTTCGTTCAGCATGGGGAAACAGGGGCCAAGATGGGTACTTCTCAAAATTGGGAATTCAAGGTTGGTTTCCTTGTCTCCCTCCAAAACCAACCACAAGGGGACCCCGATTTCGAGAAACTGCCAGCTCTTGAGCTAACTTCCATGATTGCTAGAAAAGGCAAGTGGACACAAGTGTAGACGTCCATTTCCAGAAGTACTCTGGAATTGTAGGTCAAGAGTAACTTTCTGGTGCGATAGGTAGAGAATGTGGGAATGAACCCAGGGTTTCCCCTAAAGCAAACCAGGGATGGTTTAGAAGGGTCATTCCCTCATGCCTGCTGAGCACCAGCGAGATAAATACGCATGTTCAACCCACCTTTGGAAGCCATCCAAAACATTGGCTCAGCCCGACTTTAGAAACCCATGGGTTCAAACTTTATCCACCCGCCAACCGCTGTTCTCATTAACACACAGCTATGTTTGAGTCCAGTCCATATATCCAGGGAACCTTCAAAGATGTAAAGCCAGCTCAATTCAGAGGTCATTGAACGAAGGTGTTGGATGTCCTGAACCCTTGACCAGAACACCGAAAAAGAATGGAATACCCAAAATGGCACCTATATGGAAACCAACGACTGGAACCTGCATCACCGCAGGTCTTAGATTTTGTGCCACACCCAAACGACGGAACCCCAGGCAAAAACCGTGGCAGCGAACCGCCCAAGCAAACCTATTCCCCACCCATCAAGCCAACTATTTGCCATCTCTTTCGCAAGACTTGGCCCAGAAAACCCTGTGCATGAACGGAATCCAGCGCCACTGAAACCGTGGACACCGTTGCTTCTTGATATTTGCAGGAGAATCGAATCATTCCGGGGTTTCTTGGGTGCAAGATGTTGTCCATCCACGCTTGATTTCTGGAGGAGGGAGGAAGGGTGGTAGAGGTATGTGTACCAAGGCTCCCTAAGTAATACCCAGTAGTAACGGTTTAAGAAGTATGATTCGTACCAAGGTTGAAGAAGGGAACCCCAGTACCCAGAATACCCTTTTCCTGGAATTCAGGCAAGCCACCACAATGGTTGGGCTCTTAGAATGCCCTTAAGCCTTTGGTTCTGGAAGGCTCCGTCTTTGGCTCCGTCCGAAGTCTTTGGCCAACACAAAGCGAAAACGAGCAACGAGGCTCGCCTCGTTGCCCAGCTCCAGGTACACCCCCAGGTCCGGCCGCAAAGAGTCCTTGCAAAAAAAAGTTAGAGACGGGTGGAGAGGTGTTGGGGTGTCAGGCCACTCATGTAGGGGTAGGTTTCTTTCTGAAGCTGTGATATCGGTGGTAAGGGGCTTCCTCCCAGGATATGAGGGTTGATCAACAGGTCCGAAAATGGATCTTCGATTCGCGCTAGTAAGTGATGAAGTGATCGCCATTTGGTATTGTTTTTCACCCCCTTATTACAAGGTTAACCCAGCATTCATGGGGGCGGGCAACCCTCACTGGGTACTTGGATGTTCGCCAAGTTAGTGGGGATTGCCACTTTGGGGTAGGGTTATATGAAGGTTAACCTCACTGAACGGGGTACTTCTAAGCGGGTTGCAGCCTAGGCAGCCGACAACTGGCATATGGGGGTTGATCAAAAGGTCCCATAAACATGGGATGACCATCTGTTGGAAAACCGCGAGGAAAAGATGTGATGTTTCAACCACCAAGCGGGAAAAGCTACCAATTTGGGGGTCAGGAATATTGATCAACCCGCATATACTGCCCGAGCTGCGATATCGGTGGTATATAAGAATCCTCTCAAACCCAATGCCTGGATCGACATGTCCTGATTGTTTGGGGAGAAAGTTCAGGGCTCGCCAAAAGAGGTGGTCATTGCTATGGAGAAGTGAGTCCTACTCAGGTAAACGTGGTCATCCAAGTATATTTCCCTTCAAAGTCCCTCCAATTGGTTGGGAACACTTCGTGTGCTGTCAGAATGCTGTCTGGTTGACTTTGATGAGCAGCTAAGTGAAGCATGCAACAGGGCCTCCATTAGACCCGCACCAAGAGGAAACTCCTTTGAGATGGCAAAGGTGATGTTCAAAACCACAGCGGAAATGTAGGGACCGCAACAGGGTGTGAACACTGAAATTAGGGGTATCTACCAAATCTCTACAGAAGAGGCTCAGAGCATTCCCTGATTAGCTGGTGGAGAGGGGCCCTCGAAGGAGTAGTCTTCCATGTCGGATCAGCTTCCTTGACCTCCGTTTGCCTCCCCCGAAGAAGAAATCAGCCTCTTCCCAGCGATAGATCCCTGAAAAACCCTGAGAACATTGCCAAAGATGCAGTTCGGCAAATGGGGGGAACCAGTCAATAGGACGAAACCCGGCACCACTTGGTTGCTGCAACGAACCCCCCCTGCAAAAAGGTTAACTTTTTGGGGGTGTAGTGGAAAATACCTTGATTTCCCAAAAAGTTAAAGTCTAAAGATCCAACCCAATAGCGGTTAAGGCAAATGCACAATTATTGGAAAGGGGGCAACCAGTTCAAGGTTATGGCGCCAGGATTGGACAGATTCAAGTCCCGAAAGGACAGTTCACCAAACAGCCAGCCTTGCGTAAGGCCCAACATTAAGGCCCCCATTCAAGTGGTTGGTTTCCACTTTCCCAAACAAACAACATTTTGTTCTATTCTACCAAGATGGTTATGAAGAAATCCATAGCCCTAATGCCCCCCCCGCCGCCGGACCTGGTACCCTAAACATTGCAAGTGAGGGAAGAATGGAACCCTCTGATTTGCCAGTTTACCCTGAGTTTGTGGTTGAGTATGGTTGGTTGACTTGCAATTCTGACTTGGCATCCGGCGTAGGACCGCCTGCTAAAATGGCCAATATTAGAACTGGCTTTGGGCACCGAAGTCTTACTTGCCCAAAGCCTGGAAATACAAGGTGAATTTGGGGGCCACGACTAAAGATAGACCAACATACTGTGGATGGACGAAACCCGTCCACCACTTGAAAAACCATAGGAAACCAACTAATAGGAAATCATTGTTTGGTATTTGCAGGGGAATCGAATCATTCCAGGGTTTCTGAACGGTGGTGCGAAATGGATTTCGCAAGTTCACAGTGGGAACATCAACAGGGATCCTTACATTATACACCTGCACATTGTCTTGTAAATGGTGGGTTCCCTGATTTGGTGTTGAAAAAGCAACATGTGTCAAATGGTTGCAAAGGAGATCTTTTAAGGAGCCCTGTAAGATCTGGACCATCTAAGCTGGAGCTCTCGTCACGTGAGAGATCAGGCCAGCACATGGAGGTAGAAGCTGCCGTGCCGGAGGTTTCTTTGCAAGTCCACCGTAGGAACATCAAAAGGTCAAAAAGTTGTTTCCTTCTGGACAGCTGACTTGTGCTTGCCAAGGCTCGGAGACCTGCTGCATGAAGTTCTGGATGTAGTCGTCCGTGGAGTTGATGGGGACGCTGAACCAGGGCTCTGCCCCAACCTGCAGCTCCGGGCAACTTCCTTGGTTCCCTAGCCTCTTTCCGAAGGGTGAGAATGGTCTAGTCCCCTAGAGTTTACACATGCAACCCATAAAACTCTGCCATGTTTGGAGTACCTGGACCCTCAAACTACCCATAAAAATGGGATATCACCCCATAATTTTGGGGGTCAAACCCTTTTTTAAGGGAATTTTGAGGGTTCAGGTACCCCTTTTCCAGTGTTCCTTCCGTTCAGGGAGTAATTCGCACGGTTAAGGGCCTCTTTTTCTACCGTGGGCCAAATCCCTGAGGCCCTGAATGGATCGCACTCCTGCCAGTTTTCTCATACCCAAGAAACACCCACCATTTCTAGAGGAAGGCTCCTTTTGGGGACCCCCACAAAGATCGACCAGGGTGGCCTTTGGAGGTTGAGGATTCTTACTTAAACCAAACAGAAGGGAGGGTGATACTTGGGTGTTCGATTCGCCAAGTGAGTACGCTGCTGGCAACCTACACCCCGCATTTGTTCGTCCCCCCGTTCAGTGGGGTTAACCTGGTTATAAAGGGGTTATACCCAAAAACGGCGAGCACCACCAACGCGAATCGATCTACCCAGTCAACTGGATAAAAACGCCCCCATGAATGTAGGGTTAAGCTTGTAATAAATGGGTGAAAAAGCAAAACCACATGGCGAGCACCACTTAGCGCGAATCGAACTGTGTGAAAACTTCCGCCTCGTTGGCGAGGCGGACCATGTACTCCAAAGCTACGCCCGGGTGAGAGCCCTGAGTGTAGTAGTCCTTGGACCCGCGGATTTCCATCTCGGCCCGTCTCTTTTGTGGGTAGCTGCTGAGGGAATTTCTGTGCACCCCCCTAAAACTCAGGAAACACCGGACCTTTTTGTAGCTACTGTTTGAAGAAGCGGGGGGCGTTGGTGAATCGATCCTTTTTAGGTGGGTTGATGCCATATCCTTAAAAAGAAATAGGTCTCGGGACTGCACCACTGGTCTGAGTTTCAGCTTCAACACGGTCAGTCTACCAATCCTTCGCAATCACGAATCAATTTGGTTTTAAAGTACCCAACAACCCCATTCCATCGTTTTCTGCAGACCCGACATGGCGTTTTTTTTGGGGGGGAATTCCAGGTTCTTCTGCAGGGGACGTTTTTTGGGGGGGATTCCCTTCTTCTGTTCGGTTCCAGCTTCATCTGCAAAAGGAACCACTCTGTAGATTAATGGGAACCACCCCCCGCCCCCCGCCCCGTTTTGTAGCCACGACCCGGAATCGAGCTGCGACAGGTGCGAATTTCACGTCTTGACTGAGGGACATGCAGGTCTGCTTCTGAGGAAACCTTGTTTGGATGTTTGAGGAAACCAAAAGCGGTTCAACTTTACGAACCAGGTTGAAATCACTTGATTCCGCCCAGAATCAAGGAGTACTTCGAATGGGGCCTGAAAAGGGTTTGCCGCAAAGGAATCGGCACCCCGAGTTGATTGGATTCCATTTGGAGTCCCTTTAAACCAAACCCAACAAGGGGGTACCATCAACAAAACACAAAGGGGGGTTGGCCAAGCTTGCATGCCTTAATCACAGGCATGTCTCTCTCAAAATAAGGAACCCCTTTTCAGATGGCTTTAAAGGGAATCTGTAAGGAGACGAACACAGAGAAACTCCTAACTTTGAGACACCTACCTAGAGTCTCCATGACCCTTTGAAAATGGGGACATAACCCCTTAATTTTGGGTTATGACCCCTTTTTCTAGGGGTCATGGAGACTCTAGGTACTTCAATCAAGCTGAACCGACTCTTTACACTTCAAGCAAACCTCGTTGCCCGCGGCTCACAAACAAATCCGTTTCGTCGATCCGCTTCACAAGAAAGTGCCGTCCGACTGGCTTGATGTTTGCACACCGAGATTCGTTGAATCACACCACCAAAATGCAAAAACATAACGTAAATACTCACTTCCTGAGTGGACGGCCCAAAAAAGTTCTGGCAGTTCGTATGCCATTAAACTTGTTCATGAACTCAGGAGAATATATTGAGGCTCTGTCTAAGAGGAACATTTTACACTTAGAGGCGTCCTTATCTATTAGCGGCACGCGAGTATGAGGCCTCGTTCGGACCCCTCATGGAGCACATGTTGTTCGCCCGCCGCGCGTCTGGGGTCTGACGATTCTCCCATTGCCAGGCGGTCTTGTCGCTGTTGGCGTGCATCCAATCCATGAACCTCCCGAGCGGGCCATTTCTTCCGGGATTTTGGTCGCTGCTCAAAAAGTTGCTTCTCAAAATGTGTGGTGTCCTTTGGTTTCCCCTTAAACCAAACACAAAAACGGTATCCTTAAAAGCAGACCTGCCCGTATATGTAGCATGCCGTATGGACAAAGTCCGCTTCATCAGTTGGGATGGAGGTACTCCCAAGAATACCGGTTGCTAAATTACCTGTCAAGTGGTGCGAAGCAGATTGCGTGCCATCCACAGTATGTCCAGTCCATGCTTCATATGTTGTTTTGTCTTTTTTCAGGGAACCCACAAAAATGACCCAACAATGGAAACTGACTTTGGAGTCCCCAGCTGCAAGCGACTACAGCAAGCAGGTTTTCTAGATGCCTGGTGTTTCTCCAAGCAGGATCTTTGGTTTCTTTCCGAGCCAGAGACGAGTTGCTCCAAACTGATCTAAACGGAAGACTACCTTCTGTGGAAACAGGTGTCCACCCTTTCAAGTGGGGATGGATTCACGCAGATTCTGCAAATTTCTCTGAAGAAAGCATACGGCAAGGACACCTTGCCATCAAACAGGGGACAGTTTCGGAACCTGACACGCCTTTTTCAAAAGCCCCTACCTAAGGGGAGGGGGGGCTATCCCTTGCGAACACAGAGCTTATTCTTGGCTGGGCTTATCCAGGGATCCCCCCCCCAATAGCCCTTACAGGCCCCCCCACCCCCAGCAGGAGTCCATGAATCCATGATGGCTATTGCCCCCGCCCACAACCTTCGACAGCTTGGTCACTGGTGGTCGTTTTCCGTTAAGGGTTGCGTGGGCGTTCGGCCAAGCTAGTAAGTTGTTGGTAACCTAGGTTGCATCCCACTTATAAGTCCCCCCACAAGTGGGGCTTACCTCCGTGAGTTGTGGGTTACAACTCAAGTGGGTAACCACTTACTAACTTGCAAAGCGAACATCCAGGCGCTCGATTTCCAAAAGGCTGGGTCTCCCATCCCTTCGTTATACTTAGCCTCTCTTTGGGTTTCCTTGCGCTACCCCCAAACATTGCTCCAGTTTAAACTGGTGTCTCATTGTTTCCTGTTTCCTGCACCCAACTTTGGGGTACACCGGAATAGGACATTTTAAGTCTGCTTCATATTTGGGTTTCCTGTTGGTTCCAACACACCCAAATGGCCAACCTTGAAATGCAACAACGTTTTGAAGGAGACCCCAGATATGATCCAGGCAAGCCGCGACAGCAGGCTACCACCACAGCATCTAGCTGAGCCTATAACATAGTGTCTGAGGAGACTTTCTACAATGACAAACACTGTATGTGTCAGAACAGGCGGATTCACAATATGGTACTTCTTTTAGTCGCCCTCATACACCCAGAGACCCCCACTCCTCCCCAAGAGAAGGACAAGAACCGAGTCCCTCAAGACCAATGCAAGTATTGCCAAATACCCTTTAACACTTATTTTTCACTGCAGAAGTCGTAGGGAGGGTGATAAAAAAGACCTCTTGAGATCCCCCCTACCTTCAGGGAGAGGGGGTGGCGGTTCCTCAATTCCATGTTTCTAGTCTTCAGGGGTCACCCCCCTCCCCAATTCCATTTTAAGGGGGTGAGACAAAAGACCTCTCGACTTCGACCCCTTGGCCTTCCTCTTCTATATACGTCCTCCAGTAGAGAGGTTAGAATAAGGGTGCCCAATTTTTTTCTGTAGCCTATTTTAGTAGGGGAACCCAAAACCCCCCCCCCAAAAAAAAAGGGTAAAAGTTGGCCTCAATTGCTGGGGGACTTAGACAACCCCCCCCCCCAAAAAAAAAAAGCAACCACCCAAAAGAAAAGGTTGATCTTCTGCAAGCTAACCCAACACAAACACCTTCATGTTTCTTTTGTGTCTTTGTTTCCCGCGCCGCTGAGAAAACAACAAAACACTCGCGTCCCGTCCCTTTTCAAAGCGCCCCGCCTGAGCACGGTGAAGTTCTCGAGGCTCGCCAGGAAGGCCGGGTGGAAGGGGGAGGTCGCCTTTTCAGGGCCGAGCCGAGGCTGAGGCTGAACTGATCGCGTGGTTTTTGGATCCAACAATTTGGGGGGATTTACTATGACTTTATGACTAAACCAAGCCTTCCATTCAAATAAAGCAACCCGAAAAAGTTTTCCATTGGATTGGATCCCAAAATTTGGAGGAATTTTCGACTAAACCGAGCCTCACTGGAGCGGATTGGTCAAATAAAGTCAGAGGCTGAACTGTTCGAGTGGATTGGATCCAACAATTCGGGCGATTTACGTCCACCAAGCCTCACTTGAGTGGATTGAGGTGGTTTTTGGATCCAAGACTTTGGGGGATTTACGTCCAAACCAAGCCTACTGATCGAGTGGTTTTTGGATCCAACAATTCGGGGAGTTATGACTAAACCAAGCCTTCCATTCAAATAAAGCAACCCAAAATTCAATAGACATTTCCGTCCACCAAGCCTCACTTGAGTGGATTGGTCAAATAAAGTCACCAAACCTTGTGTGAAGGCACACTAAAATGGTGGCCAAGCCCAAGTGGCTCAAGTCTGCAGCGGAACTCAGGGGCTGTGTATAACTCGCTTCGATTCGACTTGTTGGTCGGGATTCCACGTTGGAGGGACCCGAGGGTCATGACCCTCAGTAAACAGTCATTTTCCGAACCCTTCTAATCCGTTGCCCCTGATAGCCCTGATGCAGGTTCCTAATATCGAAGATTCCCCTAACAAGGCCCCCTGATGATACAATATGTTTTTTAAATTGTTTTTCACAACCTGCGGGAGGCCCAATACTAAAGTAGAACAGACCAAATTGAAACGAATACTAAACTAGCGATGTCTCTCACTAACTTCTCTAGCAGTTTTACTAGGGGACCCCTGCCCTCAGCCAGCAAGACTGGACACCCCTAACTTGCAACTAGGGACCCCCCCGCAAAAAAAATCCAGTGGTATTCTTTGTTAGTTGGGAGGTTTGTTTGTTGGGGAGAATTGATTAGAGCGGGTCCAAGCCTCTTAGGGACTGTCCAGACCCCCTCAATAATCGCTTTATTGTTTTGTTTGGGCGGGAGCAAAAGGAGCACTAGTCATGAGCCTTTGGACAGATCACACGGATTTCAACTCCAGGACCTCAAGGAGTCAGTATATGTCTCAAAAGTATGAATCCTCCAAAAAGGGCTTCCCCCCCCTTGAAACCAACCAAAAGAGGTTTGCCCCCCCTCCAAAAAAAAGTCCCCCCCTTTGAAACCAACCAAAAGAGGTTTCCCTAAAACAAAAACGAAAGAATGTGGGTGGCGCTAAGCAACCAAGCAGCGTAGACCTCCTCGAATCCCGGCGTGATGATCCGAATGTTCCTGGCAGTAACTTCCCCCCCGGCCCAACCCCCCTCCCCCCCCATCAACCGTGAAGGCCTTTAATTCTTTGGGTGTGGATGATAGAAGCTGTGGACATCACTTGGGGGCTCATGTTTACCAGCCACTTCCAGGTCCTCCAGTAGAGAGCTTAGAATAAGGGTGCCTGATTTTTTGTCTGTAGTCTACTTTAGTAGGGGAACCCAAACCTCCCAAAAAAGTGGGTAAAAGTTGGCACCTAGCTGAGGGACCAACCACTTGGTGGTACTCGATTAAAATGCCGTCAGCCAAATTGGGCCTGGCTGTTAGGCCACCTGCCCGCTTCCATTTGCGTTTTCGCCCTCGGCAAAAAATACACGTACTGTGGGTGGACGAAATCCATTTCGCACCACTTTGAAGCCATGGGAAACCATTGTTTGTTAGTATTTGCAGGGGATTCGAATCATTCCAAGGTTTCTTAGGTGGTGCGAAATGGATTTTCGCAACCATCCACAGTATTTCCAGTAGTGATAGATTCCCTTTAACACCAACAAGGGGGAAAAACAAAAAACAGGATTTCAGCCAATGGAAGCCCATCTTTAGATGGGATTTTCAGGGGCTCTCTATAGGGTGGTCAGGCTCCCTAAGCTTGGATGTTCCACAGCTCCTAGCTTTCTCCAGAGTTCCCCCGCGGGGTTTGAGACTTGTTCAATGGCCCTTGGATCCTCAAAGAGGTGAACCCCAAAACAAAAAAAGCAGAAACATAAGAAGAACAAGAAGAAGAAGCAGAAGAAGCAGCAGCAGGGGCGCACGTTGCAAAATGGTTCCACCGCTACAGCCCACATTCAAGATCACAAGGGTGCTGGAGATACAAGATCCAAGACGGACAATGCATACACCTGGCCGGTCAGCGGAAGCCTCGTTGTCCCCTGCTGGTTTGCGAATCCGTCCCTTAAACCCAACCAGCAACTCTTCAGATATGGAGATGTGATTCCCAAATCAATCCCCCACTAAAAGGGGAACCGCTGATGAGTGTAGGCCTCCGGATTAGTCCGAGGCTAGCATTGCCTGAATGAAAAGGCACAAAGGTCAGTCAGTCTGGCAATGAATCACAGACTCTCCAATGGCGCTATTTATGCGCGTGGGTGTGTCTTTTTGGGGTTCCCCTTTTTGGTAGGTTATAAGTTATAAAGAGAAACCAAAAAGCGAAACTACCATTTTGGGGTACCCTACACAGACAGACCCATATACACACAGAAACAAGTTGACATTGGGCCTACCATACACAGACACACACACACACACACACACACACTCACTCACTCACACACACACACACACACACACACACACACACACACACACACACACACACACACACACACACACACACGCTCACCCCGCCTGATGGGATTATCCTCCCTGGTATCGGCCACGCGCACGCCGATGCCGTTGTTCATGCCCGTGGTCAGGTTGACGTGGATCCGGATGTGGTTCCGCGACACCCGGTGAACGCAGGTCACATCCATGCTGAAGTCCAGAATACCTCGCGAATGGGCAGCCAGGCAGACAAGGGGCAATTCATCACTAGAACAAAACAAAAGAGCGCAGCACAAAGAAACATAAATCAAGCATGAACCAGACAGAGTCTTGGCCAAGAGAACCACTTGAACGAATTATCACCTTGGCATGTCACAAGGATTGGCCTAAGTGAAGAAACACCAGGGCAGAGGGTTTCTCGAACCTGGATCCAGCCAAGTTCGGGGAGCCCGATTTGAGTCGCAATCAAAACCGATCGGTGGAGATCCGCAGCTATTCATGGGATCGTCCCTTACTCACCTTCATCTACCCGGGTTTTGAGCACGTGGCTCATTTAGTATTCCCCCACCAATTAACATCACCCATTAACATGGAACCTGACAGAGGGTCCCGTTGAAAGAAACGGACGGTTTCCCAGAACCCCCCGGAAAGTCAGGTCATGTGAAAAGGGGAGGGTAAGTCCCAGGACTCCACCATGCAACCCACATGTGCGGAGATGGATCCCAAGGGTTCCACACTTACCTGGTTGTTGGTCATCCCCTAAATGGGATCCAATGTGAACGGATCCTTTCGGATAGATAATTGTCCTTTGCAAGCGATCGGAATTTATCTGCAAATTGCATTTTGATTCCAAAAGCTGAATCAAGGGGTCCTCAAGTAAAGAACCTTTATCAAGTTCATTGTACCCCCGAATCGGTGAGCTCGCCAAACAAACAGGCATAACTCATTTACAAGACCTGCTCAGTAGGGAATGACCTTCCGGGTTTTGGGAATGAACCAGACAATTCCCGGAAGAGAAACCGAATCGGGGATGGTTTTTCTTGAGGTCATTCCCTCATTCCTTGCCAATCGAAACCGCAAACAGGGTCCCTGAATGAACAAAACCTGGGCGCTTCACCGCTTCGCCCATGGCATTTCTAACTTTTTCCAAGGCAAGAGGCCCTCGCCGTCGTAGAGGACGGTATACCAGCCGTCCACGTAGTGGCGCTCGATGTCCCGAATCTTGCGTCGTTTCAAGTCACCGAGTGGATACCCTCCCATCAATTAAGAGGGAACCTGACGTTGGGGTGGTTTGGACTAGTTTCCTTTTAAAGGGGCCCAAAAGTCAGGTTCCATGTTGATTGGTGGGAGGGAATATAAGGAGCCGACAAAATACAAGGGTACTGGCTGCTTTCAATCCAAAAGTCATGATTTGAGGAGAAAACGATCAGTATTGTGTACTTAGGCTTTTATAGTAGCCAAGGGGGTGAACCAGCCTATCAACAGCGAAAGGAACATGGAAGGGTGTCCCACTAGTGGTCCATTGGGCCTGGCCTAAGGCTTCGATCCATGGATTCTGGATGCTCCGAATCAGTATGTGTCAAGTTGTCCCGGAAACCCTAGGTTCTCCGCATTCAGCCCCACAGGATGGTTGAAAAACGTGGGTTGAGCCCCCTCAACTGATTGAATACCCTGGAAAAATTGTCCGTTGCTCATTTCGCTTGTATTTACAATCCTTCAATGAAAGCTACACTCGCCTCTTCCAATGCTCAAAGGGTGATCGCCCCAGATCCGGTCGATATGGAAGGATTTGGGCAATGGTAAGCTTTCCTAGTATGTTCCCACACCTCGGCATGGTAGCACCAATAAAATGTGAGATTATGTGAGTCATAATCAAAGCTTATATTACACTATGTACCCTTACAATACTATACTCTTTGAGTACTCGTTTCATGTCCTCTTTCTGGGTGGATCCACAAGCTGACAAAACATCCAGCCCCTGCCCTTCCCGACCACTTTGGCAAACAAACAATTCTTCTTCATGCAGCCGCCACGCACTAAGAACAAATAGGCGCAAGAACGTTTGTTAACCGTCCGCGTAAGCAATGGAACAAACAACTGGTTAAAGTCAACTTCCAGAGCAACCAAGTCTCACTTCCTGAGTGGATGGGCCAAACAAGTCTGAACTTTTGGTCCACAACCATTTCTAAAAAAGTATAAAGTCCATGAGCTCAGTGAGTGAGAAGCTTACCACATCCCTTCGCATCGCTTTTTTTTTCGCATTGCTCTACTACGCCGTTGGACTTCGTGCGATTTCGATGCGCCAGCCGAGGTGCCGTGAGCACTTCCGCCTTTTGGTTCACCTTCAGCCGCGCCGGGTATCCATCGCCGCGTAGCTCCAGCTCTGTCCCTGACAAGCGATGACGCTCGAGACGCCGAAAGAGCTGCCTACACCGTGTCAGGGTGTTTCTCAAAATAGGGGGCCTGGTCCCTTTTCCGGATAGTTTCCTTGAGAACAACCAAAAAGGGGGCCGAATCCCATTTTGAGAAAAAAAAACACATCTGCTTCCTTTTCGCAGTTCCTGCGTTGATGCCAAGAAAAGTCAGAACTTTTGGTTTACCACTAGAATGGAAACCCAAACAGCAAGAAGGTTAAAAATGGAGGGATTGAGTTCTTATGTACCAGGACTCAAGACCCATCAATTTGTCTAGGGAGCCCTGGGTCGGATCTGGGGTTGGAGGCGTGGGCAAAGACCCCCCCCCTAAGCCCTACTTGTGTCCGCCACGCCAAGCTAGTAAGCTGTTAGTAGGCTGTTGAATAGAATCTAAGTTCCCCGTTCAGTGGGGTCATAATTGTCAGGGGGTTACAACACAGGTGGCCATCCCCACTTACTCACTTAGCCGAAGATCCAGAGGGCAGATCCAAATCCAGACTTTGGAGATGCGGTCCATGAACAGAAAACGACTCAGGTAGTTGGTTGGGTTGATTGTTGGTGGAAACCCATACTTGGTCAGGTGCCACGTATTAGACATATCTCCGAGTAGAAAACGTCAGCCTACCAAAAGGGAACCCACTGCAAATGAAAGGTGATTGGTTGCCTATTCAGTGCGTTGGGACTGGTTTGGTCAACTCGTAAGGTGGATTGGATGCCGCCGTAACTTACTTCCTGGGAGTACTGGCCAAAAAAGGTAACCCAACCTTTAATTTACCACTAAAATGGCAACCAACCAAAAAAGTGACTGAAGTCCGTGAACTCAGGGAGTCAGACATAATTGCTTGCTGGTTTGAATGTGGGCTTGGTTTGGAGATTTTGACCTCTGAACTGGACACCATTCCGTGGCTGGGATTGGATTTGTTTCCGGTTTCCACATATCCCTTTAACATGTGCATCAAAATGAAAGCAGAAGGTAATGGCTTGGATATTTGGTGGGTTTGGATAGGTTTGGAATGGTTTCGATATGATGCAACTGCAACACTCTAAATTGGTAACCACCTGCTGAAAACTCAAAGGACCATTGGGTGGTGGGTCTGGTTTGGTTGGATTGCTGGCTTCCTCAGATGTTGCCCCTCCAACACAAAAACATAACATTGAGAGATTCTTGCCTGTACGGGGTGAACCTTAATGTTGACCCACTATTAATAAACCCGTTCCACTATTAGGGGGGTGAAACCCCTCCAAAAGTGGTCTGAATCCCAAAAGGAATTGGACACCCCCCAATCAAAATCAACCAGGGGTTCTACTTAGATCCGGGGTTAACATCATGCAACAAGTTGCGTTTGGGTCGTGGTGGTTTGGATTGCGGCCAAAATCAGCACGCTCAAAGCTCTAAAGCTGAGCATTCCACTAAAATGGACCTTGCTAAAACTAGCAACAGCAGTTGTTTCCGAAAGGTCTAAAACAGGGCCATCCGGTCACTCCAAAGATCAATAATAATACCGGCTTAACTACCCGCAGTGGCACCTGGGAGAGGTGTGTGCTCTAAGTTGCTCAAAGGACCTGGAAATAAACAACCTTGTGGGGCCATCACCAAAAACTGAAAAGCCAAAAAGAGAAACTGAGAGGTCATTTGAGTCTAAATCAAAACCCGGTATTGAAATAGTCTACCCAGAACCTTATTCAAAAAAGGGCGGATATCCGCACCCATTTGTCATACAATTATTTGGGGTGCCCCCCCCGAGGGGTGCCCCCCTCTCAGCCCCAGAGCCAGGGGTTTTGCGTTTACCGCTCTCTCTTTGAAAAACATGCTGCTTGCGAGAAAACCTGTAGTCAAACGGGAAGCACTTAGCTTGATTTTCAATTTGCCCGGCCTAAACGACAGGAAACGCATGTCACTGGGGGCCCCAACCCAGCCTCACTGGACTTTTCATGTTTCCAAAAGCGAAGAATCAAGCGCGCGGGCACCAAAACCATTTCTACACGATTCAAGAAGGCTCCATTTACTGTTTTGAAGGAAAACTGCGCACCTTTCCCCGTGTACACGGGGGGGCCCCCCCTGTTAGCTTGCTAATAGCAAGCTAATAGCAAGCTAATAGCAAGCTAATAGCAAGCTAATAGCAAGCTAATAGCTAGCTGCCTAATAGCGCCAACTGGGTGGCTTGTCAATGCGCCGGCTGAAGGCTCACCCCTCAGCCTCCTGTGGCCCACCCGCGCCACCAAAGATCCCTCATTTTCAGGAGGCAATGCTCGTTTATAATTGAAATAGAAGGCCAAAGGCCAAACACACAAGTTAGTTTGGGGGCAGAAGAGCAGCGTGGTATATGTTTTCGAACATGCATACCTTCAGACTTTTCCAACTCCGCTTTGCTGCATGGCTGTGTTACACAGTATACAGGCCAAAACCGTGTGGGCCAATTTTGCGGTGCGAACGTGCTAACAGAATCAAATAACAAATAGCTTGCTATTAGCGTGTTATTAGTAGTACTTCCACTCCGCGCTAATAGTTTGCTATTAGCAAGCAAATAGCCCGCAAATAGAAGCTTGTTGGTGTGCCTGTGAAACGCAAAGGAGGGGGGCACCCTTGGAGGGGGGCACCCCAAAAAATTGTATGAATTTGTGGCAAGGGGATTGTCCCTTGCGCTCCAATTTCCCGGTATGGGGAAATGTAAAGGTCACAAGGTCAGTTTGGGACAACTCCTAAACAAAAACTAGGAACTTCTATAAACCCTCTGAACAAGCCTTTAATTAAAGTGAGCCCTTGACCTCCCGATTCCAATTCGCCCCGGGCGGACCGCTTGGATTTCGCCTGTGCTCCAGGTGTAGGAGGTGAATTCATTGGCGATCCACTCGCCCACCTAAACGGGCACGTGGCCGTGGCTGAACATACTGCAGATGGTTGCGAGATTCATTTTGAAGCACTTGAACCGTAGTTGAAACCATAATTAGTTGAAAACCATAGTTGAAACCATTGCTAGCTGGTATTTACAGGGGAATCGAATCATTCCAGGGCTTTTTGGTGGAACGACATGGAGTTCGTCCCTCCACAGTCACACCATGGCAACGAAATGGTTTGCTTTCGATGTCCCTCAACCAAAACGAGTGCCAAGCCTCAAAAAAGACGAGCCACCCACACCGCCCAAGTGCTGTCCAAAAACCAGTGGACCTTGAACAAGGAAGCCAGCCAAGTGGGTGAGAACAAGGGGGGGGCCGGGGGGGGGGGTGCTTGCTGCACAGATCTGCATCCCGCTGGTTTCGGACTATGAGCATCTTGGGACCATAAAGAGAGAATCCTTTTGGGGAACCATCCTTTAAAAGGCCTCAAAGCTTTCCCGTACGAAGGAAGCCAACCCATAAGAAGAAGGCATGCCGCTACACAGATCTTCCGGTTTCTTTCATCCGGGCGTAAAGGGAGAATCCTTTCGGCAACAATCTAGGGCCTCTCGGGCGTGTGTCGATTACTGACTGCACAAAAGACCTACAAGGCACCACTGGATCTTCTTTCCCGTTTGGGTAGGGGGAACCATCCTTTAAAAGGCCCCGACTGCCCTCAAATCAAAAGGCGTCTACAGGGCACCACTGGCGGCGGCCGTTTCGCTCGACGCAGCCCGGGGCGTCGACGTCCAAGCTTTATTGGGCAGTCCACGAGGCGGCAAAGAGCTCCCAAGGAATTCTGGGGGGTGAAAGGATGGGGACGGAAGCGAAAAAAAAGCCGGACACTGGTAGGCTTTCATGAATCCCAAAAGGAACGGGACAGATTCAGCTTCATATTTCTTCTGCCCTAAAACCTCAGACCGCAGGGTGTATCTTTTCCCCTGCTCGAAGAGATCCTCATTCCAGGGGGCGTCCTAAGCTTAGGTTCCCGTTTATGTTCCGCACAAAGCCGAACAAAAAGCACACACACTCACAAACACACACAAGAAAAACAAAAACAACTCCATGCAGGAGCTTGGGTTAACTTGTTTCCTCCTCGCCCTCTTCGTAGTTCCTGTTGACCCTTCTGCACAAAGTTTAACTTTTTGCGAAACCAAAGTCAAAGTCCAAAGATCCAACCAACAAGCCACACAGTAGTCCGCCGGGCATGTATTGTTTTCCCTGCCTTCTGGAAATACATGGGCCTGGTTTTGTTGGGGGGGGGACCCCCCTTGAACACTCCCCCCCGGAAGTGGTGTTTGTTTTCCGTTTGGTGTTCCTTTAGAACAACACAAAAAGGGGTACCCGCCAAAACAGACACCCAAATGTTTTGTTCCTTTTTGCTCTGAGAAAAGGGCTAGACCCTTTTGCTCAAGGGAAGAAGGAAGAGCACCCCATGTATAGATCATTGCCAGACGAAAGGCTTGCCTGTTTCTTGGTCTTCCTTCATGATACTTATGTGATGTGTGGTGTTTTGTGTTTGTACTTGTGGTTATATGTGATGTGCGTGTGTTGTTTGGCGATTTGGTCACGCCAAAGACCAATGATGCGTGTCAAGAACTTCAGTGAGTGAAGGGTGCCAAATGCGGGCACGGCACTTGCTTGAAGACGTCCACGAAGATCCACTGCCTGGGCGAGCGTGCGAAACTGCGGGCCTGGAGAAAGACAGAATGCCCACAGATTCCTTCACGGTTGAAAGCCGAGGGATCCCAACAAGGGTTGGTTTGATGTCCAAAGCGGCTGCCGAGCCTCAATATCCAGACACCTGTTGTGTAGATTATGTTCAATGCTTGTTGTTCCCAACACATCCGAATATGAATTAGGGGACCTTGTTCACATTTTGTGCACGTTCCTTTTTTGACCTGAATTCATATCAAGATGCCCTGGCCCACCCCTCCCCCCTTCCCCGCAGCAAGAAGGTTTTCGCGCCTTGACCAGTAGCTGACGCCCGACAGCGACAGGCCCAGCGTGCCTTGGGAGCAACCCAAAGCTCATACCAGAGGTTAAAGTTACCCAAGGTTACCCCAAGGTTACCAAGGTTACCCAACTTTTAAACCAAGGTTACCCCAAAGTTAGAATACTTACCCTCCCCCAAAATAATTTGGGGAAGCTCCCAGGACCTCTTGGGAAGACTGGGCATCATTTACTGAGGATTTCTGGGAGCTTCTGAGGGAGTGTACTTGGTCAAGGGACCTGCAAATACAAAGGTTATCTCTTTGAGAGCTCCAAAAGTGGACCAAAAAGGACAATCCAAACGGTCATGGTCATGTCAGGTCGGTTTTGAACAACTAAGAATAAGTGTACCTTTCCCAACAAACAACAGGCTGAACAGCTGAATATGTTCCGGGATAATGGAATATCTGATTTTCGGAGAACACAATTGGACTGAACAGGTAAAAGGTTTGCGACAGGGTCGCTGGAGTTCCCCAATTCAAAAGTTGATCAATTTACTGGTGGTTTCATTGAACCAATTGCCTTTTGGAGGCAGGGCGAATCTGGCCATCTTTTTGCCTCCCGTGCTACGATGGGGAACTGACATGTGCTTTGCCCTTGTAGCGTACCCCACTTGGACCACATGAAGCCCCCACCTAAGAGGATCACTAGGCCCCAGAAAAGTCTGACCCAAACAAAGACCACTGGCAGATATTACCATCTGCTTCGTGTTGGCTTCTGAGGATCCTACCAGCTTGCCGATCCAACCCAATATACGGGCACTTTCAGGTAGGGGCGTTTGAAGGTATGGAGAATTGTATGTCACCAATGGGCTCGTTGGTCAATATATTACCCCTTAGAAGTGGTACCCCACTTCACATACTCCCATCTGGTTTTCGTGGGAAACAACTCCGTTTTCTGTCGAGGGTTGGCATCGTACCCTATCATACCCTGAAAAAAGTTGGTATTGGGTGTAGGGGGCATGACATTCCTCAGTGGATTGGCCAAAATACGGCCCAGGCCCAAACTTTGTAGTTGCCACTAAAATGGTCCACCCCAAAAAAGCTAAAAGTCTAGGAACATCAGGTGCTCTTTTTCAACCCAAACCTTCCATTCAGACCCTGGGTTGGTGGAACAACCAGCTCGTCCAAGTACATGGGTTTCCCCACGTGCAGTTCCTAAACCTCTCAGATCCCAAAACATGCCGAGAAAAACAGCGATCCGCATCGGGGTTCCAGCAAAACCGAAGCCACAAAATAAGTGTCCCCTGTTTTTTTTTTGGGGGGGGGGACCCCTTTTTGGTTGATTTGTTTGACTGGCTGGTGTTTTTTCAGGCGGTGTTTGTTGAAAACCTCTCCAAGACCCCTCGCCTCCCAAACACCTGACCTGCAAAACCCCGAGACTCCCAAACCCCCTTTCCGGGGAGGGCCACCCCTCCACCCCCCCCACCTCCCTCAACCTGCCCCCCCCCCCGCGCCGAGCTTCGGCCCCGGTGGCACGCCGCCGGCGCCAGCAGCGAGCAGTCCGCGCCGCTGGCCTCGAGCCACGTCGAGGCAAGGAGGCGCCGGGTGCCGGGACCCCGGAGAAAAAAACCAAAACGGGGAACGCACCAACCAGATGGTTGGGCCAAGCCTATGTTTTATGAGCAAAATCTGATGTTTAAGGGAAGCAACGATGTTTTTGAGGGAATCGTGTGTGTGTGTGTGTGTGTGTGTGTGTGTGTGTGTGTGTGTGTGTGTGTGTGGGTGTGTGTGTGTGTGTGTGGGTGTGGGTGTGGGTGTGGGTGTGGGTGTGGGTGTGGGTGTGGGTGTGGGTGTGGGTGTGTGTGTGTGTGTGTGTGTGTGTGTGTGTTTTTACAACTGGCAAAAACTGATGTGCTAAGGGAATTGCGCTGAAACTGCCCAGAATTTGCCAACCATAATTTTGGGGCAAGAGTTAATGTTAAGCGACTTGTGGCAGGTCCACGGGTGTGTATATTAGGTTGGTGGTTTTGGGCAGGTTTTAGAGGGAACCTAGGAAAAACCCGTGTGGGTTTCCCCATTTCACCCGCCTAAAGCACACCCTGGAACGAGTAGATCAGGTTTGGTCTTTTACCAGGTCTTTAGACAGTTTGGTCGAATTGTTCGTGCTCCCCTGGCGTGGGCACGGTGCCTGCGGGTGCCCCAAAGTTGGGGGATGATTTCTTGGAGGGGACGGCAACTACAAAAAACAACAACCCCCTCACTCGGTTTTGGGTGTGCTCCGTTGTTTAGGGTAGGTAACAAAAAAAGAAACATGAACAGAAACAAAACACGCAAACAAAACACTCACCTGGTATTGTTACTGTTTTGATGCTTGGTTGTGTCTGTTGCGTCGATCAAAAAGGACAAGCACACATCTAGTTAGGAGTACTTGTTGCGGTGTTGTTCCCTCCATTTGCTTACATATCCAGTAGTGAGAGATTCCCTTTAAAACCAACAGGGGAAAAAAGAAACATATTCACTTCATGTAACAGGTGTTGCGCACAAATACTAGCATATCTTAAACACGTGAACGTTTCAGCATGGCTTTTGTGGACCGCACCGTGTTTCCAAGAGCTTGGCTTAGGGACCTAAACGACAGCTCATCTAGTCTTGTGCTGGGTGTCGTTCTGATTTCCAAACACCCAGGGAATGCACGTGCTACTGTGGATGGACCAAATCCGTTCGCGCCACTTTGAAACCATGGTTGAAACCGTTGTTGGTATTGACAGGCAAAACATCATTCCAGGGTTTCTTAGGTGGTGCGAAATGGAGGTTGTCCATCCACATGTGTAAAGAGGAATAAACCCTTTTGATTGGTCTGTGGGTGACCGCTTTGACTTTGTCCGTGTTGTGTGATTGGGAAACGCAAAGCTTTGGTTGCGATGCATGTGTGTGTGTGCGTTTGCTTCTGTTTGGTGTTCGGGTGGCAGGGGCTTGGTTTTCTTTGCTTTTTAGGGTTGAAGAGCCCGCGTGGGTCTGTCTTTGATTAGGGGGCCCACCATTTTGTGTGTTTTTGCTTTTTTTGGTTTCCCTTTAACACCACGACAAAAGGGGAACCCTGCAAAACAACATACACCCACGTGTCTGATAATCACAACATATTATGCACAGTCAAAGTTCTAGGCCTAGCAAAATATAAGTCAACACTGTCACAACAATTTGAAACGAGGTCATGCCCCAATTGGCTCCGACAAATTCCTTTCCCCCCTCCTCCAAGTACCCGCCCAATTTCAGTTGTAGGTTTTCCATGGGTAAATTGCCTGACCACTGATACCCAACCTGAGAAAAATGGCCGGGTATGTCATTTGGGGGGCCCTCTGGGTTGCTAGAATCATAGATCAAAGCATCTGAAGCGAACAAACGGAAAGAAAGCAATCCGGGGCCCTCGCTCAAGTTTCAAGCTTCTGCGGTCCGAGAATGGATATGTCTAGTGATGAAATCAAATTGTTCACCAGCAGAACAACAACTTAAGCTAATGAAATCGCTCTACTGGAAAACGGGGACACTTTGTGTGGCTCGAACAAAGTATATTTGATCAGTGCTGAACAAGCCGGGACAACGGCAGTAATCATAAACCCCTGAATGACTAGGGGTGTCTCTCGTTTGGGGATCTTTCGCTCTGAACACAACCCCTCCCAATCCGCCGACACGAAGTCGGGCTTGACAAGTGGGTCTGTCTTTTTTTAGGGGGACCCCCCTCAGACATGAAAAGACACATAACAAATGAAATTGGGGCTTTGCAGATGGTTTCCTTTTAAGGCCAGCAACAAAAAAACGCGCTCTCCAAAAACCACCCACCCAGGTTAAAACCGTAGATCTCCCGGGGTGCCAGGCGCCCTTCCAGCACTTGCAGTAGCCCAGCTCGCAAATGCCTAGGAACCACTCGCTCGTGACAGCAAGATCCAGGGATGGCATGATCGTTGGGCAGAAAAAACCAGCTTTCCTACACCGGAAAAGAGGGTGGCATGATCGTTGCGCAGAAAAAAAAAACAACAACTTTCCCGCAGAAGAACAGTTTGCCCTGGGCATTTGAAGGAAGATTGATCAACCCCCACTCGGAAGGGTGCTCCGTGCTGCCTCTTCTTTGGGTGGGTCCTTTTTGGGGAGACCTCCAAGATGGCGGTTGTCAATTGTGGCTTTCCTTTGCAAAGCTGGAGTACCTTCAACATAGACACACCCATGTCAACGCCGTAGGCAATGATGCCAACTTTAGCCTTGGCATATCCCATGGGTGTCAAATGACCCCTCAAAAATGCCAAAGAAAGGTCACCAATGAAAAGCCATTTGATAGCCATCAAGGAATCCTGGACAAAGTACCTATTTTCTTTGTGGTGCTCAGTGGGGAATGACCTTCCGAGTGTTGGGAATGAACCGTTTGGGGATTCCCTCACATATATAGGGGATAGTTTTTTGCGGGGTCCTTCCAACTCATTCCCTGACGCCTCCCTTCTTGTTGATTCAGAGCCCTGAAAAGAAGCGGACAAAATTATTACCAACATTATTCCTGACTTCACGAGTGGATTGACCAAGTTTGTAATTATTTGCCACTAAAATGATCTTCCAAAACAGTTTTAAGTCCATCCAGGTAGTGAGAATGGGGGCTACATGATTACTAACATGTTTCTGAAATTATTCCCTATTCACAACCAAGTCTAGAAACCTAAGACAAGGGGTAAGACTTTTGGCGAGAAAAAGCGCCTGGCAAAGCCAAAGCTCCTCGTTTCCCAAGCTGTTCTGGGCCCGGGCAAGAAATTCAAGGGTCACCTTCCGGGCGAAGGGCTCCCTCATCTGACATCGTTTTCCAGGGTACATGTTGACGAAGGCGTTCCGATTTCTTGGAAGTCATGCCCTGTACCCTGAACAAAGTGGGTGGGGGATAGAAACTTCTGTCCCCCAACAGCTTTTTTGGAGCAAGCCTTTGGAAGGGTGGTTTGCCTTGGTTTCCCCATAAAACAGCCTCCAGACGGGTACTCTTAACAGAAACACACACCCGTGCTGTGGATGGACAAACACAATTTCGTACCAGTTGGGCTGGATGAACACCTGCAAATACTGGGGTAAACCAATCGAAATCCAACTGGCGCGAATCGGATTTGTCCATAGCTCCCTCTAGTTGGTGGTTTGGATTTGTGGGTTGGCGGTTGGGAGCGGTTTCCCAAATTTGCCCTCTACAACAAGCAGGGGTTCAAATCCCCAAACTTCCGAATCCAGTCCAAATCCAAACCACCAGGTTTCTTCCCCCATTCCAGATGCCCGCATTTGCAAGTGCATTTTTGAAAAGAACTAGTTTGCTTATGCCAATCTTCTTGTTTGGGGTTGACACCTTGCCCCCAAAAGCAGCTATTGGGTGTATGGGGGACACGGAAGATGCCAAATCCCCCACTGCCAGATCGAGTTGCCGGCAAGTGCAAGTCTGTGAGAGTCAAGGAGATGGTTTAGATGCCGTCATGTGAGCGCCAACCCCTTTGACTCTTGGTCCTAGAGTGTTCTGAGTGTCAGCGCGACTTGCTACGCGGGGTTGAACCAAAAAAGCCGGGCGACTCTTCTTTTTGGCGAAGCTGAGCCTATCCCATCCTGAAGGATTCAAAAACAAGAACATGATGCCGGTTGGAAGCCCAGGATTCAAGCACAGGATTCTGTCGTGCCAGGATTCCGCCGGCTTCCGGCCATGAGTCATGCTAGTCAAACAGTCAGAGGCCACACATCTCCAACACACCTGAGTTTTTTACTTTCATGGAGTAGGATGATTGGGAGTGGTTACAAACATCTGATCCTGTGCCTGTCGCAGGTTCCGCCAGCCGCACTGTCACAGGCTCCTTAGCCTGCGGGCCTGAGCTATTCTGACTCTGGCAGTGAAAGCTTGACGAGTTCGTCAAACATGTCCAGGTGAAACAGCACATAGGCCGCATCTGTGATGCTGTACAAGCTCAACAGCATGGAGAAACTGAAGGAGCACAGACCCCACATGTCGTAAGTCACAAAGGGGAAAGTGTAAAATTGCAGGAGCAGCGACAGCGGGGCTTCTACGCTTTTCTCCGATAAAGAGAATGCCAAGAATCTATCCGTTGGGTATCCAGCGGAAATTGACTCTCGGTATTCGTCCCATAGGACCTTTGGTCCACTCTGCCGCAGCTGCTGCATGCTGGACGCCACAAGTATGAGGAGCGCAAAGACACCAAACAGGTAGTGCTTTCTCCAAAGCAACGTGATCATGCAGTTGAGATCGGACAAAAAGTCAACCACCAGGAGGCAAAAGAGCTTGTGGACCTTCAAGCGCCTCTGGCAGGTCTTCCTGCAGGACTGGACAAGCTTGCAACTGCTGAGCCAAGACTTTGGTTGGCAAGAGTTGCAGTATGGTCGAAACCAGAAAACTCAAGCAGGGAACGATGTAGCAGGCAAATTCGACCCAGTATTCGCTGGCCTCCCAAAGAGCATCGCGTATGTCTTGCGCCGTGAAACCGAGTTTCTCAAGTGGTTGATGGTGAACTAATCCTGCAAGACATATCAGCGCATACATAGGCTCCACGAAAGAACCGCCAATGCATGGTGCTGCCCACAGCCCACAGCTTCCAGCAAAAAGCCAAGACTCTTCCTGACAACTTAGGAATGGCCGCTGTTGCAGTCCTCTTGCAGCCATGCTGGGAGTCGATTACAGTCCGTCCCGCCGCCGTCCCAGCTGAACTCCGTGAAGTCCTGAAACGCGTCCCAGGGATACCACCACGGCATGGTCCCCAAGGCGACGAGGGCCAGCCCTCGAAGGATGCCGCTCAGCACTCGGAACTGAAAGGCTGAGTGCTGCTTGTTGCGCAACCCGAACGCCGAGAAGCGGCCGGGAAGTAGCAGGAGGATGGGGTGGCGAAGTGGAAGCAGCCGGGACTTGTCCATGCGGAGCAAGGCTGCCAAGTACAGCAGAAGCAAACATGGCAACAACATCAAGGGTGATGTGAACCAAGTCACAATCACCAACGGCAGCCAGGAGGCAAGAGTCGTTGCGGTCTCGCAAGACACCAGCCACGACCTGCATTTTGCACTCTCACGGACCACCTGTGCAGCTGCCTTGTGTTTCCGCGTCAGCTTGTAGCTGGCCATGGTGCAGACCAAGGAAATCGCCCGGAAAAAAATGCTCAAACAAATTTGAGCCGCATCTGAAAACGCACAACTCTGCAACCAGTCAGCAAGCAGAAACATGAGCTGAGGGGCATCTCCACTGAACGGGGCAACCACACTTCTCTCTGAGTGTCGACGTGATTTTCGCAAATGTTCTTGTTGGTGGGTTGCAACCCCCTCAAGCACATAGGAAGTTGGCCGAATATCCAAGTAGGCTTCACGAAAATAATTCCAAGCAAGGTGCAACCATCTACTACAATTTCTGCAGGTGACGGGCGCTGCTCAATGGGAGACATGGTTCAGTTGACTTCGGAATAAGAAACCCGTCCTCTTAACAAGGGGGTGTTCCCTGCATTGTAATAAATCGCCTGCAAAAAGGGCCCCCCCTATGAATCAACCAGGGTTGCTCTTAATCCGGGGTTCCCATTGCACCATGTCAACTTCATTGATCCGGAGGGCCGTACTCATCTACCGAGTAGTTTCCTCCAGTCAGAAGTTATCATTCCAGCTCAGGTCAGGTCTCTTGATCTCACTTCCTGTGGATTGGCCCCAAAAACCTCACCCGCACTTTTTATTCACCACGGCAATGGTCCAACCATGTCCAACCCCAACAACTAGCATTCAGCCCGCGTCCCAAGCAAGCGGAACTCGGGTTTCGCGAGTCCCAAACCAATCCGCTTTCAATCAGCCAGGGGTATATTCATGTGGCATTTTTTCAGATGTACACATAGTGGTTGTTCTAAAAAAATGTTTGTCTCGAAACGGCCATTCTTCGCGAATCAACAACTTACTTTCGCGAAGCTTTCGCGGATTCATCGCCGTGCTCTTTTCATTTCTCAAGTCAGGGAATCGCAGCTTTCGAGTGACAAGGTAGTGCGCGCAACGCGATTTCCCAACTCCAGCTGTAAAGTCGCAACTTTTCATGACAGGAGTTGTGCATGACATGCACCGGCTGGACAGTCGCAGCTTTGCGTACGCCGTGCAGTTCCAGCTTGAAGTCGCAACCTTCCAGTACCAAGCTAGTTTACTGACTAGATCGGCGCTCAGAAAGTACCTCCCCTTGCAATCAAAGCCTGCGCTTTCGCGGAACTTTCGCGGAACTTTCGCGAAAAATCACCCCAGTTTCAGAGCGGAAAGCCACCGACTAACACCCTCAGACACACATACACAGGCTTGGAGCACTAACCAACCAAGCAGGGTATCAAACTGTAGTCTCACCAGTTTTTGTTTTCATCAACAAAGTGCTTTTTAATCAGCTCAGAAGGAAGGCTCAGCAGAAAAGATGAATGGTTTCAAAACCTATCATTGATTTACCAGATTCAGTTGCGCAAAACTTTCGCAAGAACAACAAGTTACTTTCGCAACTCCATCGCGAATCTGGCGCGGAGCTACCTCAACCAACACCGGTGGTCACCGTTTACTAAACTCCTTACAAGCACCTTTCACACATATATATATATATCAAACATCAACCAAGGGTCATTGCAGTGAAGGGTTCCCCAAGTACGGCTTGGACATTTTGAGGTGCGCCCTGCGCGCTCGCTGCCCGCGTATCGCCGGGGCGCCGTAGACGCAGCTCTGCGGGCACGGAGTCGCCGCCGCTGCGGCCGCCGCGGGCGCCCTGGCCCGGCGGCCTGGCGCTTTGAAGTTATTTTGTGGAAACCTTGGTATGGTACCCTCCCCCCCCCCAAAAAAAAATTAAAATAAACACGGTGCTTTCCTTAAAACCACAAAATTGCAGAAAACAAACAAAAAACAAACACAAAAACAGCTGTATTCCTTTAAAACCGCCATAAAGGCAAAAAAAAAGAAAGAAAAAACAACAAACAGTGCCTGGGAGCCCAAGACCCTATGTGTGAGGGCCTTGAACCCCCAAAGGCCTCAAATCTCGGTTGTTTTCTGCTCCCCTGCTAAAAGCTTGACTTTTAGCAGTTTAATGGAACACCCATTAGTTGTCAAAAAGTTAAAGTCCTAACATCTAAGCAAAATGCAGCAAACAAATCATGAGGTCTTGGGCTCCTAAAATGTGTCGTCCTTTAAAAACACACAAAAAACACAGCCAGCCAAAAAAACACACCCAGATGTTCCACAGTTTAGGGTAGAATAAATGCTGTGGATGGACGACATCCATCTCGCACCAACTTGAAACCATGGTTAAAGCATGCTGAAGCCATAGCATTTGTTGGTATGTACAGGGGAATCGAAGCATGTCGGGGCTTCTTAGGTGGTTTGCACATGATCTTGTCCATCCACAGTATGGTAGCCTCCTGGTTGTTTTCTGTTGTAGGTTCCAGGTCCCCAAAAGGTACCACGGGTGGTATGGGTGCGTCTCTAAAGTTGCTGCCCTCCCAAAAACAAACATAGAACTTGCACAAAGGGTGAAAGACCCGTTTTCCTTTTCAGGGGACCGACTCCTGTGCGGGTTTTATGTCTGGTTTTGGGAGTGGCTCCATTTTGAAGGAAACTGGTCCAAGCTAGGACCTCTCGACTGCCATGTTGGTCAAGAGGGCAACAAACAGTTTTGTCAAATTTGCCTCACATTTGCCCCCAATGAACAGACACCAAACAACAGGAAAAAAAGAAGACCTGCGAAGCACAGTGATTTGACCACCCAAGGGGTTTCTGCATTTCATGGTTCTGGGCCCCAAACTCGATTTGTTCATGGGAAACACGAATCGTTGCACCACTTCCTTTGGTCGTTGATTTCATATCAAGGGCTTCCACCTCCCAAGTTCTGAGGGCTCCCGATGTTTTTCCTCAAACTTCTCCGAATCAAAAGGAAACTCAGAACACCTGACTAAAATGGTCTGCCCAAAAAAGGTTCAAGTCCCAGGACTTGAGTGAAACCAGCCCCGGCTCTTGCAAGCAAGACTTGCCTTGGACGTACCCGGAGAGCGCGGAGCGGATGGGGCCGTCATCGTCCCAGTGGAGCATGACGGAGGCTTGGCCGCAACTTTTGCCTCCTGAAACATGCAGCCAGTGGATCCCAGCAGCTCACCCCCTGGCCCCCCGAAAAACGAAGTGGTGTTCCGAAAGTGTCCCTTTGGTTTTGTGTTGAAACCCATCTGAAAAAGGGTACTCTCAAAAACACATACACGCATTTGGCAACCCGTCGCCATTGTCCACCCGGTCGTTTGAGAGTGTGGTTGCGTTGATCACCCGCGCGCTAGAATTAGAACTTCAACTCTTTCGTGTTGACCATTTTCTGTGGAAACCCAACAACAGGGGATCTAGAGGGTGCTGAACAAAAATCCAGGCTCACAATTTGCAGCCAACACCTGTGCTAAACGTGGAAAAGCAAGACATGAGCAAACCAAGCGCTCATGCCCCGTCGGTTTGGAGCAACCTGAGAAGCAAAGCACGGTATCACTGCATCTTTTTAGGGGAGGGGGGCATGATGCTAAAGGTATCTGCTCAAAAAAAACTCAGATGCTCAGTGGCCATGGGAAAAAAGGGCATCCTTTCTTGGTTGGTTGCGTTTAAAGGGATCGGAACCCTTCCCAAACAAAAAGTTGCAAAGAGGAAGCAGCCCACTATTATTATCAACTGGATGCCCCACTGAAAGGAGACTTGTAACCATGGCTTCTGTGGGTACCAGATGCTTCAGGGAAATGATGCTAAGGGAAATCCGCTGAAAAGACAAGTGGAGCCTTCGAAGCGCGTTGGAAGTTCGATTCTCCTGTGCGGCAATGCCTCACCTGCCGCACCATCTGACCACCTGCGCGCTCTGCAGGGCAGGGGGTTGGGACTATGGGATATTTTTGTGGTTTAGCCTATCGTCAAGGGCTGAGTCTGCAAAATAATCCCTAAGTGTCCATAGCACGAAAGGGTCACCACTAAATCACTTTTGTCGAACTTCCTGACTATAGTTCCTACTCCAATATCACACTACAGGTCATATCTGAAAGGGCCGAGGGGAAAAATAGGAACGCCCGTTTCAGACCGGCAATGGGTTCTACTCACTTCCGTGGATTTAGGACAGCCCTGGGCTCCAAACCCCCAGGCTTTGCTTTGTCTCGCTTCCTGAGTGGATCTTCCCAAAGTCCAGCTCCCGGAGTGAGTGGTTTGATGGGAACCCCTCAAAGGGAAGCAACCCACGTGGCCGGGTTCCCAAAAAGTTTCAAGTCAGACACCTGGGAAGGTGAGTCGAGTGCCTTGCCGCACAGCCCTAAGTTTATCACTATTAATATCTATTACCGGGGTTTGTGATTGGGACTGGTTAGTTAGCTTGCATGTTTTCGGGAATCGAGAGTTCAACTTGCGACTATTTGTGATCGCAAACTTGTTGTTTGCCACTAAACTGGCAACCAAACCCAAGTGACTAAAGTCCGAAACGCCACTCTTACTCATGTGTCACCCTTGGGCGCGCTCACAATCTGGCCTCTCAAACTCTGGGGAATTAAACACCTCCAATTGCGAATGCGTACCTGGAAAAAAACAATCCAGTGGCTCAAAATTAAAGAGTGAGGGTTGCGCAGGTTTTAGTTTTTGGCTCCATTTAGGTGCCATTATATTTTGGTGCATTTCTTGTGCTGCAACCATATGTCCAATTCTGATCGATTCCCGTAAAAATCAACAGGGGAAACTTAAGACACATTGTCCAGCAAATGGAAGAACATGATCGGCTTCGTTTCGGCCTGTCTGTCAAAGCGACCAGGAAGCTCCACTGAACTGAGTTCGCTGGCCAAACAACTTCCAATTTTGGGGGCCTCCGCACAAATTGGATGAAATCTGCCAAAAGGCTCAACAAGTTTCCCTATACTTCCCCCGGAAACATCGTCCCTGAAAGTTCATGTTGAAAGGGTGGTTGGATTGGCCTTCCAGGGAGTCTCACTCTAAAGGCCCTGAAAGGTATTGCTCAAAACCTGCCTTAATTCAAGTCTCCCAGCAGAAACACCACACAAACGCGGGGTACACAATTTCCTCAGCAATCGCACTGACAATCGGGGCTGCGCCTACCACAGTGGAGAATCCGATCTGTCGTAGTCGCTCGAGGAACTCCAACATCAAGTCCTCCGTGCCGTTTTGGGTACTAAGCCCACGTGGAGATTCATTCTCCATGAGCCTGGTAGTTCTCGACTATGAGTTGCTTTTCCTGAATCTCGATGTATTTTTTCGTGAAGTAGCCTGAACTACTAAAATCCTATATTTTTTGATTCGGCACGTGAGATTTCAGATTTGGTCCCTTTGCACGTTTCCCCGCCCAGCCCGCAAAACGCCCGCAAAAACTAAAGCAACACGTGTCGTGTTTGCATTTTTTGGTCGGGGCCCAAAACTCCTAGAAATCACTTAGAAAGCTTGACACGCCAAACTACCAGAAACCCAAACGGCTAGGAAAAGGCCAAGGCATGAATCTCCAGGCAGGGTGGGCCAGAAACGATTCAAACATCCAACCCCTGGCTCTATGAAAAGGAGAACCAAAACGAGGCTGTGTAAACAATAGGATGTTTCAACATGCTCAAACAGGGGCGTGGCCGAACCGCCGTGATCAAACCCCGCCCCCTACTCCAAACAGACTCTTTACAGGGTATATTTTGGAAAGCAGACTTCCCGATGGTAGTTTATCGCAACTGTAACACGGCTCTTTTCGAGCAGCACCGTCAAGCTCCCACCCCAGCAGGCCCTGAGCTACGGAAAAAGTCCATTGTTTAGGAAGAGGACGCTCACTCTTTGGTAACGCATCACCCAAAACATGGATGCGTGCCAAGATACAGGAACTGTTGCATTGGATCCAGGCACTGAACAGCTTGCACTTGGCAGCGCCAGCCCAAAGATTACAATTGCCCAGTCAAAGTTGTCCCCATGCTTGAGCATTACAATTTTGCAGATCAAAGTGTAGCACAGAAATTGCAATTGAGCAGCTCCAGCTTGAAAAGTCACAACTTTTCCGCGCAAGAGTGGCACGCGAGGAAATTTGGCAGCCGCAGCTTGCACCTTACAGAACAAGCAAATTGGGCACACTACATACCCCAATGACAAGAAATGCAACGTATCCTCCAGATCACATCTCTGGACTCTTCTGCAGCTGCGTGTCTCCATGCAGTCTCTTCATCCACAGTCGGTAGTTTTGCACGGTGTCTTCGTGGTACAACCCCGTGACGCCCCCTCACATCTGTGGCCGGGCAAAGCGGCGACAATGAAGGATTTGCTGCGGCAATGCGCCGTCGGATCCCAGCGCCCTCAGAATCTGATAGCAAGAGCTGCGAAGTACGTGACACAGGGCCTTGCCATTGGGCTACACTGCATATTGCTCCCCCGCCAAAACTGGAGTTTTGCATTGGCCGAAGCCGCTTGCGGACAGGCTGGGCAGCGACCGCCATTTCCTTCACCAAGTCTTGAGATCCTGCTGGTTGCCGCAAAGCACCGTATACCTGCAAATCTCCGGAGGAAGCGCTTGCACGTCTGGAATCCATTCTGGTGGCAGGTGGCGCCGCCGCCGCAAGATGTTGTCCGAGGGCTGCATCATCGGCCACGTCGGCCACGTGAGCAGAGATCGGTCGCTTTACTCAAAAGGCAACAGGAGTAGGTGGCGGCTGATTGGCTTCTTGCTGAACGAAAGTACTCTTTGATGAGACGCAACCGCAGCAGACTTCCTGAAGATACGATGCAGCAGCTGAGTGTTCCTGAGCTCCAACCGAACCTTCAGACGTTTTGCTGGAGAGCAAGACACTTGAAGGCGTTAGGTTCACCAGCACGAGCCCAATTGCGCGCGCAATGGGCACAGAGGAAACAGCTGAGCAGTTCCAGAACTTCGAGCCATCACGGTCATCCGCACGCTGGCTGCAGGCAAGCTAGCACAAACAGCCTTGGAAACGGCCGAGCTTCGGGTCGTCGCCATGCTTCTTGCTCGAAAAGGAGCCCGTCTCTCAGTCGACATCTGTCTTAATTACAGAACAGCCTCAAAGTTGCGGTTTTTATAACCAAAATCTGCGGCTGGCCGACTGCGTCGGCCCGCCGTGCTCTCATAGCTGCTGGCTCACATCCCACCTCCTGTTCCTCTACTTGCGTGCTGCTTGCGGCGCCGCTGCGGCTCCTGCCATTGTTCTCCATCACCCCTGCGGTAAGGTACTTGATCATGGGTTTCTTTGCCTTCTTGGGGTTTGGAGCCTCCATGGGGGTGTATTGGTCATAGGATGGCACCATCTCTGCCCAAGCGGCCGTCTGCAATCGCTGTGGCCCACTCAAATGCTGGCTGCGTCCAACGTGTTTGGTCTGAGTTGCGCACGTTGAGCGCTGGTAGATTCGCGGCAATGTCTTGGATGACTGGATCCATGCCCTCGCCCAAGATCCGTTGCCCACGCAGCTTGAAGTCGTCTGCGTGCCCAGGTCAACATGCCAGCGAACACGCTGAGCCTTATCACTGGATGTCTCCGCGGCACGGACGAATCCAGAGACAAGTGGGACACAAAGTCTTTGAAGGCCTTGAACTCCAAATCTGCTTTGCTCCACTTGCCATCCTTGGTGGGCGCTATCTTGGAGTGCCTTGTGCAATGCTTCCCAAGGTTCATGTCCGACAGGCCACCCTTCGCCGGCGCCGCACCTTGGGCGCCATGGTCTCGCTGGAAGAATGTGGAAAAAGCAGCAGCCAAAATGCTGCGGCCATCCGAGCAGTTTATGACACTTCTCAAAAATTCACTTGTACACTGCACCGAACTTTGCTTCTGATGCTATGTTCAAATGAACTTGTGTTGAAATAAATTTGGTTTCTCTGACGAGAAGATGTATGAAATGATTGAACAAGGCTCAAAAGGAGGAATGCCACAAGCATTCTTCAGAAATTAGAAGCAAATGGGTGGCAAAGTCTTAATGAATCATCTGCGCAAGTCTGTCAACATTGTAAACCGAGAACACGTCTGGTAACATCCGTCTACAATGACCTGACTTCCCTTACACAAGCAGCAGGCGCGGGCTTTGGAGAAGAGGTGCATATACCTGGGTCTTCCAACATGTGCAAATTTATTGCTGTTTTGTCAAACACTATGTCTTTTGACCCAACGGCGATTATTTTCGCCTGCCGGCAGTTTTCAGTGTTTGCACACTCTAGCATCAATCAAAATTGCAAAACGGCGTAATTTGCCGTCAAAACGGCGTAATTTGCCGGCGAAACGGCGTTTTTTTGTTGCCTGGTTCCGAGCTGGACTCACGGCAAGCGCTTTTTCTCCGAAAGAGCGGTTTTTTTCAGCAACCGGCGAAAATTATTGCTGTTTTGGGAAACGGCGTTAATTTTACATGTCATATAGATAGATTATATTGACCAAAAGAAATGGCAACAGCAAGCGCATGCACACTGTTGTCTTGAGCTAAATGTAATGAAGTGCCAATCTCAACACCCTGCCCGGATAAGCAAAACTAAATGAACAAGCAAGGGATGATCGCATCGTATTCAAGCACCCTACCCTTATACAAGTGGCATAATCCTGCCTATGCTTCGATGCGGTTCCTTTCCGCCCCATAGGACCAACCTCTACCGCACTCTGAACCCTCCCCCGCAAAAAAGTTACTATGTATCACGGTTGTCGGCATTTCCAGCTCAGAAGGTGCAAGACCATCCCTACAGACCCCAAAGAAGGGTGTCAAATGACCAGGGTTCTGCGGGGAAGAAAATTGTGAGCATTCATTCACCCCTTTGAGGAAATGAACTTCATCTTCCCTTGGTGGAAGTCATCTTAGATTTATGAGGACGCTCTGAGTTGGTTAAACATCTCAGTGAACACCTATACGTTGTCTGAAGAGCATCCGAGGTGCATGACTATCCCTACCAAACCAGAGGCAAGGTCAAAAACACCCTTCTACACATTAAAAACAAAAAACCAAGCCTGAATTTGTTCCCCCTTCCACACATCCTGCACCACAATATCTTTGAGGTTTATTCAATTTGCCTCAACTGGACTGTATTCAGGTTTGTCTCGTGCAAATGTTCTGCAAGCTCACCGTTTGAGTGCCCCATAAAGAAGATTCCTCTGAACCTGGCATGGGTTTGTCTCAAAGAGAAGGATTTTCTTTGGCTTCACTTCGCTTCACCGCTGAACGAGGAACCCCTGCAAAGGGCACACATGCACGCTCTCAAATGGTATGCGTCCAAATTGGGGGACCCCCATGAGAACCAGTCCTAAGCGAATCAGTACCGGGCACGAAAGGGGTCCTGGCCTACCCGAAACATGCAAAATCAGCAGGGTTTCTTGCCGCGCAAATTTATACCTGGACTGCCCCCCTAAACTTCATCCGGGTATTGATTATGGCTCAAATGTGTGTGTCTCCAAAGCAAAAGGTTAAAGTTCCTTTCAAAACCAGTGGAAACTTGAGAACTAATCCCTTCTTCCGAATGTTAAACGTAAGCCTAATACTAAACCGATTCTTGGGAATCTGAAATCCGCAAATACTACTGTTAGAATAGCCAATACTAAACCAATTCTAGCGGAGTACGTTTCCTTACTGCGGTTGTGCTACAAAGTTGCGACTTTTCAGCCGGAGCTCCGCGAGTATGGTTCTCCGAAAACGAAGCGGGGACTCCCCAATGCTAAAGCCGGCTTTTTGCAGGGGACCCACTTAGTATTAGGGGGGGCAATTTAGCATTAGGGGGAAGGGATTACTCACTTCAGCAAATGGAAGATGTGAAACAACTGAGCAAAACACATAGCCTCGTTTTGGAGAGTACCCATTTTTTGTAGCTTCGCTCAGATGCCCAGTGGCTATGGGAAAAAAAGAGCATCCTTTTTTGGTTGGTTCAGTTTAAAGGAATCGGAACCCTTCCCATGAAAAGTCGACAAAACGGCGGAATCCACTGGGCAACTGGGTAAGGAAACAGGGATCCTTGCATTATACACCTGAACATTGCAACTTGTAAATGGCGGTTTCCCTTGATTTTGGTGTTGAAAAAGCCACATGTTTCAAATGGCTGCAAAATGAAAATATCTTTTTAGGAGCCCTGGGAAACCCAGAGGGAACCAACGAATCCCCTGAAAACACCCCCGAAAACTACCCGAACCCCGCCCGGGTCCTCCATGACGGGCTCCCGAAAGGCGGCGATCCTCGGAGTCCCCCCGAAATCCCTCGCTCCGAACAGTCACGGCGGCGTCCAAAGCGTCGGAAGTTCAAACGGTTGACGTTGGGTTTGGGGAGCATGTTTTTTTAATTATTTTAGCAGTGAAATGGATTTGGATTTCAACCACTAAACCACAAGAAGCAAACATTGGAAATATTTCCCAACAACAACCATGGAATTCGTGTGTAGGTCCTGATTTGAGAGGAGTTAGAGGTCAGGGATGCCCCAACCATTTTTTAACCTGAGGCACCCAACGTGCCCTTTTTTTAGGTACGAGAAAAAAACGCTCGAATTACCGATTTCTGCTCGACCCCCCAAAAAACGCTCGCCCCCCGAAAAACGCTCGACCACATCCCGTTCTTCCATCCAGAGGAAGGCGGGATTGTTACGTTTTTTAAATTTGCACTCGTTTGCGGGTATTTGCGCTCGTTTTGCGGATATTTGCGCTCGTTTTGCACTTCGATTTCTGCTCGCTCCTTTTGAATATTCAGTGACCGATCATCTTGGAGGACCGACCAGCCCGGTTTTGGGCAAAACGCTCGAAGCAGGAAAACGTGTACGTTTAACATATTTTGGTGACGACCCCTGGTTTTGCAATACGTTTGGGCTAAGGGCAGAAATTTATGTAACGAAGGGTGCTCCAGGTAGCTTTGTCTATTTTAGTAGGGGGTTTCCCTCCCTTACCAGGCCACTGGGGGGCCTAGTTGTGGATGATCGAAATCCGCGAGTCTCGCACCACGGAACTCAGAAACCTTCAATTCAAAGTGGCGCAGGACTTCGTCCATCCGCAGTAGGGTAGCAAAACACTTGGCTTTTTGCAGCGCCCTACTGAAGATGAACGAACCGGAAAAGAAAAGCTCCTTTTCATTCGTTTGGAGCCCGGTGGTTTGGTGGTTTCGGGTAGTTTCCCATTTAAACCACCAATCCGAACCCCCGCTCAAGGAATACCTGCTAATGGGTTTCTCCTGTGTTCTCTTGAAACCCGCCCAACACAAAGGGGTTGTCCTCAAAGACACCTATTTCAACTGATTGTGTTCAAGGCCTCAAAAGCTGTGTTAAGCCATATCTTCAGAAGGGCTTGCAAGAATCGCGCAACGCAGCAACACGTGTTGCGCGCCCTCAAGATTGGCCGTTGAAAACAAGACAACCTCACAAGCGCAACCCATAATTTCCTTACTCGCCGCTTGCCGTGTGTTTCTCTCTTTATTGTGCAGTGTTTCGCTGCTTAGGCGCGTTGTTGTTCACTTTAATGTGGGAAGTTCCAGCACTATCTGTGATGCAGGTAGGTGTTGCTCTGACATCCACCCCTGAGATAGCTTTGCCGCCCGATGCGTGAGCTCGATAATTGTTCTGGTTCCCGAGCTCAGCTTTTGCCCCTCAAACATGGCTCTTGATGGCAAAATAAAAAGACATCCAGGAGGGCCACATTTCACCTCCATCGTTTCAACCGGTTTGCCTGGACAAACACCTACATTTGCTTAAGTCCCCTGGAACAATGAAACACACAACAAATACATTTCCAGCAGTGATAGATGTCCTCTAAGACCATTAAAGATTAAACATACCTTCCAGCAAATGAACAGCAAGGCAAGGAGAATCCCCCTGGCCCCTCCGATGTCTCGTTCGGGGCGCATGTTGTTCTCTAGCTGCTGCTCGCTGGTGGACGCAGCAATGGCCGCCGGCAGCGCCGCACGCAGCTCATCCAGTGTGAAGCCTCCCGCCAACAGGGGATGGCAGGGGAAGCGCTTGTTTTTTGGCATGTGTTGCAAAAATTAGGGCTTACCCTCCCACCAATTCAGATGGAACCTGACGTTCGGGGGGTCCTGGAAGACCATTTGCATGTCAATTGGTGGGAGGGTGTTGGTTTATGGCTTTTGCTGAAGAAAGCAACATTTGAGTTAGGTTTGAGCAAACACACCACACCTACACCTACACCAACACCCACATGTGATTTGGGTTTGATAGAAACACACAGCGGCTGTGGGTAGATGTTCAACGAGTGATCTTGAAACCACCACCGAACGTTCGAATGATTCAAGCCAAGCCTATGTTTAGGGTCTACCCTTTTTGCGAGATGGCACAAAGTTGACCAAGGTACTGGCTTGAACTTGGCGGATATCCACATATCTGCAAACAAACATGGCGAACTTGATTGAAAATCCGCTTCTTCAAAGCGAGCTCCTTGGCTAAGCCGATGAATTGGAGCGACACACGCACACACACACACAGAGCGAGCTCTTGAAATTGCAAGCGATCAGAACGTTGTGGTATGATAGTTTCGCATCTTTCACACGTGGGTGGCTGGTGATTGGAAACCTGCATTTACTCGGTTGCTCGTCCTCAAACCCGGACAAACAATACTTTTACATCGTCAAGCTATAACTGGATCAGTACATATATATATATATATATATCGTGTATCATATGTGCAGCTTCCTCTCCTCCGCCCCCTCCCCCCTATCCCTTGTCCACCTGCAAGGGCGGGCCTCTCAAACAGAAACATGGAACCTGAAAAAGGATTTCGACCATTCCCCGAACCATTGGTTCCCTTCCAGGTTCCATGATGGAGCTTATTTTGCGATATCTCCAAGCTCTTTGCTGGGGAACCCCTTGGTGCTGGGCCAAGGCCAAGTGAGCCGCTTGCGGCAAGCATCCGCCTGCCTTGGGGTGTATGTTGAACCCCTGGGGTTCGAACCACCATAAAAGCAAAGGTTGGGTTCATATAACCATTGTGTACCTAAGGATTGTCATCATCTACATTGGGTCAACCATTCTTTTAATGGGGGTTGAAGCCTAGGAGAACGGTTCGCTGGTTACCTTGGCCAAGCCTCCGCCTTCTTGGGGTGTCATGTTAACGTGCCTTGGGCGGCTTTCAGTGAAGCCTTGCAAGCATGGCTGATTCGCCCCTCTTGGCCAAAACCATCCAGAAGGAGCCCTGAGATTCAGCATACGACCACCACCCTTCATTTCACAATGCCGCCAAGCAATCCTCATACAACACTCAAGAGCCCCCTCCCCCATTTTTCGGAACAAACAAGGCCACAAGCCCACCCCCGCCTGAAACAGGCGGGTCATAGGGCGCCGGTGTATATGCGATAGTGCACCTCAGTGAATCGTCGTGGGGCTAGGTTGGAGTGTAACGGCATAATCGGCATGCTGAATAAATCCTATGTTCCACCGCCCGTATTGAATATTTGGAAACCACAAAGGGACTCAATGAATCCCAACACAACCTAAACGCAAGGAATGCCTTCAATTGTCCAAATAGATGCGACTCTCCTATCATCTTGCCGAGTTTCCCTTGTTGGTCCAAATATAGGGTCTTCACGCAGGCTATGCCTCGAAACTGTCATGGACCACAGGTCGTTGCCCATTCTTCGGGCGGTAGAAATTCAATTGAAGAACCAATGAAATACGAATCAAAGCCTAAACTCAGCCCTGCGGGGCAACATGGGCTTGTCTCCAAATGACGCCGAATGATAGACCCCTCCAACAAAATGCTTTCCGTTCAGTCTTCTTTGACACAGGCGTAACAACATTAACCCAAAACAACACCACACACCAAACACAGAAACAAACAAACCACACACACACACACGACGCACAAGCAAGAAGCAAGCAAACAAGCAGGCAGGCAAGCAAGCAAGCAAGCAAGAAAGCAAACAAAGCAAACAAGCAAACAAAACAAAACACATAAAGCCAAACCAACAATCAAACAAACAAAACAAAACACACAAAGCCAAACCAACAATCAAACAAACAAACAAACAAACAAACAAGCAAACAAACAATCAATCAATCAATCAATCAAACAAACAAACTTAAACAAACAAACAAAGAAACAAACAAGCAAGCAACCACACAAACAATACACAAAAACATAGCATAAATCAATAAATATGGATTGACTCAAAGGCGCGGACCTCCGGCACCTCCTGGAGCCTTTTGCACAACATCTCTGAAACAATAATTGCCTGAAACAAGAATTGGATCTCATTTAAAGGACCTGCAGCATAACCCCATGCCAAACCTGTCTTGCGGCAATCAACCTTGGCATGTGAGCATGTTTTCTTGCTTTTGCAGCCTAATCATGAAATGAACGGAACAAGAACACAAACCAACCAAAACCAACCTTGCATCAGATGCAGTTCTTTCAGTGAGGACCAGCCAAATCCCAAGTTCGCCTCTTTTGGGCGTCCCGGCTCCCAGCTCTCCCCCCCATTTTGAGACCTCGTCTTCGCGGATTCGCGGCGAAAGCCGCCAGGGCCCCCGGCTTGCCGACGCACTGGGCCTTGGCCGCCGCGTCCGCCGCCGCCAAGGTGTCGAAGCCTGGTGGACATTGGCGGAGCCAAGCCTTTGGGTCCCGGACAAACGCTCACTGCCCCTAGGCTTCAAGCGATTCCCAAAAGAATGGCCTTGGGACCCAACTTGGATGAAACTCCAAATTGTAAATCATGGTGCAAAACTCACTGCCTGAGTTGGTCAAAAACAAGTCCTGGCTTGGATGTTCGACCCAAGTCCCATTGGGATCCGGATCCTTCCATTTGCTGAAACGAATATGTTGTTTTCTCCCCTGATTCTTAAGGGAATCGATTTCACTATCCAGGGAGCTGAAGCAAATGGAAGTTTCCAGGGATCCGGATCTTTCTAAAAAACCTTCAGAAACTCATGGAAACCGCCGATCGGAATTTGAACAGCACGATGGTTGAACAGAATGGGGAAGCAACCTTTAGAAATTGGGTTCGAACCCATGTTGCTCTTTGTGGCAAGAAGGAACATGAACTTTATCTTTCTGTCGAACTGCAAATGGTGCTTGGTTGCCCTTTGGGGGGCGTCTTTTTGAGGGGTCGTTTGCCACTAAAATGGCATTCCTAAAAAGTTTAGAGTCCAGCTTGAATGGATTGGCACATGTCTGAGCTTTTTTTAATTCCATGGGTTGCTGTTGCACGAATGGTGTCAGTTGCCATGAAAAGTCCTAGTCTGAATAAACTTCATCAACCTACCTCCAACTCTCCAACTCCAAACTCCCGCTTGTTTCAGGGAGGTATTCACGTGGGACAACCTGGGGTTGGTCAAAATGTAGCTCTGGAACATGAGTCGTTAGACATGTGCCTCCGGGAATCAATTCGCCAAGTTAGAATGTGCACTTGGGCATTTATAATTTTGTTCAAGACTAACTTGCTAACTTGCGAAACTTGGCGGATCGAACACCCAAGCGCCTTCTGGCCGACCGGAATCCGCGACATACGGAACCAGGCCCTCATGGCCACCCGAAAACACACCTTTGGTCAGGTTAATACCTGACCTTTGGTCAGGTTAATACCTGGGCCATGTGTCAATCACTCTGAGACATGGTTGGTGGAATCTGCAATTGCCGCCTTCCTGATTCGGCAGTCTCCTAAGTTATTTTCTTCTGCGTGAATATCTGGCTTCCGTTGAGTAAGATGCGATTGTTTTCGCTTTTGGATTGCACATTGTAGGTTGCCTGAATTGCACGTCCTTTCTCGACTCCACTGTTGAACAGGAGCTTCCTGAATCAAGTTGAGTTGTTTAGTGGCAAAACCAACTCACTGAGCATCAAGTTGTTGCCGTGAAATGAGCACAAGTGATCGCCAGGGACATCTCATCGTGTAGGCTGAACTAGAGATGGCCTAAACTCCCCCGGGCTCATATGGAAGCTCCCGAACGGACCCCGTTCGGAAGACTCGGCTCCATTTTTCGAGGCCTGCTGGAAGCTTCCATGTTAGTCTGAGGGAGGGTATGCAGAACACCAAAAGCAAACCATCGCCACATGATGCCGTAGTTTTGTGAAAACGTGTGTGGCTGTGCTTGGGCTGTTCGACGCTAAAAGTGATCAACTTTTCCTGGGATATGTCTCAAATCTATGGCTGGGAAATGCTGGGAACCAGGACCTGAGTATTGGAGTTCAAGAAGAAACCAAGACTTAGTTGCCCCCCAAAGCCGACCCAGAAATAAAACTTCACAATCCTTCGTATGGTTGCCTGTGTTTTTTGCAGCCCCCTACTAAAAATGAAGAGAACAACACAAAACAAACAACTTGAAAAAAACAGCTAAGAAAAGGTTGCCCTTTCGAGGCCGTGACGAAACATGGGACCCCAAAAGGTCAAAGGTCGATTCGCTTTGAACTTGGGAAGACCGAAAGGACACCTATCAGGTTTGGGGGTACTCCCATTTCGGATACTTCCATGTCGAGCGGGCCTGGAATTTTCGCATCCGTCCGGAAGTAGCTGTCCACTTTTCCGGGGAGGCATTGACTCCAAGGATCATCGAAGATCCTCGGCCCATGCGCGCAGCTAAAAGTGTACTCGAGGGTGACATGTTAGCCGAGGTCAAAACAAGTTGTTCCCTTACTCAGTTGTTCAGTGACCCTGGGAAAAAAGTGAACCCTTTTTGGGAAAGACAATTTTTAGTGGGGCAGCCACCAAAAAAAAGGGGAAAAAGGGTGCCACTGAACAACTGAGCCTACGACGGCCCAAACAAAATAGTGAACCTCTGGTTTTTGTGCGAGGTTTTGGTGAGTCCGCCGTGTCCCTCCCAAGGTGTTGCAAAGACAAGGGGGAATTCGGACCAGGTGAGCAGAAATGACTGCGGTTCGCCTCCCAATGCGGCCCTGTTCGGAGGATCCAAAGAATTGCCAACATACAAGTAACACAAACTACCCTTTTTGGGAGGTGCCCCCCCCTTTTGAGACAAAGCCACCCACAAAGGACAAAGACCAAGAGAAACAACACCGCCTAACTGAAAAAGCACCCCCAAAACAACCAAACAACAACTAAACTACTAGACCAAGACCGCAATTAAGGGAACAAAATAATAAACATGCGGTTATCTACGGGCGTGCCCAAACCAGTGCAAAGAAAATACAAAGGCCTTCAACTCACTGTTTCACCTTTAGCGCTGCGTCAGACCTCTCCATGTATCTGTTGGAGGCTTGCCAGAAGGGTCTGTCTTGGTTTGACGGACCCTTTTTGGAGCTGGTTCGGAATCCAACAAAAAACCAACCATGTGGTGGCGTCTCTTTTTCAGGGTACCTTTTTGTTTGTGGTGTGAAACGGACACCAAAAGGAAAACAACCATTTTGCACACCCATTGTTTGGGGTCCCGGGCTGATTCCTTAAATACAAGACGACCCTTCGAAAGAACAAGTCGAAAGGGACCTGCTCGAGGTCAGAGGTTGACAAAACATCCACAATTCCAGGCTTAGACCCCCTAAACAAGTCATCTTTCTGGTCAATGAGAAAACCAAAGAAAACCCACAAGCGCAACACGGTGAGTTAAGTCACACCCAAAAAAAATGAAAAAAAGAACAAAGGGCCACGCTGGCACTTGCCCGACATTCGGGGTACACAAAACAAACGATTTTCAGAATATGTGTCACCCCCTACACCCCTTGACTAAACCAATGAGGTAATTTCCCTGCAAAAGCAGGTTTCCAGAAAATATCCTTAAACGACACCGGTATTTCGAGAAGGCGTCATATTTCGTCTACCCTGAAATAACATACTTTTCTTGGGAGGACACCCGAGACTAGTTGACGTCCATGGATCGTAAAGGCGGAGCAGTGGTGGTATGGCCGCCTCTCGCCCTGTGCAATCCGCGTGCGGTTGAAGAAGTACGCGGTGCCCGGCATATCGCAGTCGCCATAGCGGTGCCCCGTGTTCACCTCGAACTCATGGGTTCCCAGGCCCCTATACCCCTGAAAAAAATACATGCCCATTTAGTTTCTTCAGTTGGTGGTTTTTGGAAAAATCATTTTCCCAGTACATATATTTTCTTTAGTTGAGGGTTGACATCATACTCTATCATACTCTGAAAACAGTGGGCATTAGGTGATTACGTGGGTATGTGTCAACATAGGGGTACAACGAAAACTGGGGTGTCCTTTAAACCCTGCAAGCCACCCATATTCGGCAATCAGCCATGTTCCCTTCTGTTGTCCTTGTCCTTGGTTGGACAGGGATATGGCATCATGGGGCAAGCTAAACAACTTCCTCCAGCACTGGATGTTTTGTATGGGAACAAAATTTAGGCCTTCCCAACACCTATCAAGCGGCTTGTTCAGTGGCCTCCTTGTCGCCATTTCGGAGCCATCGGACACAAATTCAGGGGGGGGGGGGGGGCTAGGATTCCGTTGGGTCTCTTTTCAAAAATCCACCAGGCGCTGTGCTTTTTCTCAAACAATGAAGTGGTACGAACGGGTGAACACGTCATTCGAGAATGTGATTGAAACAAATAACTAAACATCTAAAAGCAGATCGCTTTTACGACTGAGTTGCTGGGCGGCGTTTTGGCCGCACGACACAAGCAACAAACTGAAGAAAGCATACGGATTCTGTGAAGGCTTTCCTCTATTGGCAAAATAGATGGTCCTGGCAAATGGAATAAAACCAAACCAAACCAGTGCAATCGATTTAACCATCAGGACACTTTTGCCCTTATTGCTTCCCTTGGCCCCAATTTAGTTTTGGGATCGCTGGTTTCGGATTTGAACCCCTGGTTCTTGTAGAGGGTTCAGGGGAAGCTACCTCCTAACCTCCAAACCACCAATCCGCACGACCACCTAGAAAGGACACCTACCCGCTTTTGAGACACGGCGCGCCACAGCTCCACTCCCCACTCTTCACGTAGGTGAAGCCATCGCAATCAGTCCTAGTGGATTTCCATGGGGAAAAACAAAGACTACACAGAAATCACTCAAAATAGGGGGGCTTTTCGGCTTTTCGGTCTGTTTTAAAATAGGGGCGTGGGGCTTTGTTGGATGGTTTTGAAATGAAACCAAAAGGAAACCACCTGTCCCCAATCTTGAGAAACACCCATATTGAAACATGTATCAGGTAACAGGCCCCATGCTTTTTGGTTTGTCTGATTTCAAAAGATTGGACACCCCCGCCAAAGGAAAATGTATAGCCTGAAACAATGGCCCATAATTTCAGTGGATTTCCATGGGGAGAAAAAGCGGACCTCGTTTCATTGGTCGTTGAGTTTTAAGTTCAATCAAATACCTTACCCTTGATTGGTGGCTTGGATTGCTGGTTTGGACGTTTGGGTACTACCTCCCCATTTTTGGCTTCCTTTAGGAGATGGGGGTTGAACCCCCAAACCAATACAAACCACCAACTAAGGTTGACCTGATCAATAGGTGTCCTCCTAACAAAATAATAAGCCCGCTGGTCTCCCCAACAGCCCCAAAACCCTCTGGAACTCCCTGAGATCTGCTCCAAACCACGCCAGAGCTCGCCTATCTGGGCCATCGACCCCCAAGACAATCAAAAAAGATGCGCACACACACACACGCACACACCTTCGATTCTGCGCCGGGGGACATGCTCGCGCACTTGGTCTTGGCCTCGGCTGGGGTGCCCTGCAGCCAGTAGTTACCTTCGCGGAAAAAAAAAGCGCATCGCATGACCGCTTGGCAACTACTCCACCGGGGCTGTTTACAGGCCGCATCCCATGCCCGCTGAACCAAATTCTGCAGGTGGCGTATCCTAATACTCAGATTTCATCCACGAGTTGGGCTGTGCTCAATAGAGCGCTCCAATCCAGCTTTTGCTCTCCGATATACTGGCTAACCTGTCGGGATCTTGACCACAACTGGTTGAAACCACCGCGACCTTCAAACCTAAATTGGCAGCTGCGCCTTTTTCGACACCCATTTTGAGCGATCTTGGGGTAGTTCAACATTTGGGTAACAGTCCGTCTTTCTCACTAGCCCAAAGGACCTTGAAATATACCTTGACTGGATATGAACATCAGGGAATCCAAAAGGATAAATGGTCGATTCGCTTTGGGCAAGTCGAGCTTACCGACAGAAAGGGCATGGTGCGGGAAAGGAAGTCCCTTGACCAGCGTTCCAAATAGCTGAATCAAACGAACCCGGTCAAAGTAGAACCCATCCAGGAGGGTGTCCGCGAAATCGATTTCGCACCACTGTTCAGAAACCCTTGAATCCAGCTTCTTTTCAGTGCCCTCGATTCATTTTTGGGTGCTATAATATGATCCATGTATATCCATGTTGAAAATAAGGGCACTTAGTCCTAATCAAAGAGGTCACTTAAGCCATTTAAAGGGCACTTAGACCCTCAGGGTTGCCCTCCCCAGCAGATCCCTCCTCAGTCCGGGCAAATCGAGCCGCTGCAGCGACACGTGAATGCAAATGACACTCACGCGGGGGGACCGCCGCTGGGCAAATCGAGCCGCAGCGACACGCGAATGACACTCACGCAAAAAAGGAACCGACACTAGCGTAAGTGACCTTTTCAAGGGGTCAGTGACCTCGATTCGCACCCCCACTGACACTCAAATGACACGGTTGGACACTCAAAACGCCGGCTGTTTGGGCTTTCCGGGTCCGCCCCGATCAATTGTTGGCAGTTGTCACACTTCGACGCGGGGAGCGGTTCGATTTCAATAAAGGCCACTTTGCAAACGAATCAAAGGGTCACTTCGGCCACCGACACGGCCTCAAGTGCCCTCGACTCAAAAACACGTCAAGTGCATTTCATTGGAGGACACCAAAATTTCAAAAATATGCTGGATGATTCGATTCCCCAACGTAAATACCAACAAACCTTTTGGGTTTCAAGCATTGATTCATATTGATTCGGTGCTGCGGGACTGTTTAAAGTGGTGGCGTTCCTATAGTACTCAGATTTTATCCATACCAAGTGGTGCAGGATTTGCCTATCCACATTGGGCAAACAGAAACATTTTTGGAGGGCAAGGTAATTGCAGGGTCGATTTTGCCCTTTTCCTAGACTGTGCTTTTTCGACTCCCATTTTGAGCAATCTTGTTGTCTTTTTGGGCGACAGTCCGGCTTTCTCACTTGCCCAAAGGACCTTGACATAAAAGGTGATCACCTTTTGGAATCTTGACTGGATATGGACATCAGATACACCAAAAGGTTGGATCCCGTCGAATCGCTTTGCGCAAGCTTACCGACAGAAAGGCCATGCCCGAAAGGATGGCCCTTGAGCACCATTGCCTGGTGCTGAATCAAATGAACCCCGGATCAAAGTAGAACCCGTCCAGAAGGGTGTCGGGCCCCTCCAAAAGTGCCCTGAATCGAGCACCCTGCTGTGGATGGACGAAATCCATTTCGCACCATGGTTCAGAACGTTTTGGTTTCAACCATGGGTTCATTTTGTGGTGCGAACAAATTTCGTCCATCCACAGTACTCACTGAATAGCCTCACTGATAGTCACTATTATAGGCTGCAATGGCTCATGGCCCAAGGCAGAAGTCGAAGTCCTTTCTTTGGGTACCTGGAGTCTCCATGACCCCTAGAAAAAGGGGTCATTACCCAAAATGGGGTCATGACCAACCATTTCTAAAGGGTCAGAAGGAGACTCCAGTTGTCATTTTGGAGGGACGGGTAACCCATTTGAGGCCAAGTTGGTGTATGTGGGACCCTATAGGTGATTCTTGGTTGATAATGGGACGGGAGACTCTAGCTAAATGAAGAAATTCAAATCAACCAGGGCTTCTTAGACCCGGGGTCATTAACCGGGGGTCCTAGAAGGATATCGCCAACAAGAAATCCAGCTCCTTTAGGTCCATTTCCCACATCCAAGAGAAACCCACCCAGGACAAGCTTCGGTGTCAACACCTGGAGTCTCAGTGACCCTTTCAAAATGGTTGGTCATGACCCCATTTTGGGTAATTTTAAGGGGTCAGAAGGAGACTCCAGGCACTCATAAAAAATGCACTCGTAAAACAAATAAACAAGAACCAACAATGTTTAAGGGGCCTGCAAAGCACTCGCAACCAAAAAAAGACAGACCCAAACTTCCGCGGAGCTGCCCTCGGAGTCGAGGACGCGATCCTCCTCACTGAGGCCCTGATAGGCGAAGTAGGCCACGAAGTCTTCCTATCGATTCGCCACGCGAGTGATCAGCTTCTATCCAAGTGGCTTGGATTGGTGGTTTGCTGGAGGGGTTTACAGGAAGCTGACTAATGGATTGGTGGATTGGTGGAGCTGACCAATGGTGAAGTCTTCCTATGTTTTGGTGGCTCACATGGCTTTGCATCTTGTTTTCCCCTGGTTGAAAGGGAATCGATTTCTCTGGATGTGATTTTCTTTCACATTCGAACAGCGGAAGTGGAGGGTTCTGATTTTCAGCTTCGCTCCCTTTTCGTGGCTTGGATTGCGGTTTGGTGGAGGGGTTTCCCATTTACCCTCTACAGGAAGCAAGGGTTCAAAGCCCAACTCACCAATGCAAACCACCAACTAAAGGATACCTGAAGTAAGTGGGGATCGCCACTTGGGGTAGAACCATCTACTACTTAAGCTTTAACCCCACTGATCTGCAAACAACACCGGTCCGAGCGAAGCGAAGCGAAGGCTTCGCTGCGACGAAGCTCCGCCCCCAAAATCACTTGCAGGACATGGAAAGGAAGTGATCACCTTGTGGAACCTTAAGGTCAGATCGGCTCGCTCGTTTTTGGCGTGAGGAAGAAGGTGATGGGACCAAACTATCCATTGGATTTATGACTTTATGACAGCTCATGAGAACATGATCCTGTGGTTGTCGCGTGATTCCATTTCCATGTGGTAATCAAAACAACACCCTTGCAAACAAAGAAGGACAATGGCTAGTTACCTGAAGGAAACAGACATGTTGGGTCCACGGTTGATGCCCTAAAATTTGCAAGTTGAACTTGGGCGTAACCAAGTCTAAACCAAACCAAAACCAACCCTAAAGGGACCCTAAGCCATATTTAACCACCCAAAACCCATCACAGACCACTCTAAACCAACCCTAGCCTAAACCCAGCCTTAACCAGCTCTGAGCCAACCCCAACCCCAGCTCACCCAGTTGGCAGGCATGCGCAATGCTGAGCGTGTGCTCTTGAGCGCATGTGCTTATCATGATGCAGACATGGGTGCCGTGGGAAGTGCCATGAAGGGCAGGAATCCACTGGCATTTACGCAGACCCCTTTCTATTCCATTTGGAATTCCCATAGGATTTGCGCAGACCCTTTCCCATCGGAGTCAAACGCCCGGTCGACTTTGTTCAGAGCCATTGCCAAGCCAACGCGAGACCTAAACCACCCTAAGCACCCTGAGCCAACCCTAGACCTACATCCAACCCTAATCCACCCCCAACCCTCCACCCTAAACCAGCCGCAAACCAACCCTAGACCAACCCTCAAGGCACTCGGGGAGCGAGTCAAGGTCCGATACACTGTTTTGCCTCAAGCCCCGCTCCTCGTGGACCCAACCATCAGCGGCAAGCTGCGCTTGCTCCCTAACGAACAAGCGAGAGGAGAATGCATTAGCTGCCCTACCCCTCCAATGCGGACTTCCGGACCCTCCAATTGGACCAATTCTTGGGCCCTCAGAAACAACCCAATTTGAGAGCCAAAAATCAATCGGGACCCGTGGGCAAATTGCCGTTGGCAGACCAGAAATAGGAAACTCACTTCCTGAGTGGATTGACCATAACAGCTCTCAAACTTTTTACTTACCACCGAAATGGCGCAATTCACAAAAGGGACTAAAGTCCAGGAACTCGGGAAGCGAGGGGGTACACAAGCAAATGACCTTTATGAGTGAGCTTGATTCATCCCCAGGTGAGCCGTCGGGAGTGTGGGTCACTGCTTAACAAAGGCCCCCCAACCCAAACAACACTTGGGCACTCAATAGAAGAAGAAGAAACAAAAAACGGCAAAACAATGCGGGAGTCAAATGAGCCTTTTCCCAAGTTTAGTACTGGTTTAGTGTTGGTCAATATTGTTTTAGTATTGGTTTAGTACTGGTTTAGCATTGGTTGAGTATTGCTTCGTGCTGCCTTAATACTGACTTTGCTCCAGTACTAGCTTAGAATTGGACTGTGTTGGTTTAGTTTTGGTTTGGTAGTATTTTAGTTTTTCGGTCTAAAAAACTGTTGCACAATTGGGTACCCCTTTTCCAACTGGATTCTTAAGTATTTGGGGTGGCCGTGTAAGGAAATGGGTGGTTTCGGGGATGAATATTGTTTGCAGAGATACTTTGACTTTCTTAGTACTCAAAAGAACAAACTGGTGAACAAGCAAAGAGATGGGGAGACGGTTGCACGATTGAGCATCCCGTGCTTCATTTCTACTAGTGAGTATCGGGGGTGGCCAATACCCTTTTGAAATTTGTCGGCTGAGCACTTTCATACAAAGATGATGCAAGGAAATCAGCTGTTGTAGGGATGGGTGTTGTTTTCAGAGAAGTGTTCCCGGGTCTTAAATCTTAAATGGAGGATCAGCCAAAGGCCGGCATTCTCAAGCTGGAAGATCAATGGGTTGATGGATTGCAAGAAACGGATTGACTCATGTTCCTACCAACAAAAGCTACCCACAACCAACAAACAATGCCTACTCGTAGCCACACATACCAACTCAGAATTCCCAAAAACACAACCTTCATAATCGATCGACTCTTGCTTCTGTGTGGATTTTCACTGAAATACTTTTGAGCCACCCTGTGTGCTCAAGGATGTCTAAGACTCTAATCTTACAAGTCCAAGCGAGCCCTCTAGCCTCGATCTGCGTAACCTGGAAGCACTATGTCCAGCAGTGATAGAGTGATAGCAGTGAAAGAGTTGAATTGAAACCAACAGGCGCCAACTATGGAAGTTTCAATTGAATTGAATTGGTTCTTTAACTTCCAATTGAATTGAAACCAACAGGAATGTGCTGAACCCAATGGAAGTTCGAGAACCCCAAAGCTTTCGCCTGTGAACCTTCGGACTCCCCTGGACCTGTCATCGGTTCCTCCACCAAAAAGCTCGCCGCGCGTCTGCTGGATTACTCCCCTAAAACATAAACCCAACAAGGGGATACAAGGGGGTAAGCCAAACGGGGACTCTACTCAGTTGCAAAGGCGAGCTTGGCTTTGGGCAAGTTGCGGGAATTGATCTGCAGAGGAGAAGGACAAAGAGCCCTCTGAGCAAAAGGTGGGTTACTCAATTTAGTCCCTAACCGTTGGTTTCGCCTCAAAACCATCCCACCGGGGTTCACGTTGTGAGAAGCCCCCTTTCACTTGCCCCAAGGACCGAGAAATGTGTCAGGTTTTGAGACCTTACACCTGAAACGCCACAGCGGAAAGACCAGAAAGCTTGCTGCTCCTGGGAATTCACCCAGAAAAACCCCTTAAAGGAATCCAGCAGTGGGGTTGTTTTATGGGGGTCATTCCATTTCTCATTCCCTCCAGCAAGAAGATGGTACTATGGATGGGTGCGAAATCCGGCACTGCACCGCGAAATTGAAACCATGGTTGAACCCATAACGTTTGTTGTTGCTGTCTTTTTCTGGGAACCCATCCGAAACCGGGGTTTCTGAAAGGTACGAAATGGATTTTCCACAGATGGCAACGGCTTTGGTTGTCTTTTGGTGTCCCTCAACCCAAACAGGTGCCGTCCAAAACCCAAAAAAAAAGACGCAAACTCCGCTCCCCCCCCCCCCAAGCCGAAGCCGAACCGTTGGCCGATCCAAGGCGCTGCGCGCCGTAGCGCCGGCCCAGCTCACCCATGAGGCAAGACTCGCACTGCACCGCCCAGTTCAGATTCCCCCGGTGCCCGTAGCCCCGCGCCTCGGAGCCGAAACTTCTCGGCCGAAATCAATCCACAAATACTTGGTTGACGTTGGGTTTGGGGAGCAAAAAGTTGAAATTTAGCAGTTAAGTGCAGATTTCAACCACTAAACCACAACAAGCAAGAATGGGAAGAATGTTTCCCAACGACAACCATGGATAGGCGGAGTCAGTCTTCAACGCCCCCTCTTGGAGTCAACCTAGAAAAGGCAAAGCCATTGGCAGTACCTGAGCTCACTTCCGATCCGGTGTGGTCCAAAAACAGGTAGCCAGTTCCGTGAAGCCCATGGTCCAAACCTCACATGTATCAAGTCCAAGAACTCAGAAAGTATGTGAAACCTACCTAGAGTCTCCATGTCTGTGACCCGGAGAAAAAACAGTTGGCCATGACCAACCGATGCAGTCCCCGGAGCCTTGAGCCCCGAGCCGAGTCCGTTCTTCAGGCCGCAGGCCGGAAAAAAAAATCGGGGCATGGGGGAAGGGCGGAGGGTTGGGAAACTGGAAAACGACATGTTAAAATATGTTAAAATATGTTAAAACATGTTAGAACTTGAAGATGCGCCAAGTTAAGCAACTTTGTTGCATTACGGTGTGCCAGGTGCAAAGAAACCATCGTGCAGAAATAGATATATATATATATATATATTGAACAAACAAAACATCGCTGTGTATGCAACCGAAAGCAATTAGTGTGCACTTGCAACGTATCTTGCCAGCCAGGAATGAAATTCAATCAAGCGAAATAAGGGCTGTCCAAAACGTCTGGGCCCCTCTCACGTCCCCAAAAATGGAACCACATCCGGTCCCAAAGAGGACCATTGCATCGAGGGAGAGTTTACTCTTTCGCAACCATATTCAACTCAACTCGGCCCGAATTCGGGGTACTCAAAACATAACATGTCAGATTCTTCAGAATCCTAAGTAGAATCGTTTTGGAGGAGACATCCGCGCAACTCAGCGGGCAATCCGCATCCGGGTCGCGGAAATCAGCGGCATGGCATTGAAGGCGATGATCCTCGCGTGAAAGGATCCGATTCTTTTGAACGGCATCAACAACATCTTCTGCCGAAAACTTGCAGGGTAACGGGAAATAGACGGTCATACTGTGGGTGGACGAAATCCATTTCGCACCACTTGGGATAAATGAAACCCAATAAACAATGGGATGACCCACCTACCAACTGGTGCAGGCTGTTGTCCATCCAACTGTTGGATGACCACAATACATATCGCACCACCGTTCAGAACCCCCAGGAAAGATCATTCCCCTGTCAATACCCACAAACAATGGGTTCAACCATGGTTTCAAGGTCGTGCAGGATTTTGTCCATCCACAGTAGGTGTTCTTTTGGCAACATAGATGGCCCTATGGTATATATATGTATGGTGGAACCCATCTATTTCCTGGCCAAACCCAAAGAGGACACCTATGCAAAAGGTGATCACAATGAAACCTTCACTACACATAGACCAAAACAGGAAACCAAAAGGTCGAAAGGTCGATTCGCCTTGGGCAACTCAGTTGTTGCTTGATATTAAATGGAAGCCCCTCCAAAAGAAAGGACAAAGGATAAGGCAGAACTTCTTGCTGGTGCTCAGCAGGGAATGAGGGAATGACCTCTATACACCATCCAACTGGTGGTTTCCTTTGAAGCCCTGGCTTCATTCCCTCATTCCTTCGTGACATGGTTTTGCAAAACGTGGGGCAGAAGTCCAGCGACTAGAGCCGCACATTTCTGACCCTCATAGGTCTTCACTAAACTGGGTTGCTCAACCCACACCCCAAACGCGGAAAAGGTCGTCATCAACCTTTTGTAGGTTTGATGGAAAAGCCAGTTGTTTCCAAAAGGTCTAACGGGCCATCCGGTCAAACCAAAGACCAGCTATGTCAAACCCTGACTAGGGAATAGAACCCCTGGAATGTTGTCTACAGGAAGCCACGGCTGTATGCCATTCCCCTTTAAAGCAACCCTGAAAGAACCATCAAGTATCACACCCGGCGGCACCCGACAATTGGGAATAGCTTCCCCGGAAGTTGGGTTACAAGCTAAGACTTTAGTCATTGACAATAAGCCACAAGCACTAAACAACGAAGGGGGGGATCCATTTGCTTTCCAGACCCTCCACATATCTTTGGATCCATAAGGGGGCAGCAACGTACCGGTTGGAAAATTGGAACGAACGGGTGCTGAGCAAAGGGCAATGTGTCAAGCCGGGAACCTTCCAAATAGTTAACCAGAACTCCAATACATGCTTCAGGCGGTTGATTCCCCATCCTTTTCAACCATCATTCTTTGCGAAAATCAGCTGTTTCCCCGGCTTTTTGATGGTCTCCTGAAAAGAAGGATCCCTGAAAAGAATGGGGAAGGTACTTGCAATACATGATGCGCCAACACATTCCATCCCGCAAAAACGAAGCTGTTCAAATTGAAGGGTCGCCCGATCCTTATGCTGAGCTCTTAGTAATCCCAGTGATACCCCCCAACTACGGGGATTTGCAACCACCATAGGGGTATGTTTATTGTGTTTAAGGATACCCGGTTTTGGGTCAATTTTCAAGGGAAACCAAGGGAATGTCTCCCTATTTTGATTCAATGCCACATGGGTGCGGGTACCCGGAGGGTAAGTGGGTTACATCAGCTTCCCTCCACTTGGTGGTTTAGATTGGTCTCTGGAAGAACCAGCGACAAAATTCAGGGATAATCATATGGGCAGCGCACTTAGTAAGTGGTTAGTAAGCCTGGTTATAACCCACTTAGGAGACTTATAACCATGGTAAGTGGGCTATAACCAGGCTTACTAACCACTTACTAAGTACCTTGCCCCTTTAAGAAACTGCCAGAATAACGATTGTTAATCTTCACTTGAGTCCCAACTCATCTCCGTTCTACAGGAGCCATTTTCGCAAGAGATCTTGCGTTCTGCCTTTGAAGCCCATACTCCAAATAGCGGATTGTTCTAGGGTGGCAATAGACCAAAGGGGTTGAAGATGGAAACCCGGAATTCCACAACATCTCCCCTAAATCACAAAGGGTCTTCGGAGTTGGCCGGGGGAACGGCACAATAAAAAAGCAGAGCCTAGAGTCTCAATGACCTCTTAAAAATGGGGTAGTGACGCCTTTTTCTAGGGGTCACGGAGACACCAGGAGCGGTCAACAGCCACACCCAAACAAAAATGGCTCGCAGCTTTTCCGCCAGGACGCTCGAAGCCGTAGTGGAGCGCTTGTTGCACTCGTTCGTTGATGGCCTGACTGTGGATGGTTGCGAAATCCATTTCGCACCTTTTTGGGATAGATGAAACCCCACAAACAACGGAATAACCCACCTACCAACTGGTGCAGGATTTTGTCAATCCACCTGTTGGATGCCCAAAATTCACTTCGCACCACCGTTCAGAAACCCTGGAAGGATTTGATTTTCCTGTAAATACCAACAAATAATGGGTTCAACCATGGTTTCAAGGTGGTGCGAAATGGATTTTGTCCATCCACAGTACGAATCGAATGGCTGTGCTGAAACCCAAGTCTCAGGTGGCGCGAGCTCCTGGAACAGCCCGGAATCCAAGACTTTGATATTCGGCCACGCGGGAGCCAGTAGGGTTCTAACCCACTGGTAACAGTTAACACCGCTGAACGGGGCACTAAAAAGTGGTTGTAGCCTAAGTTACCAACAACTTAGTTGGCCGAACACTTTAGTGGAGAACTAATGTTATCCCCGGATTCATAAACTCATCCTATCAATAGGGGGGTTGGGGAAAACCCCTCCGAAAGTGGTCTGAATCCCTCAAACCCACGTGACATCGTTCTTCTTCATCCGCGGTTTCCAGTATAAGATATTCTTCAATTTCTTCCGTTGTTTTTGACGAACAAGTTATCCCTTTCAAAGGGAAACCCAAAGGAAGACCAAAGCTACTTTGGGGATATCACAATTTTGACACACGGAATTGGACAAACTGATCGATTGGTTGACCCCGGAAGTTGAGTTATGTCCCGGGATTTCGGCATTGAGTAGGACAGTGAGTAGGACGGCTCATGAATCCGGGGTCCAATACTATTGAAACGTCGTATGTTGTGAGGCCCCACCTGAGCATGATGAATCCCCACAAAACGGGACAACATCAACCAGGACTTCTGCTTAGATCCGCTATCCGGCTGGTTTTTGTGTGAATCCAAAGTTTAACCGGGGTTTCATCCCTTGAGGCGCCCCCCACTCTATGAATAGGACGGGTTGAATGCACCCAGGCTCACAATACTACAAATCGTACTTCTCACTGCACCTGGTTGCTACCTGGTGAAAGATGCGTTTATTTCCGTCCAAGTGAACAAGTCTGTCCTCAGATCCCCTGCTAAAAAAACATACAGTGGGTTGAATACTCAACCACCTTTCACCAACTAATAACCGGCCTAAAAACCAATCTGTAACCAGACGGCTGGGAACAGCCAAGCTTAAACGCACAACGGGTTGGATATGATTTCGCCATTTACTTTGATTCCCTATAGTACCGCCGAGTTGAGCACTAAAATGGGTCATTGTCTGTAATGATCTGGGCCGAACTAAGCTTTCTAAAGTTTCACTTGCGGCTTAAATCCAGAAACCCCTCCTTTCAGCAGCCTAAACAAAAAAAAACACTGTCCGGAGCCGGACGCTTTCGTGGAACCGCCGAGTCAGGGAACCTCGAACCCACTAAAAACCTCCGAGAAAAAAGAAGAAAAAAACACGCCGAAGACCACTCGACACCTTCCCGGAACCCGCTTCGGCTTCGGCTGGATGCACCCGGCTGTGAGGCAAGGCGCCGCTTCCTTCTTGAGCATGGCGGGCCGGATCACCGCCTCCACCAGCTCCGCCGGAGTCATGGCTCCGTAGGTGTCGTTGGCCTGGAGAGCCGAAGCCCTGGGCTGGCTGGGTGCCGGGGTGGCTGGGTGGCTGGGTGGCTGGGTGGCTGGCTGGCTGGCTGGCTGGGTGGGTGGGTGGTTGGGTCTTGCCCTTTTTTTGGAAGGAAGCCTGACTTTTAGGAAGAAGCTGGGATGGGTCTGCCTCTGTTGAAGGAAACCTGATATGGGTCTGCCCTTTGAAGGTGATTGTGTACTCTTTGGTGGTTGTCAAACGGAAGCCAACAGGAAAAGCGAAGCCAATTTGGGTCCCCTCAAAAGATGCGATTTAAGGCAAAACAGGTGAGGTGATTCCTGGAATCGGATCAACCAACATAGCTTCGGTGTTCCTTTGCGTGTCCCTTCAAACCCACGAAACACGGTACGACCAAAAGATGCTTGTTTGAAGGGGGAGGTGATTGGTGGTTTTTCAGGAGAATTGATGCGGACGCTCGTTGGAAGGAAGCAAGAAATTGATATTTGTCTACTGGTTTATTCCCCATTGGTGTCAACCATCGTTCTTAAAAAAAAAAACTATTTTCCCTGGGGTTCCGGAAGTTTTCTAGAGAGGAATCCCTCGAAAGAATGGGGAAGGTAAACCTAGAATGTTTGTTAGGATAACACGATAATCACATGTTGTGAAAGAACAGCTGAGGCAGAAGTGTTAATTTCGTTCATTGTACATGATGTGCATTTGAAGGCAAAGCGAATATGGGTTGCCATAAATGGACATCTCCCCAGGTCAAAATCCCCCCTCCCCCGTGCATCTTTTAGGAAACTTGGAGGGCCTTGGAGGGGAGGATCAACCGTTTCCGTGAAAAAAAAGAGAAAAAACACCTGGCGACAGATCAGTGGAATTGGAAACGAGCATCGGCACTCTGCTTTTGGTACTCCCCTGCAGTTTAACATGGAACCCCCAAAAAGCACCACTTAAAAAAGGAATCTCCCTTTGGGAATCGGACCCCTTTTTGTTGAGTTCCCTGTTCATTTCCAGGAGAGTAGTTGCTTTAAATGAACAACCACGCCAAAAGATCAGCACATCGGCCGAGAACGCACCGGTCTTAAAAACCTGCCTCCAGCGCATCAAAGTCCACGCAGGGAGTTTCCCCCCCGTTGCACACGTCGGAGAACCTTGGCCAACGCGACTCACTCCCCTCACCCACTCCGCGGAAGCCACGTGTTTCCAGCACTGACTGCTGTTGCCCAAAACCCCTGTGGCCACAAAACAGGTTCTGAGTGCTGGTTTAGAGGTGTATCTGCAACAGAGTTCCTGGCCCAAATCAGGGCTGCACACAAAAGAAGTGGTTCAGACTCTGCCAATCAGTTTTGTGAACCTAATACCAAACTGAGGAGACTGCAAAATCGGTCTGGAAGTGATCCTTTGGGGGGAGCCTGTTGAATAGCAAATCCGGACAAGAAGTAAATAAGCCCAGGTAGTATCACCAACAGCCCCGGAGCCTATCTGGGCAGAGAAGCTGTTGAGACACATACATACCCATCCCCTTTGGGTGTCTGTTGGGGAAAATGAAAACATATTGGGCTATTGAACGCACCCAGATGAGACAACCAAACCCTGCTGCTGAGCCCAACCCATCCATTTGTTGAAGTCCCCTGGAGAACCGCAACATGTTCCCATTGGCCACAGATCCCTTTAACACCAGCAGGCGAAAATGACACATCTCAGTTTCCCAAAGGACCCAGCAAAAAAGAAGAAGAAGTTAACCTTTTGAGGTCACTACAAAAATTGGATCAGCGTGGGAAAACCAAACGGTAAAAAGGTCGGCTGTTGAACCACTGAGCATCTTCTTAATAACTTCACTGCGTCCAAGTGTCGCCACCTCAATGGCGGCTGCCTCCACTTTGCCCACATCACTGCCGAATTTGTCCAGCTGCTGCAGTGAGGATATGACCTCGGGAATGGCAACAAGCAGGGCTTGCCTTTTCCACGGAAATGAACTGCCTCCCTTAAGAGATTCTACACTACCAGGGGCTGCTTATTTATTCCACAAGCAGTGGAAAAGGCAAACCATGGCAACATCGGTTTACCGGGTTGGTAGGGCAATATGGCTCTGCATTCCAATACAAAACCACCTCACAAGCGACTAGTGGACAAACAACCCACCTACGCAAATTATGTCCATCAAACTTCGGTTGTGGGGTTTGGCCCTGCACCGCCGGGGATCAGCAAAACCGTTGGGCCTTTGCCTAACTTACGCTCAGCCACCTGCTCGGTATCCTTTCGGGGTGCGTTAGCCGCCGCCCTGGACCCCAAGCCGACTCAGTATCCACAAAGACTTCAAGCCTGTTGGGCTCGACTTGTGGGGGGGGAGTGAGGGGAGGGGGAGGGAGCCCTTATTAAAGCCTCAAATAAGGCCTCATTTGAGGCCTTAATAAGGGCTCCCTCCCCTCCCCCGAGCCACCATGAGTTCCTACACATTCTGGGGCTGAGAAGCCGAAATATCCACTTCCACCCGGGTCCCATGTTTTGGTGAGCCCAAACTTCTCCAGGAAGGCACCTGTAACCGCTTCGACCGGTTCGAAGAAGGAGGGACGCTGAATTGGCCTTGAAGGCAAACCCAACAAAAAGAACACGAGCAAGCTAAACACCAATACGAAACAGATGCCATACCCGAAACAAAATTTCCCGGCAAAAACAAACACACCTCTTGGCTGTGTGGCTGTTCTTCTGGCAAACCGTAACTTGTTGCTGGAAAGTATAACACTTAAACCAGGTAGGACCGAACCACCCACTAACCACTACAATGGCCCTTTTGGGGATGAGCTCAATGCGTTCGCCAAGCAGCGTTCACCACTCGATCAGAACTGACGCCAGCTTCCTCCCAGCTGTTCCACAACGTCAGCGACTGTACGGCATTCTCCTGTCCCCGCACAAAATCACACGCCCATACGAAGGCGCCTCTTTCTAGGGATCCCCCGCCCCCCCCCCAAACCGAACCGTCTCTTTTTAGGGACCCGCCCCCCAAAAAAAAAACACGGTGTGGGGCAATGATTTGAACCAAACTGAATCCAGAACCAACTGAATCCAGGGCACACTAACCTGAAAAAGACAATGCCTGGCCCGCCGTGCACAGAAAAGACGCATGTTCGGCCTGAGTGGTCGGATTCATTTCCGGATGTCGGGTTCTGAGACTCTGCGACAAGAAAGCGACATGGCTGATTTCCCTAAAGAAGGCTCCCACCACTTTTAGACCCCTGAAAACAGCACAACTACGTATATGGCCGTGCTTTTTTTCGTGGGGGGGGCCTTTGTGCGGTGATTTTGAAGGGAAACCACTAAAAAAAAAATACAAGGGAAAGCCACCATGGAGGAGGTTCCCCTATTTTGAGACAGACCCATCTATATGTATATGATATGTACCCTCCCATCCCTTTAAAAGGAAGATGGTCTTCCAGGACCCAGAACGTCAGGTTCCATGTTGATTGGTGGGCATGCTGAATGGTTCTGGGCAAATGACAAGAAGTACAAGCCGGAAATCAGGAATCCCTGAGTAAGGGAACTTGAAGCAGGGACCCGCATGCTCCTTTTACTCTCAGGTGAGGCGGTATCTGCGCAACCGGTTATGGATTGAGTCTCACTTCCTGAGTTGATCAAAATGGTCTTCCCATAAAGGCTTAAAGTCCATGAACTCAGGAAGTGAGTCTAAAACCGTTTTGCAGGAGACCTCGGCGTTTCTTTTCTGAGAACGCAAACGCTGGGATTTCTTCACACGAGCATGGCTATGTTTTGGGGTCCTGTGAGTCCCAGCCCGGCGCTAGGCCGGCCCGGCAGCAGGAGCGATACTCCACGTAGACCCGCAGCCCCGGGTCCAAGGAGGAATTCACCAAAGTGGCCTCGGCGCGCGCGGCGCTCGCGGGGAGCAAGCCACTTGGGTGTACCTAACCGGACCCTCAAACTACCCATGAAAAAGGGAAGTCACCAACCATGATTCTGAGCAATGACGCGGTTTTGAAGGGAATTTGGAGGGTCCAGGTAGTCTTCTCTCACTTGCCCGGTTTGGATCCGTTTGCCTGGTTTTGTAGGTAACCAAGGGCTTGCCACCCGATATGAAAACAAAAAGGACAATAACTGTTTACAAGGTCGATTCGCTTTGGGCAAGTGATTGAAGGGGGTCTCATAATGTGGGGGTTGATCAGGGTCCTTTACATGTTGGCGGACACGACTAAAAAGATGTTGTTTCCCACTAAATGGGATAATTGTTCATGGTTATTTGGTGCCAGGAATATGGATCAAGCGGGGACGCCGGTAGCTTCCCCGTCTCTGCTTTCCTTCAGTGGACCTTCACCAGGGAAAACAAAATAAGCCATAATGTTGACGCATGAAATCCTGTACCTCTTCCAACTCATTCCAACCCTATCTTGCCACGGAACACCCTGCACGCCCCGCTCCCCTTTCCTTGTTCTTGGTATTCACACTAGATATGAGCCAAGCTCCCTGACACTTCCAATGTTCAGTGGGGAGCACTTTTGCACACCACACGAACGGTGCAGGATACCGTCCGTAAACAGTATGCAGGGTGAAAACTCCTTTCGTCGATGTGTGCGCCATGAGCTCCTTGAACATAGGAATCCCAACGCTAATCGAGGTCCTCACTCTCCACGCGAGGGGCGTTTTGACCGTGACACAAGCCCATGCAACCTAAACCAGGCTCAATATTCTACCCTGATCCGAGCAACCCCTAAGTGGTGGGTTGAAGCGGAACAACCCCGTTTTCTGACTTGATGCGCAGAAACCATCAAAACATTGATCCCAGCCATAAACCCAAGACTGACCCTCCCCGTTTCAATGAAGAAGGCCCGAGTGAGCTTCCGATGATTTCCATGGGAAATAGGGGCACTCGTTTTCAGGTATATAGTTGATTTCAAGGGAACCCCCGTCCAGACATTCTTTGATGGACTGGACCCACTCCGATTGCTCGATGGAACATGGATGGATTCAGCAGTGCCAACAAATTATGCTCGAAGAGGCCGTTTGAAGAAAACACACACAGAGAATTGCACACATGCACCTCTAATATGAAACATTGACGTTGTCAAGTGGTCAAGGCCTCTTGCCTACGGTTTGGATGCACCTCCTGCCCCTGGGATTCAAACCACCATTAAAACCATGGGGGGCTCATATCCAAGTTGGCTCCCAAGGCCTTTCCTATGATGCCCTAGCTGTGTATCTTTGGAGCACACCGCCGCCGGTGTTCGCAAACCAAGCAGCGAAGGCGGATGCGTAGGGGTCCACGGTGCCCGGCTCCGTCTCGGGTGCCTCTCGAGTTCATGCCAAGTGCTTGGTCACCTGCCTCATCATTTTTGGAGCTGGTACCTAGAGCCCCCATGACTTTCAGAAAAGGGGTCCTAACAGGTGCCCCTTTTGTGGTGGGATTTTCAAGGGAACTCAGGACCAAACCAGCACCTTTTGGGCCCCCTAATCAAAGACACACCCATGGACGTTCTCGTGGTTCTACCCCTTTGTATAGTTTGAAACTAAGACACCAGGAAAGAACCTATTTTTAGAGGCCCGCCGCTTTGAGAAGGACGTATTATACAATACACGTATTTTATGTGCATATATATATATACATATGTATATGTTACCTCCCAAAAAAAACTCACAAGTTTGCAGAGTTCACTGGTATTTGCGGCGATTTTTCTGGGGGTCTGAAAAAGGCATGAAAACGGGACATAATTCCAAGTGACTTATTCTGGACCTTTCAACTTCTGTAGATTTTCATCAAGAAGGGACTCCAAGTGCAACTATTCTGGACCATTCAAACAAAAAACACAAGGGCACAAACCTGTAAAAAAGGCAAAACCATACTCACTGAGGGAAACATAGCCGTCTGCGAAAACCGGAGAAAACAAAAAGACATACTCATTGAGGGAAAGGTAGCAGGCAAACATTCTCCCACAGGAGTCTGGGTTTTCGGCCTTTTCGTTGTTGTTTTTTCTCATTTTTGCAGTTTCCAGTTACCTTTCCCTCAGAGAGTATATTTTTCGATTTTTGTTTTTTAGTTGTTTGTTGTTTTTTGGACCTGGTGAGGGAGGTGAAAAAGTCGCACTAGGAGTGGGCCAGGTTTGGAGATACTGGTGCGGGTTGCATAGAACCGTGGCTAGCTAGATCGAATGCGCTGCAATCAATCAATGCTCTCCGCTGGCATCGAAGCAGGTAAGTGTGGCACGGCACCCCTTCGGTGGCAGGGAAAGATGCATCAATCCAGGAATAGAATTTAATCGCGCTCTCCTACCACCGTGGATGAGGGAATGCTTCAACTCGAGGTGCGCAAAAAGGGACTCAGCAGGCAACCAGTCCTCTGTGGCAAGCTTGTTGACAAGGAACCCGTCAAATCAAGTGGCATCGCCGGTCAAGTTCTCGTCCCTTACAGGGCAATTGATGTTGCCAAGCAAGGTTTCGAAAAGTAGCCTACTTGCATAGAGGGGACATCCATTTCCGCAGTAGGGCCATGTGTGGCATTGCCAGAGCATCCGGGGACAATGCTTGCAATCCCCTTTCTTTTAGGACTTGGCCTTTGCAGGGCCCCCTCCGCAGTTGTTTCGCTTTGTGGTTTTGGGAGGCATTGCCGCGGCTGACTCCTCTGCGCGGAAAGTCGACGGCACCACCTGGCGGACGAACAAAGGAACACACAGTAAGTACACCCATGACAAACATCTATCTTTTCTCTGTCAAGCGCGCTAAGCTTGACAAAGGTACGCAAGGGTTCGACGTGGCTGCTCGGGTGAAGTGGCGCGCGGCCACTGCAATGGCTGCAGCCTTGTGTCTGCCATTGGTGCCTCGGAGTCCCGTTCCAGGAAACTATGAAGCCCATCAACACACTATGAGGCTCACAAGTCCTAGCCACAGTGGGTGGACACAACAGGGTCCACCTCCGTCCCGCTCTCCGGGCCGCGCAGTCCCATGTGGTTTCGAACCAGTGCGACGACGTACGCAGTGGCCGCAGTGGATTTCTCAGGAGTGGCATACAGAACCTGCCGCAGGAAGTTTGACGATTTTCTGGGGCATCCTCGATGGGCAACGTGTTTAAACACGTGAAAGGAACCGAGAAAAGCAGAACGGTAGTCAGTGCGCCCAACGCTCTTGAATTTGACGACTCATGCATCAGCCGGCCAAATCACAAATAGGCCGACCAGCAGCTAGAAGCCAAAAACCGAATAGTGCCAGAAACGTGAAGCAAGAATCTGCCCTTGACCAGCGAAACAAATCATTGCCAGGACACGTCTCAGCCAGGCTTCAACGTCCGACCCCTCTACACTTCCTGGGCAAACCAGAAAAAATCCCGGAAAAGCTGCAAGCACTTGTTCCCTTTCATTGGCTTTGCGCGCTGTCTAGCACAGCAGAACCTAACACTGTGAAAAGTAGCGCAAACAAAACCAAAGTCAGCTTAGGCTCGGCCACCCAGTGTGTACTTGACCCTGTGCCCCCAAGCCACCAGGAGCACGTTGTGTTTGCAGTCCACATCTGTGAGCCGCAGGTCAGGGTCCAACGGCCGTGGTGGGAGTGAGCGGGGCGCAGCCCCTTCGCTGGGGGACTCGTATCTGCAAAGTAGGCTTCTTCAGTTCTCGAACTCGTCTCACTTTCCCGGTCTTCTTTGCAAATGGCAAGGGCTGCAGAGGAACTCACAATGATGTAGATGCAAATGCAGAATAGCGCATGGTAAAGCACTGGCATCTGGGGCACTGTGTCATTTGGTGATGACTATAGTTTGTCAAAGCCCTTCCACAGTGATATAGATGCAAAATCCTCTTTTATCCCGAGTGGAAAAAGGTCGCAGTTGCTGGATGACGCTCCACTGCATTGGCCTTCCAATCTGAAGCATTCTTCACAAGTCTCACAGACCAAGAGGCGGGTTTTGGGAGTGGGGTAGCATATATATATACAAGTAAGGTCCGGCAGGGCCGGGGGGCGGAAGTTTCAAAAATATAAAAACTATAGTTCCCTTTCTCTTTCTTTTCTTGACTCTTTTTCTCTTCTTCTTCCTTTTCATTGTTTCCTTTTTCCCCGTCATTCTTCCTTTCTTCCTTTCTTTCCTTCCTTCCTCCCTTCTTTCCTTCTTTCTATCTGTCTTTTCTTTTCTTTCTTTCTTTCTTTCGTTTGCTTGTTTTTGCGCTGTTCTCTCTTTTGTCTCTTCTTTGTCTATCTATTTGTCTGTCTATCTATTTTTCTCTACCTATGTATCTATCTCTCGTGCTATCTATCTATCTGCTTATCTATCTATCTATCTCTCTATCTATCTTCTCTATCTATCTATCTTTCTATCTCTCTATCTATATATCTACCTATCTCTCTATCTCTCTATCTATCCATCTATCTATCCATTTATCTATCTGTTTATCTATCTATCTCTATCTCGCTCTCTTTCTCTCTCTATCTATCTATCTATCTATCTCTCTCTATCTATCCATCTATCCCTCTCTCTCCATCTCTCTTTCTATCTGTCTATCGATCTATCTATCCATCTATATCTGCACTTAAAAGTTGCGATTTTCAAGCACGAAACTTGACTTCGCGTACTACTTTCGTACTTAAAAAATGCGATTTTCGAGCCCCAGCTGCGAAAGTGGACATCACGTACTACTTTCGTACTTGAAAGTTGTGATTTTCCAGCCCCAGCTGCGAAAGTTGACTTCTTTCATACTTAAAAGTTGCGCTTTTCAAGCGCCAGCTGCGAAGTGGACTTCGCGTACTACTTTCGTACTTAAAAGTTGTGATTTTCAATCCCCAGCTGCGAAAGTGGACTTCACGTACTACTTTCGTACTTAAAAGTTGCGATTTTCCAGCCCCAGCTGCGAAAGTGGACTTCACGTACTACTTTCGTACTTTGGAGCTCCAGCTGCGAAAGTTGACTTCGCGTACTACTTCCGTACTTAAAAGTTGCGATTTTCGAAAGTGGACTTCACGTACTACTTTCGTACGTAAAAGTTGCGATTTTCAAGCCCCAGCTGCGAAAGTTGACTTCGCGTGCTACTTTCGTACTTAAAAGTTGCGATTCTCGAGCCCCGGCTGCGAAAGTTGACCTTGCGAAAGTGCTGCGCCTGCCACGAAATCTATACTTGACCTTGCGAAAGTGGCACTCCTGCCGCGGGTTTTGCACTTGACCTTGCGAAAGTGCTGCGCCTGCCCCGAAATCTGTGCTTGACCTTGCGAAAGTGCTGCGCCTGCCACGAAATCTATACTTGACCTTGCGAAAGTGCTGCGCCTGCCACGAAATCGATACTTGACCTTGCGAAAGTGCTGCGCCTGCCACGAAATCTATACTTGACCTTGCGAAAGTGCTGCGCCTGCCACGCAATTCAAACCTTGCGAAACCTTCGCGCGGCCGTGCCAATGGGCCCGTCTCCGAACCCGTTCCGAGACCGTTCCGTTCCGAGACCGTTCCGAGACCGTTCCGAGACCGCCTCCGTACAGGCGTCGCAGCCGAGGTGGTTTGCGCACAGTCCGGAAGCCCAATTCACGCACAGCGCCAACGTTTTCTGCATCTTGCCATCCCCCAGCTCGCAGAGAGTGGACGCAGCACCTTGCGAAAGTGCTGCGCCTGCCACGAAATCGATACTTGACCTTGCGAAAGTGCTGCGCCTGCCACGAAATCTATACTTGACCTTGCGAAAGTGCTGCGCCTGCCACGCAATTCAAACCTTGCGAAACCTTCGCGCGGCCGTGCCAATGGGCCCGTCTCCGAACCCGTTCCCGTTCCGAGACCGTTCCGAGACCGCCTCCGTACAGGCGTCGCAGCCGAGGTGGTTTGCGCACTGTCCGTCCGGAAGCCCAATTCACGCACAGCGCCAACGTTTTCTGCATCTTGCCATCCCCCAGCTCGCAGAGAGTGCTTTGCGAAAGTGCTGCGCCTGCCACGAAATCGATACTTGACCTTGCGAAAGTGCTGCGCCTGCCACGAAATCTATACTTGACCTTGCGAAAGTGCTGCGCCTGCCACGCAATTCAAACCTTGCGAAACCTTCGCGCGGCCGTGCCAATGGGCCCGTCTCCGAACCCGTTCCGAGACCGTTCCGAGACCGTTCCGAGACCGCCGCCGTACAGGCGTCGCAGCCGAGGTGGTTTGCGCACAGTCCGGAAGCCCAATTCACGCACAGCGCCAACGTTTTCTGCATCTTGCCATCCCCCAGCTCGCAGAGAGTGCTTGCGAAAGTGCTGCGCCTGCCACGAAAAAAGCTATCTATGTGTTAAGTTGGCTATATGTCAAAGCTATCTATCTGTCATGCAAGCCTATTGGAAAGCTATCTATCTGTCAAGCTAGCTATATGTCAAAGCTATCTATCTGTCATGCAAGCCTATTGGAAAGCTATCTATCTGTCAAGCTAGCTATATGTCAAAGCTATCTATTTGTCATGCTAGCTACCTGTCATAGCTATATGTCAAAGCAGCTAGCTCATTTAGTTCCAGTACTACGGAAGTTTCTTGTTAAACTTCCTTTGATAATACATTTATGTATGTAGTACATATATATATATATATATATCTATGCACCCCCTCCATGAACCCTGGTGTTACTGCCTTTTGCGGACGGTAAATGCAGAATCTTGAGATTTAAATGCTCGAGCTTTCTAATTGTGGGCCCCCAAAGCCTCATAATTTGGAGCCCGGAGTCCTCCGAAATGTCCCATTAATAGGATACCCTTTCCAAGCAGGATATAGTTCAACTAGACTTGGAATTTCGAATATAGTTCAGTTGGGATATAGTTCTCAAAAATATGTTTATGTTCAACTACACCTTATATAAGCAAATCCTTTCCAAATAGGAGCTATATGAACGTGTAAATATAGTTTCGGGTAAACTCCAACTAATCTTTAACAAAAGAAGTTAGATAAGAGATCATTCCCAAATATAATCTCAGTGTTAGATATAATCTAATACACACACACACAATTCAATTAGCTTTTGATAATAAGAATAAAATAGAGACTACTTCTCGAATATAGCTCAATTGAACATTCAAGGGGCTTCTACAAGCAAATTGGAATTACGACTTGTGTTATTTGTATCCTGGCCCTTTTGTAGCATAAGAAAGGTCCGAAATTAAACTTGTTAGACGGTGTTCCAAAAGGACATTTCAAGGGAAGAGAGGTTCAAAATCTAAAACTATCTCGAAACAGGAATTGTAGCTAAATCAGTTGCATTTTAAGTTCTACTTGCACACAAAAGCAAAATTAATTCTATCTCAAAAGGTGGAGGTAGTAGATGAGAAAATGTGGAGAGGTAGTTCAAAAGGGGGAGGGTGACGGTGTGTGAACATACATAAATGTATATATATATATATACATACACCCATAAATAGTACCCCTAATGATCCTGCGTCTCTTCAGAAAACGCTGCAAAATACAGTTTTTGTTGAGCATTACACCTAAGGACCTACCTTCGTTTACCTCCTGGAAAAGGGTCAACATGAGCATAGCCAAAATGAAGCAAACCGCTCACCAAAAGCACTTGAGAGTTTGTCTAATTAAGAACCTGAAAACGGTTCCACTGGATCGCTAAGCATTGAAAGTATTCTACCACTAGATGGAAGATTCAAGATCAAAGATTACACAGAAGTCTTTCTTGAGAATCGTCAATCCTGGCCAAACCCAAAGAACCTTCAAGTTCTTCTAACACTTGAAAGTACTTTACCACTGGATTGAGGATTCGATATTGAGGATTGCACAAACAACAACTTTCCTAAGAGTCATCCATCCTGGTCAACTTCTACAAATGATCAAGTTGTTCTAAAACCTCGAACGTATTTTACCACTGGATTAAAGATTCGAGATTGACATATTTAACGGAAAGCTTTTCCGAGAATCTTAAGGAACACCGAGAGTATTGGGACAAACCTGCACTTTCTATGTCTTTTTCTCTTTAAACAAATATGGGGCTCGATATTCAAGATTCCCCGCAAATATTTTCTCATAAGCTTGAATCTTGAATCTTGAATCCAGGGTTCAAAACAAACAATATACTAAAACAAAAAAACTGAGTTGTTCTAATGCTCTTAGATGCATTCAAACTCTTTCAGATTGCAGATGCTGATGTCATTGCTTTTGTCACTTTTGTATGCATGCATGCGTATCATACATACACATGGCACACCCCTAATTGTGACACAAAATCCAAGAAGCAAAAAAGGCACAACACACTGGAAACATACAGCTCAAACGCACCAAACCAGGGTCCATGGGGGGGTACCATATATATATATATATCTTACATCATTGCCTTGATGATTGAAGCCATCGTGGGAAGCGCCCCCTCCCAACTGGGAGAAACACCAGGCCTTGGCCAATACCCAAATCCTACTGTGGATGGTTGCGACATCCGTTCCCACCAAAGAAACCATGGCTGCAACCATTGTCTGTTGGTATTTCCAGAACAATTCCAGGGTTTCTTAGGCGGTGAAGGAGTTCGTCCGTCCATCCAGTCTACATCTGTTCTTTAGTTGTCACTTTATCCAAGGGCGAAGATGCAAGATGGTACCAAACGCTGACGCAGTGCAGGGTTCCCTATGTGCCCCCTTCAAACGTCACACCTGCCAAACAAAACAACACCTTGACGCTCACAAAAGTGAGGTTCGAAATTACCAAAAAGGAGGGAATCAAGGCATCGACCTCCTGTTCATTCAGTTGCTCCTTAGGGACCCAGCAATAGAAGACAATCACTTGTTGGGGCCACGACTTAAAATGACCAGCATGAGCCCAAGGGTTCAACCCCAATTGAAAGAATGGTTCACCCAATTTAGATGACAATCCTTAGGTAAACAAAGGTGGTTAGAGCCCCCATGGTTATTGTTTTAGTGGTGGTTTGAACACTGGGTGAGGAAACCCAAAGTTCACAAAAGGTTGTCTTGGGTCGATTCGCTTTGGGCAAGTCAATTCAGCCGTTCAGCCAAAACAAACCAACACTCCGGGCGTGTTCTCCCCTTACATTTGCTAGTTGCTAGCTCGCCCCCTGGAAAACAAATCCAGTAGTGGAGGCGATTCCCTTCAAAACCAACAAGGGCAAATACGCAACCTGGACCCTCAGCATTCCCGGAAAAATAGCTATTGCCCCAAATATTTGGGTTGCTGAATTATGGACTCTTCTTTATGGGTAGTTCTTTCGGGCCCAACACTCTTCCTTTCAGCTAATAAATGGACTCCCCCCCCTCCCACCCACCCCCAAGGCCCCCCCAACAAAAAAAACCACGCGCTCCTTCCCCCCGCCCCCCCTCCCCCTTTCCCCCCTCCCTCCTCCCCCGGGCACCCGGCTCCTCTTAGCACCCCATCCAAGTTCGCACACGCCGCGCCAACGACCTTGTTCGCGCCTTGGGCATCGAGAACCAGGGCAAGGCCTGCAGTCGGTTGGCCAGCTCCACCATGTGCTCCACGCACACGCCCTTGGGGCCTGGAACGCTCGGAAGCCGATCACGCAGTGGAAGCAAGCGCTTGGCCGATTTCTTCCACTTGCGTTTAGGGCCCCCTGGAAAAAAAGGTTTACAGTGATCAGGGAAAGAACAATGTGTTCTGTATAGTGATAGATTCCCTTTGAAACGAAGAGATGAACATAACAAATATATTCTGAAGCAAATGGAAGTGATAGGCAGGGAACCACCAGAAATGCATGGTTTTCTTGGGGGTCATTCCATTTCTCATTCCCTGCGAGCACCAGTAAGGTTTTACGCGTTCAGGCTTGGGTGCTCGGGCAAGGTGAGTGGTTAGTAATCTGGGGTACGGTATGACCGACTCGCTAAGTGGCTTATAGCCGTGCTGAAACGCGTGCGGTTTTTGGCGCTGAACGCCGACTGGAAAAACTGGGGACTGCCCGGCTTAAGTAAAAAGGTAAAACAAGCTTGTGAACCAGATGGCTGGGAGCCACCCAGAACTTTCAGGGGCGTTCGAAAAGCCAACCAAAGCCAACTGATCGAACAAAACTCGCTTCCCGTCGAGTTTGGCCAACAGAAAGTAATGAAAGGTGAGGCTTAATGCAAAACCAACTGGACACCCATTTCACATAGTAGGGCCATGAGTGAAAATAGGGAAAATCCCAAATACATGTGTGGTGTCTCTTTGATCCCCTTGAGACACTAAAGGGGTGCCCTCACAACAGAATACACTTTTTCAAGGGTGCGTCGCTTGAGCGAGCGACGTGCCCTTGACACAGAGCCCGCCTGCAAAAACAAAACGCGGCGTGGTGCTTGAGCTATGTCGCGGCGCATCAGATTTGTTCATCCCAGTGAGTCCAATTAGCAATTAGAGCTTCGGATCCGCCTGCTTGGGTCTGGTCGCTGGGCAGCGATCGGTTCTCCCAGCTGCGTCCCAGGGACTCATCTGTGTCCCATACGTCCTGGGGCGACACAAAGAGGTTGGGATATGGGTGTGAGTCCAAATTGGTACCCAAGCTGGAGCCCTGGCAAATGGGAGAAAAAATATGCGGTCCCCTGAAATTTAATTTTGACCCATATAATAATATGGGCCTGTCCTGTTTTTGAAGCAACCCTTTTTTTAGCTCTAAGGGAAACCACCAATTTGGAACAAGGGGGTCGCCCTAAAACAGGATGCTCTCAAATAGTGAGTAAGAATTTCAATTTGGACCTACATGTGCTAAATTGCCCCTCACTATAGGGGTTGGCTTGGGTTGGTTTAGGGACTGGGTTAGGGTTGGTTCGGGATGGGGTGTCAAGACATCTCAGAAAACCTTCCCTATCCAGCGATTCATCCTCAGTATGGGGCTGTCTTCTTTTTGAGGGTACCCGTATTTGGTCGCTTCTCAAGGAAAGCCAAAACAAAAACCGATGCCATTTCAGGGGGGTCCGCTTCCTAAAAATAGACGAGCCACCCATATGTTTCGAAAAACACATTCCCTTAGCGTTCAACCGCCATTAAAAGAAGACAATCCCCTGCATGGAGTTCAAGCCACCATTAAAACAGTGGGGGTTGATATATATATATATATATATGTATGTATGTATATATATATATATATATCTATATATATATATATATATGGGTATGTGTTTTTTGACGTGGCCGTGCCGGGAGGTTGGTATAAGGGGTATGAATCGCAGGTATGGTTCGGGGTATGGCTCGGGGGTATGATTCGGGGTATGGCTCGCGCGCCTCTGAACTCTTGCTTTGTGCCTTTGGACGCTGCAAAGCTCCCGTGCGCTGGCAACTGGATAGCCGTGAGAATTTGGACCGCTTAGTTGCTACAAGCCAGCCTGGGGCGCTTGTGAGTGGCCTGAACTAGACAGCTGCCACTCTGCGTTAGTGGGTTAGCGAAAGCTGCTGCGCTAGGTAGAAGGCGCAGAGCCACTGCCTGATTCGAACGTCATGGCCACCTCCATTTGGAGTTCAAGCTACCGGCGTGCTCACAGACCCAAGCAAGCGTTGCTTAAGGGGAAGCGCCGCCGCTGCCCAGGCGCGCCACCCGCACCAGTCCCGAACCAGCGTAGGGGCAAGACAGCGTGACATCCTCAAACGGCAGCCGCGCAGAGGCTAGTGGGCCTCTCACAGGTGGTGTACCGTGTCGCGCTTGATACATCGCAGTAAGCCTTCCGAACCCACCTTCTGGCGAACTTCTGCGAAAAGAGCCGCGAGCTGGTTCCTGCAGTGCTTCTCTTTGAGTTTTGTGTCTTCTGAGGCGGCATAGCTTCGCTAGTACTGCCCAGAGCGCAAGAGGCTCTTGGCTGCAAATGGCAGCAGAAGGGTATGAATCGGGGTATGAATCGGGTATGAATCGGGGGTATGAATCGGGGGACAGATTTTTTTCGACCGGAAAGACACCAAGAGTGCCCCAGGAGCACAAAGACAGCTTGTGTTTCACTGCGACAGTGGCCCAAAACAGACAGCTGTTTCCACCGCGTCGGACAGACTGCAGGAAGCAAGCTCCAAGTTTCAAGCTCAGCAGCGGCACCCCCCGCCACAGCGCCCTGCAAGTCCCAGCGTCTTACGTCAAGCTGCACCCCCCCGCCACAGCACCACGGATGCTACAAACAACTCTAGTACCAGGACATCCGCAGGATTGCTTTATAACTCCATCCATTGGCACTTTCCATTGAAAATAGCAAGCCAAGACCGAGGTGGGTAACCGAGTGTCAAGGAACATTAGTTGAGCCAAAATGGCCCCCCCACAAGTAACCAGTGAGTGTGTGAGTGGACATGTCCCAACCATGCAAGCATCGCAGACTCAAGAATAGATCCAAGAACCACAAGTGAACCCTTATGAGTAAAGATTGGTAGTCATACCTGGAGTCTCCATGACCCTTTACAAATGGGGTCAGTACCCAAAATTACGGGGCTATGACCCTTTCTCTAGGGGTCATGGAGACTCTAAGTATTGACCCAACCATTGTTCTGTATGGTGGTAACTGAACCCCACAGATCTGGACCTTCGGATTCGGTTTTCGCACCACTTCGAAACCGTAGGAAACCATTCCTTCCAGAGTTTCACTGTAGCCCTCTCAAAAGACTGGCCATACCGTGCATGGTTGCGAAATCCATTTCGCCACCACTTCGAAACCATGGTTGAAACCATAATGTTTGTTGGTATCTACGTTGGGGAATCGAATCCTTCCAATCGCACCAGCAAGAAGAAACATAGTGAGTTTCCATGGATTTCCAATTTTTTTTACCAGGGAATCGAATCCTCTCAAGGCTTATGATCGGGGTGCGACATGGAGTTTCACATCCATCCACCGAAAAAAAAAAAAAAAGGAAAAAAAAAAAAAAAAAAACGCAGGAAACCCCAGCTTGGGGCCATAGCTCCAGCCCTTCGGCTGAGGGGCGATCATCTGCCAGCTGGAGAACCGCAGGACTGCTGTGCCTCGCTCCCAAGTGAAACCGGTTGATGGTGGAGAAGCTGGGTAAGCTTTGGCCAGCAAAGAGGTAGACGTTGAATTTTAAGCACGCTTGACTATATGTTTGCTGGTTGGCTGTTCAAAATGGCTCGTGTTGGCCAATACCGATCCATACTCCTCACTGGAAAACCAAAACAAAGGGGGCCGAATCATTTCGTAACTGAAGGTGAGAGTCTTTCGGCTGGCCTTTGAAGCCTCAATTCTCGAGAGGGTTGCAGGGCTCAAGGTGAGACTAAAGCTTCCCCCTTGGTATGGTAGAGCACCATCGTGTCTTGGCCAAGGCACCGTTCAAAATCTCCAAGAAGCGCGGGTGAAAAAGCTGCGCCGTCGCGTTCTCAGCATATGCCACCTAGGAGTTCGTCAGCAGCAGAATACATCTCGGGCGATACCCGTGGGGTGCTCCCTCCGCCCGCAGGAGCGGTGCAAGTCTAAGTCTCTTCCCTGAGGATGGCCCAAGTCAAAAGGTTGTGTTGTCCACTTACATAGTCCAAAGCCACAAAAAAGCTGTCAAAGTCCAGGAACCCATCGAGTAAGCTAACTTATTGTTGCTTTGATGGAACATGGGTCCTTTGGCACCTTTTAGGGACCCAAGACTAGGGAAGGCTGTATTTTGCTTTTGGCTCTAACCATGAGTTGCCGTGGACATTCTTTTGGTGAAGGCCCTTGAGAGACCTGCAATGAGCTTCCCTTCAAACTACAAAGACCTGCTTGAACGTTCGATTCGCCAAGCTAGCATTTTGTTGGCAACCGTTGGGTTATATCCCACATAGTTGTCACCTGTGAACGTGGGGTTAACCTTAGGGTGTTATATAACAGGTGTTGATCCCCGCTTACAAACTTGGCAAAGAACTTCCGAGCCATGTGACTGACTTGATCGAAGCTGCAGCGTTCAACGTCGGGCGACTGCGTGGGACTCCCAAGGACGTGCATCGAAACCATTGGACGGGTCTGACATCTGAAAGGGCTGGACATCCCTTCTGTCCAAAACAAGAACATGACGCAAATGGAAGTGGGGCAGACTTTGTGACATATTCATCCATATCTGCCGCAGGAAACATTTGTTTGATGTGGGCAATGTGCGCCATCGTGGAATCCCCCATAGGAACAATGGCTGGTCATCGGCCAGAAAATCCTTGGTTAGAAATCCTAAAGGGTCCACGAGTAAAGGAATCGGTCTTTTGCTGGAGGGAACTCAGGTCTGACAGTTTGGAGGGTCGCTCACAATTCTTGGCCCAAAAGTGCAATGGCAACCCCGGATGAAGCAGAAACCCTTTTTACTAATAGAGGTGGCCTTGGGTGTTGGGAAGCAGACCACTTTTTGGAGGGGCTCCTAGCCCCCCTATGAATAGGAGGGCACTATGAATCCGGGGTCAAGATTACACAGAAAATCATAGTTGCCACAGGTTGTTCTAATTCCGTCTTGCTAACCTTCCTGAGTTGCGTGTGCCCTTCACCCTCCAGTGATTTGTGGTACGTACGGTCAACATACTGTGGATGGGTCCTCGAAATCCATTTCGCACCACTTTTAAACAGGGATCCTTACAGGATACACCTGAACATTGCCTTGTAAATGGTGGTGTCCCTTTATTTTGGTGGAAAAAGCCATGTTTTAAATGGTTGCAAAACATGTATCTTTTAAGGAGCCCTGTTTAAACCATGGTTGAAACCAGAACGTTTCTTGGTATTTGCCGGTTTTTATCGAATCCTTCCTTGGGTTTCTGATCGGTGCGAGAAGCGGACTTCGATTTCAACCATCCACAGTAGGTCTATGGAACCCCCATCAGTGCCTGGCTTCCGTTAGGCTGCCCATCAAAACCTGAAGAGGGTACCCCCTGTTAAGGCAAAAATGAGTCGCAACCAAAACCTGGCATGAAAATGGTATACCCAAACCAATGTAAAGGACTACAAAGGCGGATTCCCGCAACTATTTCTGCCTGGGACTTTCCCTTACTAACCTTCACTTCCCCGGGTTTTGATTGTGGCTGAAATGGCCCCAGGTGGAAGGGAGAAGTGGAAGGTTTTGGTCGTTGGCTTGAACGTTTAAACCTCCAAAAAGGAGCCTGGCATTCAAACCGCCATTAATGTAATGGGGGCTCATATAACCACCATTGTTTAGCTAAGGATTGTCATCATCCAAATTGGGTCCTTGCCTTCCTGTTGATGGGGGTTGAACCCTAGGAAAGAGGAAACAAGCGCTGGTCTCGGATGCTTAGCCCACTCAGAGGGCAAGCACTGGTTTCGGATGCTTAGCCCACTCAGAAAGCAGACTCGGTCTCAGATTTCGTCCACCTCAAAATATGAAGCTCGTCTTGGGGTGTCTTTGTTTAGGCCCCAAAGTCAGTATGTCAAGCAAGGCTGAGTGCCACCAAGAGTCAGGAACCAAGGTCAAAGCATGCAGTGGGTCAGCTTCATCCGTACCCACGAGTCGTACCACGATGCCTGTAGCTATGGCAACCAACCCACGGCTCCCTGACTCGGAGTCTGGTAAATTCGACCCCGGAAAAGACGTGACTCGCCACTCTTGGGCTGCTGTGGCTCTTTTGCCATAGCTCTGAATTAGCAGATTGTTTCTCAGGGTAAATACACCAAAGTCCATATGCATGCAGCCTTTGAATGTAAGATATTACCTGAACGGACCTCAGTCATCGTGAAGGTTCTCTTTACACTCAATCGGTTTTCACATACCCAAAAAAACATGAGAACAACAAGGTACATACCATTTATATACTGGCCATGTGGTGGTTGTGCACGCCACAAACCCCTGACCCCCTCAAAACGGCCATCTATACACTCCCTCGGATGTCCTCAGAATACCTCCAAGTGGGTACGTCCTAAAGTAGGGGATTTTGGGCCAGGGTCATCCTTTTGAACACTCCCTTGCAGACTAACATTGGAACTCAAACATGGGGACGGGCATGAGCCGAGTGTTTCTTGGGAAGGTAATGCTGGTGACGCAATGGACGCCTACAACGGCACCTACGCCATGTGCAAGTACCATACGGGACGAAGTCTCTACAAATTCAATTGAACTCCAAACCCTGAACATAGAAACAACGTACATGTTTTCCTCTAACACGCTCTCGCCCACCCACCCCCCTCCCACCCCCCACCCATCCCCACCCACCCACCCCACCAGTGATTCCAAACCCCTGGGAATGAATATCTTCCCCAAACCGACTGGACCAAATCGATTTCCGCTTTCGTGAAACTCGAGCCTCGATCGATCCCTTCGCTTCGTGGGAATTTTGTGCCTTATGCCATCCAGGGAGGGGTGGAATTGGGGTCCGGGAACACGGAGCAAACACGAAGCAAACATGTTTCTAGTCTTCCCCACAAGGAAAGTGGGGGACTGTACCACTTTTTTGAGGCCTCGGACCCCCAACATGTCCTTTTGCGTTGTTCCCCTTTTTAAAACCACGTCACAACGGTACTCTCAAAAAAAACATATTCAAGCCAATCTGAACCAGTGGAACTCATCTTCTAACGAAACTTTCCCATCAAAAGGACACCTATGCTCAAGGTTCCGGGGTTTAAATGAAGCCCAGGGGACCCCAATGTGTCCCGTTTCAAACGGAGGTCTCCAGTCGAACCCTCCAATCGCCCCAATTCCATTCTTGGTTGCACACCTCTGCAAAAGTTTCTTAACTTTTGTGGGTTGAATGGAAAAGCCTTGATTTCTCAAAGTTAAAGTCTAAAGATCCAACCTAATAGCAATCATTAAGGGACCCGGAAATATCCAAACTTTCTGCCGTCCCAGCATCCGCTTTGCGGCGTCACGAGGACCCTGGCGGAGTTGTCCTGTCGACCGAGGCTCGAAAAAACAGGGTGCGCAAACACCGTTCACGTGTTGCTGCTTTGTGGGAAGAACTTAGCCAGCCTCATGTCAATGTTTGTTCAGCCGGAAAAAAAGAACGCTTGTTTTTACAAGCGCAGAGTATTTGCAATTGCCCCCGCGCAAAGCACCCTGAACTGAGAACGCCTTCCTCTCCAAATTAGCATAACATCCAAACCGGGACTGCAAGGAGAGTCCTCCCAGATTTCAGTTGTCCCAAAAGCGCACCCATTGAATCGTTTTTTTTTTTTTTTTTCCCCCGCGTCTATCTCATTGTTTGTGTTTCTCCATATATATTTTCCAGTTGTGTTGCTCTGTTCTTTCTTTGTGGATGCTTATTTGTTTTGGTCTGTGTAACAATGCTGCCAACAACAATGTGGAAGACAATCTCTCATTGAGCCACAGCCTGTTGACGGGCAAACACCGCTGCCAAAGTATGCAGATCTGATTGATGTGTGGCTATCCCACTGCCCCCATCCGCCAACCCCCGAATCCCCCATCCGCCAACCCCCCAATTCCCCCCAATTCCCCCCTACCCCCCATCCAACCACCCCAGCCAACCACCCCCACCCCAAGCCCCATCTCACCCCCTCCCGCCCCATTCCCCCCCCCACCCCCCTCGCCCCAGCCAACCCCCAATCCCCCCACCCAAACCCCGCACCCACCCCCCCTCCCCCAAGGCGTGCAGCTCCGTTTCCTCCTCGCTGATCAGCTTCGCGTCGCCCTCCCAAGAGATGGTGCCGTTGCCCTGCCAGGTCGCCACCTGCCGCCAGCGTGGCGCGGCTCACTGACGCCGGCTCCCGCTAGGTAACAAAGCATCGGAGCGGAGTCTGAGGCGTTTTTTTGGTTTTGCAGCCCTGCTAACAAATGAACAGAAGAAAACATAAAACCAAGAAGGACAACTTACTTGAGCCAAGAACAGTGAAGAAGGGTCCCTGTATGGGGTTTCTTCAGCAGGACGCCGCTTTTTTGACAGGCATGGGGCTCTGGTTCATTTCCTTGCATAGCCCAAGGAACCCTCCAAAAACAACAAGAAATCAGCCTCCCTCGACGTTTGGTGGTTTGGTCTTGGTGTTTGGAGGTGTACCGCGGGGTGCAACCCCCGTGTATCTCCAAGAACCAGATGTTCAATTCCTCGTAATGACCAACCATTTTTAAGGGGTCACAAGGAGACTCCAGGTACGGCAAAAAGCCCAATGTTGACCCAGGATTTTAATAAACCCGTCCCATTATTAGGGTGGTGTCCCTCCAAAAGTGGTCTGAATCTTCGCAAAAAGGGGACACCCCCCAATCAAAACTGCTTAATCCGAGGTTAACATTACCCCCTGTCAAAGACACTGCCTGGCCTTGGCAGGCCCTCGCCTGTCTGCTGCAGTCAATCCGAGGTTAACATTAACACCAACACAGGAACATAAAAAAACAACATATTATGCGAATGGAAGTCTGAGTGGGATGAATCGCAGGGATTCGATCTGGGTCTGCAACAAGGAGTACCTAGAGTCTCCATGACCCCTTAAAAATGGTTGGTCATTCGGCCTTTTTTTGGGCAATGACCAACCATTTTTCACGGGTCAGAAGGAGACTCTAGGTAGCCCTAATCCGAGGTTAACAAATCACGGATCCCAGGCGCGTATTCCCCGTCTTCCACGTAGGTGCCGCCCAAGCCAATGGTCGCCTTCACCGAGCTCTGGCGCTGGCTGCCTCAGAGGAGGGAGGCTTTCTCCAAGGCTCCCACTGACCGGTGGCTCGGTCAAAACCCGACTTTTTGGCTCAGTGACACCGGGGAAAAAAAAACGGGAACCCTTTTTGGGAAAGACCATGTTTGGTGGGGCAGCCACCAACAAAAACAACCGGGGAAAACGAAGAAAGGGTGCCACTGAAGAACTGAGAGCCCGAAAATTTTAGCTGTTTCTCGTTGCTGCCAAAGGGGACAACCCAGAAATCCCCTTCCCAAAGGCTCCGATTCGATGGGCCTTCAAAGAACCTTTTGAGACCGGGCCACCGATTCCCGGGGGTGTCTGCTTCGGGCTCGGGTCTTGAAAGCCGAAGATCGGAGCCTGGGAAAGCACCAGGAAGCCCCCAAAATTCCAACTGAAAAATGGGTTTGACGGTTTGACCCCCAAAATCATGGTTGGCGAAATCCCATTATGGGTAGTTTGAGGGTCCAGGCGCAAGGAAAGCACCCCCCGGTTTTTTCCCGATCGCTGCGAGCTAGTAAGTTGTGATCGCCATTTGAGGATTTTTCCGCTGGAAGGATAACTCCACGGAACGGAAGGCTTGACATGGGTTATAACCAAGGTTACCAGCTTACTAAAATGGCTGAACACCCATGTGGGGAAATGAATGCAGAACACCCCGTTAAAGGAAGCCACCAGTTTTTGTCGGGGTCATTCCAACTCGTTCCCTGCTGAGCACCAGCAAGAGTTGTGTTTTGTTCAATATCGACGAATTAGACAACTCGCAAAGCCCCATATTCAGACGCTCAAAGGCGGGTAACATGTTGCACTTACTTCACGGAATTTCAGAAGGATGCGCTTTCGAGCTAAAACAGCCCCTGCGGAAACGAAGGTAGGCTTTTGGATATGAGGCCCCGGAACCACCCGAGTCAAAGGGCGCCAACGGACCGCCCGACCAGTGGAACAATTCCGCAACTCTCTTCCCCACCCTGGAGCTTTGGGCCTATGGAAAGCTTTGAGCTGGGAGAAGAACGGCGTTGCTTTTCTTCTCAATGGGAGTTTGCCATATTTTATTGTTGGTAAACCCCCAAAAGCTAAAAAACTTTTAAAAAGAAGAGCTAAAAACAAAACCCGATAGGAGTTCCCCGCTAAAAAAGCCCACCCCAACAAGCAACGGGCTCCATACAAAAAAATATTCGGGTCTTGCGGGGGGAGGGGGGAGGGGGGGAAAAACACACACGCAGATCTGACAATATGGTGAATCGGGGGCCCACCGCAAGGAAAAAACTAAGCTGACAATCCCAACAACTTGCTGCTCCTATCCCCTACTCATAAGGGGTGGGGGACCTGGAAAATGCATATATGCAGTTTTAAGGTCCCCCCTCGACATCCGGGAGCCAGGACGTGACACAAAGCCTCCTTCAACCGCCAGAGCAGAAGGAATGAGTGCGCCTGTAAAGCTCAGCTTGGGCTGAAGGCCTACTTTTGACATCGACCCACTTAGGTGTTTTTTGACCTACATCTTGGAGAGCGTTGTTGGGTATCGTTATCCAGGCAAGACCACAAATGGAGCACCTGTGTGATACACCCTTGCATGCCGTGGCATGACTCAAGTGATGGCTATTTACATATGAGCCTGGTCGCAAATACCCCCCACAACACCCCCCCCACCACAACACCCCCCCCCACCCCCCAACACCCCCCCACAACACCCCCCCCCCCAACACCCCCCCACAACCCCCCCACCCCACCCCCCACCACCCCCCACCCCCCCACCCCCCCCCCCCCCCCCCCCACCCCCCCACCCCCCCCCGGCAGGGAAGATTAGGTCCTATGTGGCGTGCGCGCGCGGGATGATTGTTTCCCCCAAAGTGGTACGCGCGGGGGGATGTTTCCCTCACTCATGATACACACACACACGCGCGCACGCACGCACGCACGCACGCGCGCAAGCACGCACGCACGCACGCACGCACGCAAACACAAGCAGAGAGAGAGAGAGAGAGAGAAACTGAGAGAACAAAGGGCACTCAAACAGAGTGTCAAGCAATACACACACACACACACCAAGTACACTAACAAACAAAACGCCCTTTTTCTTTTTAATTTTCGAATCATTCTAGAAACTCCCAAAGGGGCAGGGGACTGTTGGGGAATTCCGAAACAATTTCTTCTAGCTTATTGAAATTTATACTTGTTCTATTTATTACCCAAGGGACGGGCGCGCTCTGGGGAATTCCAGATGCATTGTCCTAATTCTTACAGCTATTCTGATTATTACATATTTTTCACCAAGGGACGGGTGCCCTTTGGCGAATTCCAGATTCACGTGTTTTCGAATCATTCTACGTGATTGTATATTTATTCGCAAAGGGGCGGGTGCATTTTGGGTCAAATGTGTTCGAGTTAGTCTACTTCTCATAGCAATCATCACTCTCTGATGTATTCCCACAGGAGGGTACCTTTTGGGGAAATCAACATTCATGGTTGATCTAATTATTTTACTCATTCTAACAACTTAAGCAAATCTAAGGATTCTCGTTGTTTTCAAGCCATTTGGTGAAGTCCAGTGTGGTTTCCAGGTCATTCTGTTCTGATTATTCTGGTTGTAGCACGCATTCCCAACGGCACGGGGCCCCTTGTCGGGAATTCGCCCCTAATTAGTTCCTTTGTTCTAGCTATTCCCAAGGAACGGGTGACTGGTGCCTTTTCGGAGATCCCAATTCCAGATTCATGTGTGTTTCAACTATAGTATTCTCTAACTAATCAACTTATTCTCATTCTAATCATTCCCAAAGGGGCGGGTGTGTCTTGTGGAATTCAAGATCCATGTTTGCCAGCTATTCTACTTATCATAACTATATTACTTGTTCTAATTATTATAATTCTTCCCAGAGGGACGGGTTGCTTTTGGAGAATTCCAAACCCATCTTTGTCCTACTGTCTTAATTATTGGGTATGCTTCCCCACAAAATTACAATTATTTTCATTTATATACTTATTGCGAAAGGGGCGGGTGCCTTTGGGGGAACTCCAGATTTATGTTTGTGCTAATTATTTGAACGAATCTAAGTATTCTACTTCTTCCAAAAAGTGGGGTGCCTTTTGATGAATTCCAGATTCATGTTTTCTAACTATTCTACTTATCATAACTCTTCTAATTCTCATTATTATTCCCAAAGGGACGGGTGACTTTTGGGGAATTCAAGAGCCCTGATTGCTAAGCATTCTACTTATCATAATCATTCTATATTATTCTAATTGAATCCCTAGGGAGCTGGGGTGCGTCTTGGGGAATTCCAAGCTCGTGTTTGCCCTGGGTAGGATAATTGTGTCAAAAGGGACGGGGCCTGTTGGTGGCGAGATTCGTGGTTCTCGCATTGTTCAAACTATTCGAGCCATTCCCAAATGAGCAGCTCCCATTTAGTAAGTTCTAGATTATTTCCCTATTTTCTATTTGGTCCCAAACAGGAAGGTGCCGTTTAGTGAGTTCAAGATTCACGTTCGCTGATTAGTCTACTTATCATCAGTCTTGTAAAATACTACTATCATTATTATTTACAAGGGACGGGCACCTTTGTTGTTCTAGGTACAACAATTACTACACAAGAGGTGGGTGCCTTGTACGTCTTCCCATTATTCTTGTCATTCCCAAAGGGGGGGGGTGCTTGCGACAAATTCCTGATTCTTGCTTTTTCCAATTCTTTATTCTCCAAATTGGGCAACTTTCAGATTCATTGTTTCTCTAACTACTCTACGTACAATATGTTCTGTTCTTGGGCGTGCCCAAATTATTCCAATTATTCCCAACGGGACGGGTCCCTTTTGAGGAATTCCAGATTCATTTTCTAGTCTAGCACATCTACTCATGAACTTATTATAATCATTCTTCCCAAAGGGACGGGTGCCTTTAGGGAATCTCCAGATTCATGTTTGTTCCAATCTTTCTAGTTATTCTAAATGTTCTGTTGTTTCTTATTATTCCCAAGGGGGCGGGTGCCTTTGGGGAATTGAAGATTCATGTTTTGCATACTAGCCTACTTATCATCGCCATGATTTCTCCTTATTCCAAGAGAGGCGGGCGCCTTTTGGGGAATTCCAGGTTCATAGTTTTTTTCTGTTGATTCTACTTCTGATATATTTTTCTCATGATTATTCTCATTCCCAAAAAGACGGGAATTCCAGGCTCTTGTTTTTGCAACTGGTCATTCCCAAATTTGGGGGAAATTCTGATTCATGGTCTCTCTCTTATTCAACTTCAGGTGTTTTGGAACTACCCGCATTGTCCAAGTATCGCCAACGGGGCGGCCCTTTTGAGGAGTTCCAGATTCATTGTCTGCTACACTATTCTACTTCTTATGATCAGTCTTCTCAAAGGGACAGGTGCCTTCTGGGAATCTCCAGGTTCATGTGTGTTCGATTATTCTAGTTGTTCTAACTGCTCTAATTTTCTAATTACTCCCACAGGGACGGGTGCCCTTGAAAAATTGAACATTCATGCTTGGGAAATGTTGTCTACTCATCGTAGCTATTATAATGATTATTCTTATTCCCAGAGGGACAGGTGCCTTTTGTTGAGCTCCAGAATCATGTTTGTTTTTTCAATGTTTTTAATGATTCTAGTTCTGATAACTGCTCTATTTATTCTTGGCATTCCCAAAGGGACAGGTGCCTGTGGGGAATTCCAGATTCTTGTTTTTCAATTTCTTCATTCCTCAAATTGGGGAATTTCAGACTCATAGTATCTCTAATCCTTCTACTTCAGATATTTTCTGTTTTTGGAAGTACCCGGATTATTTCAATTCTGCCCAACGGGACGGGTCCCTTTTGAGGAATTCCAGATTCAATCTACTCATTAACTTATTATAATCATTCTTCCCAAAGGGACGGGTGCTTTAGGGAATCTCCAGATTCACGTTTGTTCTAATCTTTCTAGTTATTCTACATGTTCTGTTGTTTCTTATTATTCCCAAGGGGGCGGGCCTTTGGGGAATTGAAGATTCATGTTTTGCATATTAGCCTACTTATCATCGCCATGATTTTCTCCTTATTCCAAGAGAGGCGGGCGCCTTTGGGGGGATTCCGGTTCATTGCTTTTTTCTTTTGATTCTGCTTCTTGTTCTGATCATTCTCATTCCCAAAGGGACGGGAATTCCAGGCTCTTGTTTTTGCAACTGGTCATTCCCAAATTTGCGGACATTTGGGGAAACTCGGATTACTACCCGCGTTTCCAATTATTGCCAACGGGGCGGGTCCCTTCTACTTCTTATGATCAGTCTTCTCAAAGGAACAAGTGCCTTCTGGGAATCTCCAGGTTCATGTGTGTTCAATTATTCTGGTTATTCTAACTGCTCTAATTTTCTAATTACTCCCACAGGGACGGGTGCCCTTGGGAAATTGAAAATTCATGTTTGGGAAATGTTGTCTACTCATCGTAGCTATTATAATGATTATTCTTATTCCCAGAGGGACAGGTGCCTTTTGTTGAGCTCCAGAATCATGTTTGTTTTTTCAATGTTTTTAATGATTCTAGTTCTGATAACTGCTCTATTTATTCTTGGCATTCCCAAAGGGACAGGTGCTTGTGGGGAGTTCCAGATTCTTGTTTTTCAATTTCTTCATTCCTCAAATTGGGGAATTTCAGACTCATAGTATCTCTAATCCTTCTACTTCAGATATTTTCTGTTTTTGGATCTACCCGGATTATTTCAATTCTGCCCAACGGGGCGGGTCCCTTTTGAGGAATTCCAGATTCATTTTCTAGTCTAGCGCTACTTATCAACTTGTTATAATCATTCTTCCCACAGGGACGTCGTTCCCAAAGGGACGGGTGCCTTTGTGGATTTGAAGATTAATGTTTTGCAAATTAGCCTACTTATCATTGCTATTTTTGCTTCTACTTATTCCAAGAGGGGCGGGTGCCGTTTGGGGAATTCCAGGTTCATAGCTTTCCACCTTCTGATAATTGTTCTATGTATCATTCTCATTCCCAAAGGGTAGGGTGCTTTTGGGGAGGTCCAGAGTTCCACATTCATGTTTTCCAAACAATTACTTCCAGGGGGGGGAGAGAATTCCAGATGCATATTCTTGCTAATGATTGTACTTATCATAATGATTTGATTTAGTCCAATGGTTCCCAACGGGATGGGCCCCTTTCAGGAATTCCAGATCTATTATCTAATCCAATGATTCTCATGGTTCATAATCATGCTAAGTATTCTAATTATTCTCAAAGGGACGGGTGTTTTCTGGGGAGTTAAAGGTCAATCGCTTGGTACCTATTCTATTTCTCAACGTGGGTCTAATTAGCCTAATTACACGAATCTTTGAGAATCGTGTCAATATTTGGAAAACAGCACCTTATTTTGTCTAACTATTATTAACCAACATGATTTGAACAACTAGTCTAAGTAGAATATGTCTTATAAAACAACATGCTTTCTACTCGAATATGTTCAAAGGGACGGGCGCCTTTTGGAGAACTCCAGATTCATTTGTGTCCAACGTCCTAAATAGTTAGAATAAATGAACATGTTTGGGTAACTAAGTATTTAGATATTTCACACAATTTAAACAATTTCAAGGGCACCCCCTGGGCTAGTTCCGAAAATAAACGTTTCCTAATGAAAAAGTTCAAATAATTCCAAGTTATGTCCAGGGCCCTTCCTGGGCCCATTGTAGAATATTTAAAGAATCTGGGTGTCTCGAATTCAAACAATTCGAAATTATGGAATGTACAAATGTGTTTCTTAGCGCATTATTTGTTGGAGGCTCGGAACAAAAACGTTTAAGTTATTTAGATAGTTCTACGAATTTGACTACGTGTGCTATTCAATTTGTTGGAGCCCTGAAAAAGACATATCCTGGGCCCTCCCTGGGCCCGTGCGGAATACTCAAAGAAGATAAACCTTCAATCCTTTTGGCGGCCCCTGAGAAAGCATTATAAAAATGTTTTTGTTCAAATTCTGGAGGCATCCTTTTTAAAATATGAAAATTGAATCATTTCTAGGGTTCTCCCTGGGCCAGTTCCATTCTGTTTAAACAACCTAAAAAATCAGATAATTTAAGTATTATTTTTTTTAATTTCTGGAGGCCTCCAAAAACCAACAAAGAATCCAGGGTTCTCCCTGGGCCAGTTCCAGGATATTTAAAAAATGTTTTAAACATGTCAAATAATCTAAAATTATTTATCTTCTAATTTTTAAATTTCTGGAGGCCTCCATTTTTTGTACAAAAACAATAATTAAATTCCAGGGTTCTCCCTGGCCAGTTCCCGGATATTTAAAAAATATAGATTTTGTTTTTGTAGTTATTTGTTCTTAAATGTGTAGAGGCGTCTAAAAAAAAGTTTTCCCTGGCCAGTTCCCGGATATTCAGCAAGTTTGAAAAAATAACAAGCAAAACAATAAACAATCATTTATTAAAATTTCTTAACTTTCTGGAGGCCTCCATTGTTTTATTTTTTTGAGTAATATCCCGGGTTCTCCCTGGGCCAGTTCCAGGATATTGGAAAAAGTTGAAAAACATGAATAATTTGAATAATTAAAAAGATAATAAGTCGTTACATTTAATATATATTCTTTTAATTTCTGGAGGCCTCCAAAAACAATGAAAAAATAGTTTCCCGGGTTCTCTCTGGGCCAGTTCCGGGATTAAAAAAAAATCTAATCATTTAATTGGTTTAAAAAAATTCTGGAGGCCTCCAAAAAATTCAAATTAAAAAATATAAATAGTTTCCCGGGTTCTCTCTGGGCCAGTTCCAGGATATTTAAAAAAAATGAAAAATCAAATAATTTCAATAATTCCAAAAAAAACAATCTGGAGGCCTCCAAAAAAAAGTTTCCCGGGCTCTCTCTGGGCCAGTTCCAGGATATGAAAAAATATATATTAAAAAAAGCAATTCAAATAATTTAAATATGTATATTTTTGTAATTCTATTGAAATATCTGGAGGCCTCCAAAAAATTTTAAAAAATATAAATAGTTTCCCGGGTTCTCTCTGGGCCAGTTCCAGGATATTTAAAAGATTAAAAACAGTCAAATAGTTTAAAACAATCAATTTAAAAAAAAAACAATCTGGAGGCCTCCAAACAAAAGTTTCCCGGGTTCTCTTTGGGCCAGTTCCAGGATACTTAAAAAAATAATAATAAAAAAATATTTATTTTTTTATTTTTTTAAAAAAAAGAAGTTTCCTGGGTTCTCCATGGGCCAGTTCCAGGATATTTTAAAAATTTAAAAAATTCAATTAATTTAGAAAATCAAATAATTTATCTTTTTTTAAAAATTTCTGGAGGCCTCCAAAAAATTTAAAAAAATAAAAAATATAAATAGTTTCCTGGGTTCTCCCTGGGCCAGTTCCAGGATATTTTAAAAATTAAACAAAAACAATTAATTTAAACAATTCAAATAATTTAAATATTTATATTTTTTAAATTTTTTAAATTTCTGGAGGCCTCCAAAAAATTAAAAAAAATAAAAATCTAAATAGTTTCCTGGGTTCTCCCTGGGCCAGTTCCAGGATAGTTTAAAATTTTCAAAAATTCAAATAATTTAAAAAAATTCAATTAATTTAAATATTTATATTTTTTAAATTTTTTAAATTTCTGGAGGCCTCCAAAAATTGAAAAAATTTAAAAAATCTAAATAGTTTCCTGGGTTCTCCCTGGGCCAGTTCCAGGATATTTAAAAAAAATAAAAAATTCAAATAATTTACAAAATTCAAATAATTTAAATATTTATATTTTTTAAACTTTTTAAATATCTGGAGGCCTCCAAAAATTCAAAAAAAAATAGAAAATATAAATAGTTTCCTGGGTTCTCCCTGGGCCAGTTCCAGGATATTTAAAAAAAATAAAAAATTCAAATAATTTAAAAATCAAATAATTTAAATATTTATATTTTTTAAACTTTTTAAATTTCTGGAGGCCTCCAAAAATTCAAAAAATTTAAAAAATATAAATAGTTTCCTGGGTTCTCCCTGGGCCAGTTCCAGGATATTTAAAAAAAATAAAAAATTAAAAAATCAATTTAAAAAAATCAAATAATTTAAATATTTATATTTTTTAAATTTTTTAAATTTCTGGAGGCCTCCAAAAATTTAAAAAATTTAAAAAATCTAAATAGTTTCCTGGGTTCTCCCTGGGCCAGTTCCAGGATATTTAAAAAATAAAAAAATTCAAATAATTTAAAAAATCAAATAATTTAAATATTTATATTTTTTAAATTTTTTAAATTTCTGGAGGCCTCCAAAAATTGAAAAAATTAAAAAATATAAATAGTTTCCTGGGTTCTCCCTGGGCCAGTTCCAGGATATTTAAAAAATTTAAAAAATTCAAATAATTTCAAAAATTCAATTAATTTAAATATTTATATTTTTTAAATTTCTTAAATTTCTGGAGGCCTCCAAAAATTAAAAAAAATTAAAAAAATATAAATAGTTTCCTGGGTTCTCCCTGGGCCAGTTCCAGGATATTTAAAAAATTGAAAAAATTCAAATAATTTAAAAAAATTCAAATAATTTAAATATTATATTTTTTAAATTTTTTAAATTTCTGGAGGCCTCCAAAAATTTAAAAAATTTAAAAAATCTAAATAGGTTCCTGGGTTCTCCCTGGGCCAGTTCCAGGATATTTAAAAAAAAATAAAACATTCAAATAATTTAAAAAAATCAATTAATTTAAAAAATTCAAATAATTTAAATATTTATATTTTTTAAATTTTTTAAATTTCTGGAGGCCTCCAAAGATTTAAAAAATTTAAAAAATCTAAATAGTTTCCTGGGTTCTCCCTGGGCCAGTTCCAGGATATTTAAAAAATTTAAAAAAATCAAATAATTTAAAAAATTCAAATAATTTAAATAATTATATTTTTCAATTTTTTTAAATTTCTGGAGGCCTCCAAAAATTAAAAAAAAATAAAAAATCTAAATAGTTTCCTGGGTTCTCCCTGGGCCAGTTCCAGGATATTTAAAAAAAATTAACAAAATCAAATAATTTAAACAATTCAATTAATTTAAATATTTATATTTATTAAATTTTCTAAATTTCTGGAGGCCTCAAAAAATTTAAAAAAATTAAAAAATATAAATAGCTTCCTGGGTTCTCCCTGGGCCAGTTCCAGGATATTTAAAAAATTCAAAAAATTCAAATAATTTAAAAAATTCAAATAATTTAAAAAATTCAAATAATTTAAATATTTAAAATTTCTGGAGGCCTCCAAAAATTTAAAAAATTTAAAAAATCTAAATAGGTTCCTGGGTTCTCCCTGGGCCAGTTCCAGGATATTTAAAAAAATAAAAAATTCAAAACAAATAGAAAAATTCAAATAATTTAAATATTTATATTTTTTGAATTTTTTAAATTTCTGGAGGCCTCCAAAAATTTAAGAAATTAAAAACATATAAATAGTTTCCTGGGTTCTCCCTGGGCCAGTTCCAAATTTAAAAAAATTAAAAAATATAAATATTTAAATTATTTGAATTTTTTTAAATTATTTGAATTTTTTAATTTTTTTAAATATCCTGGAACTGGCCCAGGGAGAACCCAGGAAACTATTTATATTTTTTAAATTTTTTAAATTTTTGGAGGCCTCCAGAAATTTAAAAAATTTAAAAAATATAAATATTTAAATTATTTGATTTTTTTAAATTATTTTTTTTAAATTTTTAAATATCCTGGAACTGGCCCAGGGAGAACCCAGGAAACTATTTAGATTTTTTAAATTTTTTTAAATTTTTGGAGGCCTCCAGAAATTTAAAAAAATTTTAAAAAATATAAATATTTAAATTATTTGAATTTTTTAAATTAATTGAATTTTTTAAATTTTTTAAATATCCTGGAACTGGCCCAGGGAGAACCCAGGAAACTATTTGGATTTTTTAAATTTTTGGAGGCCTCCAGAAATTTAAAAAAAAAATAAAAAATATAAATATTTAAATTATTTGATTTTTTTTTAAATTATTCGATTTTTTCAAATTTTTTAAATATCCTGGAACTGGCCCAGGGAGAACCCAGGAAACTATTTAGATTTTCTATTTTTTTTAATTTTTTGGAGGCCTCCAGAAACTTAAAAAATTTAAAAAATATCAATATTTTTTAAATTAATTGATTTTTTTAAATTATTTGAATGTTTTAATTTTTTTAAATATCCTGGAACTGGCCCAGGGAGAACCCAGGAAACTATTTATATTTTTTAAATTCTTCAAATTTTTGGAGACCTCCAGAAATTTAAAAAATTTAAAAAATATAAATATTTAAATTATTTGAATTTTTTAAATTATTTGAATGTTTTAAATTATTTGAATTTTTTAATTTTTTTTAAATATCTTGGAACTGGCCCAGGGAGAACCCAGGAAACTGTTTATATTTTTTTAAATTTTTTAAATTTTTGGAGGCCTCCAGAAATTTAAAAAAAATATTAAAAAATATAAATATTTACATTATTTGATTTTTTCTTTAAATTAATTGGTTTTTATTTATTTATTTTTTAAATTTTTGGAGGCCTTCAGACATTTGAAAAAAAATAGAAAAAACTATTTAAATTATTTGAGTTTTTTTTAAATATATTTGATTTTTTTACATTTTTTAAATATCCTGGAACTGGCCTAGGGAGAACCCAGAAAACTATCTATTTTTATTTTATAAAAAAAATCAAAAAATGGAGGCCTCCAGAAATTTAAAAAATAAAATTAAAAACATTGTTTTTTTTGATTTATTTATTTATTTATTTATTTATTTTAATATGCTGGAACTGGCCCAGGGAGAACCCGGGAAACTATTATTCAGGGCCTTGGGCGACACATAGGCCCAATTCTTCCCTCTTACCCCCCCCCCCCCCCCACCCCCCACCCCCACCCCCCCACCCCCCCCCACCCCCCCACCCCCCCACCCCTTGCCCAAAAGACTCAGGTGGTCAACTCCTGCCCAGACGCATTCAAAAGGGTTAGAACTCTTCCACTGTACTTCGCGAACCACATCTTCATTCATCGGGCTTAGCATGCCTCACAGAATCATGCCAAAAGAAATGGCCTTGCCAGAGCCTCACTCTCGGAATACGGCAAAGGTGCATGCCGGGAATCGGTGGCACCGGTACCACTTGCGGTTGCCGCGCGGGGCGGCCTCCCATCTGGCCGAACCTGGGCTGCCGCACCTTGGACACGTGCTGTAATCTAATCCGAGGGCAGCGCAGGCGGGCAGGGAGGGACCTGAGCCAGCTCCTCAGCCGTGGGCGGCGCCCTGAAGGTGGAAGGCTGGGCAGCCGGGGGCGAAGACAGAGCCGTCTGCACCACTTGCGGGCTGGCCCCGCTGCCCAAAGCGCCGCCCAAGGTCACTACATCGGCTAAAGACCCAATCCCAATGGGTGAAGGCAAAGGGATGGTAGGGTTCTGGGCAGCCCATTTGTCGCGAATGCTCTTCTTGGACTCGTCGATGGCCTTAACCAGCTCCTGCTGGAAAACGATGTCCCTCTCCTCTTCCAAATGTTTGCGCTTGTGCGCTTCAAGTCTAACCATCTCTTTGGCTTCCGCAGCCAACCGTGCCTCTTCGGCCTTCAGGATTCGCTTTGCCTCCTCCTCGCCCTTGCCGTGGGCTAGGAGTTCATAATACCGGCCCCACCGGCGAAAGTAACTGGAAACCTGGCTCAAGCCACAGCCGGAGTGCCCGTTCTTGCTGCCAAGGCCAAGACAAAGCCGGCACTTGGTGAGTTTCATGAAAAACCGCAAGCACTCAGAGCAGTGGCACGTGATTTGGCACTTCACCAAATCAGCCACTCGCTTCCACTCCGCGCTCAACACCCAGCTGCTCAGCATTCGCTATTCGCTGCACGCAAGCGCTCTGCGCAGTCCTTCAAATCCGCTTACGCCCAGCGGCCGGAAGCAGATTTCGTGGTGCGACAGCAGATTTCTGGCAAAAAATCCGCTAGCGCGCTGGCAAATCCGCTTACGCCCAGCGGCCGGTAGCAGATTTCCAAAACTGGCGCGAGCGGCTTTCGGCCGCTGGGCGGCTACCGGCCGCTGGGCGTAAGCGGATTTGCCAGCGTGCTAGCGGATTTCAGGCTGGAAATCTGCTGCCGCGCCACGAAATCTGCTTCCGGCCGCTGGGCGTAAGCGGATTTGCACTTTTTCTTAACGCGATGGCCTAGCGATGCACTAGTCCCAAGTGCAACCAAAGGGTTCGAGACGCTACCGGGATGAAGGAATCCAACAAAGTAAAGAGATGCACGAGGAGTCAGAGGGCTGTTTTTTCGCCCGCGCAAAAGAACTGCAATGAAATGCTAGACTTTCAACAAAGGTGGCGCCAAGGATCACATGCTCTCACATACATGCTCTCACACTTGTTTCAACATGTGACCAGACATGATGGCAAAGCAAATCTCATGTAATCTCACGAACAACGTATGATAGCGCACTATAGATTCAACGTGGGGAGAAAAATGCATAAAACAAAATGCATAAGGTACCTAGGTCCCTCCCTAAATGCATTTTCCTAGAATGGGGGATTTGCTCCTCGAAAGGGAAGGACCATCCCTCCGCAAACAAGCATTCATCTAGGTCCTCCAGATTTGAGCGGAGTTAGAATAAGGGTACCCGATTGCTTTTCGCTAGTCTATTTTAGTAGGGGAACCCTCCCAACCCAAAAAGTTGGTAAAAGTTGGCACCTAGCTGAAGGACTTAGACAACCCCCCCCCCCGAAGAAAAAAAAAAAAAGCTTGATCCTCTGCAAGCTAACTTACTAACCCAACACAAACACAACAACATGTGTCTGTTGTGGCTTGGTGAAAGAAACAACAAATGCCCTCCCCTCAGCCGAGCCCAGCGGCTCCACATGGAGAAGTTCGGCAGGGCCGTGGGATACCCGTCGCTGCGGAAGCTGAGCTCAAAGCCCTAGACCCACCGATTTGGTCCACAAGGAAGGGGGATCCATATCTATGAACCTCCCCAGAAACCCAGAAAATGGACCCCCATAAGCACCCCAAATGGCTAAAGGACGTCATGTGGACCCCGGATTAATACACCAATCCAATCTGTGGATGGTTGCGAAATCCAGTTCGCCACCACGAAATGACACCGTGGTTGAAACTATAAGGTTTGTATTTAGAGGGTAACCATTCCAGAGGTCCTTATGTGCGAACTGGATTTTGTCCATCCACAGTATCTGTGAACTTTCCAGAATCCCAAGAAATGGACCACAAACCAGCACCAAACCAGACAGTTCCTCCATTTTCTTGGGACCGAAGTGGCAAATTCAACCGAGACCGGTGAATTGCAACTGGAGAAATGCAGTGACCCATGCATGAGGGAAACCTCCTTTCAGCACTCAAACAGGGGCTCCCACGAGAAAATTGCCCCCACTCAAGTGCTTGAATTGGCGAATGTGATAGTTAAGACCACCCAAAGGGAAACGGTAGGGAACCTTGAACAAGATAGCAGATAACACTGAGCCCATATCGGGGTGCAAAGAAACTCTATGCGGTCAGCTTTTGACCTACATTTACTCCACGTTATCATTTTCAATAATTAGCTTGGAGTCCCCAAATCGAACACGTACAATCGTTGGACACCCTTTGCTTGAGAGACTGGCTGAGACCTTGTTGGACCCCGGATGCGCACCTCGGGCCAATTGTAAAACACCCAGCTGTCCACATCGCCGACGATGCCGTTCTCAGCGCCATTCAGAAAGGGCGTGCTATGCTTCATCAAGTCGATGAATTCACCTTGGCGCATTCCCGAAACTCGAGTTTCTGGGCGTCTTTTCTTGAGGGTACCCCTTGTTTTGTGGGGTGTGAACAGTTCTAAAGGGACGCCAAAGGGACAGCCACCCGCTTTGTTGCCTCCCCGAAGAACAAAAAGGACACACCCACATGGTTCGAACGGTTCAGCCCCATGGGTTCATAGCCTTTCATCCATACCCCCCAAGAAGCCAGGTATGGCCATCGAAGATGGGCGCCAGAAGAGACTTCTCATGACTTCTCGGCATTTTTCCGTAGCCAGCCCCGAGCCTCAAAATACGAAGGAGGACAGGGGTCACTGGGTGTCCACTGCAAAAGTTGATCAACCTCAACCCTTGGTAAGGTTGCACAAGGAGGGATTTTTACAACCCCTAATCAAATTAACGGAACCAAATAAACAAAAAACAGCAAAAGCTAAATGCCGACAACAGTGAAGGGTTGCCATTTAATCGATCGCCAGGATCCACAAAGAACATGGAGGAACCTCTGGAAAAACCGTGGCTCAAAGAAGGAGCGAAAGTGGAGGCTTACTCAGTGTACCTAAATCCCGTGCTTGAATGTGTCGCAAAGCTGTCAAGCCTTTCCATTGGATGATTCTATTCTGTGGGGAATCCTTATTGGGTTGTTTGAGAGGGACACCACCCTGTCCACGTATGAGCGAGCGGCCAAACCTAAGACTACTTTGGGCGATTTTGAATGGGAACTTCTCGTTTGTGAATAATTCCGACACTTGTCCTTTGGGGTTTCACTAAAGCGCCGAAGACATGAATACGTCTACATCAGAGAGTTTAGCCTCTCTCTCGTATGAGTGTTTTGTTTCTCACAATGGACTTCCTTTTGCTTGGAATTTGAAGAGAACCCACTTGCTATTCGGACTCCACATATGTTTAGACACTTCCATGGGACACCTGCAAATGCCGCAACCAGCAACGGTTCTTCACTGTAGCCCCTCAAAAGACTGGCCATACTGTGGATGGTTGCGAAATCCGTTCGCCACCACTTTGAAACCATGGTTGAAACCAGTGTTTGTTGGTATGTACAGTGGAATCGAATCCTTGCAGGGTTTCTTAGGTGCCACATGGATTTCGTCCAGTATTGATTAATGAGACGCATACATCCACCGGTCACCACCGTTTCGGATGGCAATTGTGGATCTCGATTGGTAAGGAGGCACTCCGTACATAGGTGTCCTTTTTGGGAAAATAGATGGCCCTGGTCATCGTAATTGATTGAATCACCAGGTAAACCAGGGCCCTCTATTTTTCAACCAAATCAACCAGAAAGGACACCTATATATGGTCAAGGGTTCGCAAGTCCACCCCCCCTCCCCCTCATGGTTCCCAGTCCTCCCCTCATTGTGGTGTGGTTGGGGTGGTTTAGGGTTGGTTTATGGTTGGTCCAAGACCCCCCCCCCGCCCCCGTGGTGGGGTTATAGTGGTTTAGACTTGGTTTAGGGTTCATCTCGTTGTAGTGGTTTAGGGTGGTTCAGGGTTGGTTTAGTGTGCGTGTGTGTGTGTGTGTGTGTGTGTGTGTGTGTGTGTGTGTGTGTGTGTGTGTGTGTGTGTGTGTGTGTTCGGTGTTGGTTTAGAATATGTGTTTAGGGTTGGCTTAGGTAAGTTTATGGTCGGTTTAGAGTGTATTTTGCTTTGGTTTAGGATGTGTGTGTGTGTGTGTTTATCCTTGGTGCAGGGGTGGTCTAGGTTAGTTCCGGGGTGGTTTAGAGTGTGTTTAGTGTTGGTTGAAGACATGTGCTTAAGATATGTGCTTAGGGGTTGGCTTAATCTAAGGTTGGTTTACGATTGGTTTAGGGTTGATTAAGTTGGTTCAGGCTTCGTTTAGAGTGTGTTCAGAACGTGTCAAGTGTTGGTTTAAAATGTGTGTTTCGAGCTAGTTTAGGGTTGGAATAGGGTTATCTTAGGGTCAGTTTGGGCGCAGGGGGTGAAGGGGCCGGGGTCTGGGGACCGCAGTAGCAGGGCCTCTCCTGAGGGTCAGGTTTCGGGGCGGGGGGGGGGGGGGGTTGATACCATTGGGAGGGGGGGGGACTGGCAACCCGGAGCTCGGGACCATATATGACTCGGTAGCTTCTACTCAAACCAGGTTGGGTTGAGGATTTCGGGTTCATTTGGTCAACGTTCAACTCGACACCTAGGATCTAAACATGTCCTTTGTTCATCATTGTGGTCAAAGGGGGCAAAATAGAAGACGGTCCCAAACGTTGACCCAGCTTCAGTCAACAGATCTTCAGAATCAATGATGTTTGTGGTTCACGTTGGTTTCTTTGTGAGAACAAACAGGGCACCGCATAAACAGCAACAAACCCAGTTTCAGATCAAAACTGCTGCGGGACCTGAAAAGGATTTGTGCCCTTTGATTAGTTGGGGCCCAGAACGCCTTTTTCTGAGAAGAGCGCAACCCAAATGGCCGAAGTACCACCCTAGTATGAGTTGTGGGCGATTGAAAAGGGGCTTCATGCTACAAGGGCATGGGGTGGGTCGGGTTGGGAGTGCGGGTGTTCCCTCGTGGGTAGAACATTGTTGGCAACGGTTTTGGCAGGAAGACCCCTGAACCCGCCGTTTGCTGCTCCCATGTCTTGGCCAGACTTCTCCCTGGTTTGTCTGTTTTTGGAAATTCATGGAAGACCAAAAGGGCAAAGGTTAAATGGAAAACGACGCAACATCATGGAACACCAACAAAATGGAAAACCATCCAGCAGCCCTCAACAACTTCTTCTTGGCACAGTACTTGGGATCAACAGGTCCTTTACATGGGATGACCATGAAGGAAAACCACCCAACAAATGATAGTTCCCACATGGGACAAGTCGTGTATGGTCATTTGGGTGCCCTAAATGGAATATTGATCAACCCCCCATGCCAAAAAGCAGGTTGTTGGGACCTGGGTGCTGGTTGCGATAGAACGAGATCTCGGGCCCCCGCGGGTGGCGGTCGGCCGGAAGTCTTCCCCCGTCATCTCATGGGGCGCCAGGGAGGACAGGAAGGATCCCACGCCTTAGCGGGGGACCGACAATTGGTCTCCTAGGTCCTCCAGTAGAGAGCTTAGAATAATTGGGGGTACCAACTTTGTTTTCTGTAGTCTATTTTAGTACGGGAACCCTCCCCCAAAACAGGGTAAAAGGGCACTACTGGAAGACCTAGTCTCACTTGAATGGATCGGCAGTCCTCACTTCAGCTCGAGTGGAATCATAAAAAGTCGAGACACTGTTTGTTTACGACTAAAATGGTCTTCCCAAACAGGTTGAAGTCCATGAACTAAGCCCTGCGCTTCAAAAGGCCTGTCTAAAGGAGGCCTCTGGAAAGAGGCCTTGATTTGTCAAGAGGCCTTGTTTTGTAAACCCGGAAGTATCCATGGTAAGTATCCACGCCTTTTCAAGGCCTTTGGCCCCTTATTCCTGGCCCAAAAAACATGGTTTTACATTGGCTGCATATGGTGCGTCACCCACGATATCGCTACATGTTGTCCTTTGTGCTCTCAATCTCTGACATCTTTACCTCGCATTGCTTTGCTCCAAGGCAGTTGTTTAAACGGACGAACTCCAGTGGAGTTACGATTCCATGCTTTCCTTTGGAGGTGTCGGCACAGTTTCGGCGACCCTGCATTTTTCGTGGAACAAACGCCACGCTCTTGCACGAAGGCTGCAGTTGGCCCAAGCAAAAGGTTGGGTTCTGGCAGTAGCGTCATGTGGTCCTGCTGGGTTTTTCAGTGCTGTCCTCTCTTTTTGGCATTGCGTCCACGCCTTTTTGAGGCCTTTCCACGCCTTTCTGAGGCCTTTCCACGCCTTTTTGAGGCCTTTCCACGGGTTGTCCACGCTTTGTCCACGGTCCAGCTGGTGTTCTGAGTCACTTCGCTGGGCAAAATGCAGCACAGCGTTTTGCTGACACAGGCAACAATTTGCAGATCTTGTTGTTAGTTTGGCTCCAATTTCTCAAGCAGATATCTATGAAGGGGGGCTTCAAACTAAAGAGAGTCCCAAACAAGATGGTAGGAAGGCTGCAGCTATGATTCTGCAAAGGAGAGTTTTTGGCTTTGGCTACTCCTCGAGACCCTTCAGCTGAGGCATGCGCAAATGCATGTTACACGCATTCAACAAAATGCCAAATCCGTTCGAGTAAATGTATTTGCCAGAAACTGCACGAGGTGGTCACCCCCAACTTTTCAAGGCCTTTGCCCTTCCCTTTCGAGGCCTTTGCCCTTACTTTTTGAGGCCTCTGCACACCCGATTCAAGGCCTCTGGAACAAAACAAGGCCTAGGCCTAACAAAAGGAGGCCTTGGAAGCCCAGGGGAAGGGATTGAAGTCCAATCCGTTTGCCATTAAAGCGTAAAAAGTGGGAAGTCGCGTGACTTGAGGGTGTCGCTCAGGGTGCGTTGCACCGCAATGGGCAGACCACCCAACGGAGTCACCGAGCCTGCCTCGCCTCTGATCATACAAGGAAGGGGCCACCCTTTAATGTTGACCCCATATTAATAAACCCCAGCTTTTATTAATAGGGGGGTGCTTTTCCCTGGGTTTAGTGGGGATTCAGACCACTTTTGGAGGGACACACACCCCTAATTAATAAACCGGTGCTTCTTGATCCGGGGTTCCCATAAGGTTGGGAATATTGCATGAAAACGAACCTGGAGCCAACTCCAAGCTGAAACAAACCGACACGCTGCCCAGGCCCTTAGAATCCCGAAAGTTTCGGATCTAACTTGGGTACAACGACCCGTCTGCAAAAAGTTTAATTGTTCGTGGGTTCCGTGGAAAACCCTTGATTTCCCGAAAAGAAACCAATCTAAAGATGAAGCCCACTGGCCAGCAGCAAGAAAAACAACTAGATGGCCCAGGACGGGCGACTCGCGCTTCTTTGGGAAGCTCTGGTTATATCTCACCCCAGGGACTCACAGCCATGCGGGCTCAACGCCCGGGAGAAACGCGCGCGGAGCCTCGTCTCAGAAACCCCCCAAAAAAGCCGAGCGCCCGAGCTCTCCGGAGCCGAGCTTCGGAGCCCAGAGGTGTTCTTTTTGGCAGCAGATGTTTTGGCCAAAACCGGCAACGCAACATGCGGGACCGAAACGTCGCAAAGCTGGCTCCGTCCTGGTGGCTGTTGACCCTGCAAAAAGTGCCTTACTCTTTGTGGCTCCAATGGAAAACACGACCTGCTTCAACCAAAAATCTAAAGATCCGTTACCAAATAGCCACTAGGTTCTCCAGTAGCGAGGTTAGAATAAGGGTACCCTTTTTTCTGTAGTCTATTTTAGTAGGGGAACCCTGCTCCAAAAAAGTTGGTCAAAGGGCACTACTGGAGGACTTAGGCCATAAAGCAGTGACATGATCATTGTCCCAAATGAGTGGCATCCTCCCCACTAGTCCCCAAAGACTTCCCTTCAACCAGGGTCGCTGAACTGGGAATTCTCAAATCGCCCGAGTTGTAGGCTGAGATGGGAAAAAAAGAAAAACGTGTCTCACGTGGATAAACCGCAGAAGGGGAAAAAACAGTTTTCTCACGTGGATAAACCGCAGAAACAAAAAAACATGACCCCAGCAAAGAGGCCCCTTACGAGCAACGCTCACTTAGATGGCCCGAGCTAGATTAGCACCCCCGCGGTTTGACCCTCTGCGCACCTCTGTACACAGTTGTAATATCTTCCCCCAAATGATCATTGTCCTTTATAATTACAAAACATGTTTTCAACAAATCCAATGCTCAAGTAGAATAGGCCGGTTCTAAGCCAATAGTAACTCAATAGTAGGCCCCGCAACAAAGGACCCAAGGGGAAGCACACAGGACCCCAAAAACCAGGTTTGCTCCAGGTTTGTGGGTTTCTAGGGGGTTCCTTTAGGGCTTTCTAGAGTTTTTCGGGCTTTCTAGGGGTTTCCTTTAGGGTTCCTAGGGGTTCGTAGGGTTTCTAGGGTTTGTCCCTTTGTTCTGACTTGGAGGAAGCCATTCCAGCAACTAGGACTCTCACAGGCACTTAACTTGGCAGAAGCCATACGAAGCGGTTTCCCCGCTAGCTAACCCCCGGTCATGCAGGACATCCATTTGGTGCGTCCCAGAAACGCAGCTGGCTTGGTACCGTCTTCTGGTCGGCTTCGGCGCAGAAAAGCAACGCCTCGCCGCTTTTTGGTCGGCCAAAGGGCCGAGAAGTCGACTCCCAGCGAAACAGTGGAATGCAAAGCACTGAAAAAAGTTGTTGGAACCGTTTCGCTTACAAGAAAGAACCCTTTGAACAGGATCTTAGCCCGAAACGGAATGGGAGTGAAATTGCCTAACATCACTACAGAACAATTCAAATCTGGGGCCCGGTGCAAATATCAAGCCTCACTTGGGTTTCTCGACAACAAATGGAAGCTTGTCAACCCATCGGAACCCGGGAGTACGAAGCTTCTCTGGTCACTTGTGAGGGAAACCACTAAGCTTAGAGCGGAGGTCATCCTATGAATCCGGGTTGGTGAGTTTGGGTGCTTCAAAATGAGCCATCAAACTATGTGGGGGTGTCTGTTTCTAAGCCTCGTTACCCGTTTCTCTGTTGCTTCTTGATTGATTTTTTGTTTTGGGGGGGGTCCCCTAAAAACCAAAAAACGACGGACACATGTGGTTAACCGAATGGACCTGGAAAAAATGGTTCAGTGAGTCCTGCGAGACCCTCCCCGAGTCTCTCACGACCAGATGGCATGGTGGAAGCCATCCCGTTTGCGGGTATTTACAGGGGGAACATCATTCCAGGGTGTCTTAGGTGGTGCAGAATTTCGTCCACCCACAGTAGGTACCCAAAGTGGGTTGCCCTGGTAAGTGGAAACATGGACCAAAACCCGCGGTTTGCCCCTCCTGTTCAATTTTGAGCCACACCATTTGAGTGGCTTTCCTTTTGGCTCTCCTTTCAACCCCCCCGAAAGGATTAGTTCCCTTCCTACCAGTTCCTCACAGAAAGTCTGGTAGCTCAACCGCTCTCTCTTTGGGCCAGTTGAGCGCCCAAAGCACAACACTCCAGGACCAAAACTGCAATCTACTCGGATTTCTGGTTGCATTTTGCGTGGCAGAAATCCAAAATGTGGTCATGTCTTTCCACCTGTCAAGTTGCACTATTATTTCAAAACCTTGCAAGTGTGAAAATTGACCACCAGGCTTTGACAGATGAACAAAACATGTGTTGCGGTTGGCGAACGCGGTAGTAGCACCTGCTAAAGCGGCTCAGTCTCTTGGGCCAAGAGCCATACGCAGAACACACACATGTCTGGTTCTGTTCCATACCTAGCCTACCCCAAAACATAGAACAGTTTTTGAGGAGACCCACATACGCACATACCCCCCCTGCAAATCCACATACTGCCTGCACCCAATACCCACTGCATGAAGGCTATGATGGCAGCCCCTGACTACACAAGATATATTTACTATGAAAGACTTGATCTTCCAAAGACTACACGCAACAACCAGACTCAGATCCACAAGGCCCTGGTCAAAAATGCTGATTTTAAAAGGGGCCCATCCCTCCAAAAAAAATGAAAAAAGGAAGCAAGCTTCCGTGTGTTTGGGTGGAAGCATTCCCCGATAATGTCATCCAAGACGCCAGACCAAGAGCCGCCATGACTTGATGCATGGCTGCAACCCGGCCTTTAAAAAGCGCAGAAAAGATCTGCGATCGATTGATCCAAAGACGAGATCAGTCCGGGGAACCGCTGAGGTCCCAAAACCCCACGGTTTCTATGGCTCTAGTTTAGGGATTACCCTACGGATAGCAGCTACTCATTTTTGCCAATAGGAATCGGCTTTAGGCGCTGCTCTGGATATGTGAATGGAATCTGGGGTTTCCCCAAAGGTCACACACTATACCAAATCGACCCAGGCGCACTCCATAGATTGATCAAAGCACATTGAGGATGCTTTGGCTTCTCCATAAAACATGATTCCCGTTTGCCTTGAAACATCACACCAAGAAGAATCACCTCATCACAATAGTTTAATAAGTGATGCTTAAAGTGACTCAGAAGCGAAACAATATAAGGACTCCTGCAAACGAATACCAATGAGGAGAGCCCTATGCCTGCAGCCCAAAAACGGCCGCACGAGCTGCGAAAGCCCCAGCCTTTGCGAGTCTTTGCCAAAAGCTCCAGCATTGTCAGCCTACATATTGAACGAGTTTGTCGCCAAGTCTGGAACTTCCTCTGGCCAAAACCGATCTGTTGAAATGAAAACCGCAAGGGTTTATGCTCGCCATCTCAGCATCCTGGCTAATGCCCTGAACAGATGTTGCTGTAGCATGCTCAAGTTGTGCCTTCGAACTCATGGACCGCTCCACGATCGAACTCGCGAAGTCCTTCATCTTAAGGCTTCCTCCGCAAGTTGGTTTCTTCCACAGAAACCGTCGACCCCTTCCGGATTCCGCCCGTGACATCAACACTCCTACTCATGCCAGTCAATAAAAAGGCCTTGACGATTTTGAGCGGGGAACCAAACAAAAAGAAAAGGCCGCCACTGCACAACTCCAGTGTCTCGCCGCGTCTGTACAAAACCCGCAAAAAAAGAAAGACAGAAAAAACAAACAACCATGGCCTCCTTGCAGAGTCAATCAAAATGACGTTCAACCCCCCAAACAAGTGGTCTACACATGTCTACGCGCAGCAATCGTTTGGGATGATGCATAAGAGGAAGATGTAAAGTTGACTAAGCAAGAAACAAAAACCAAAGGAAATCCCAAATGTGGGTGGTTTCCCTTGGAGTGTCCTTTAACATGACCCCAAAAGGCCCTCAAAAAGACACGCCTTGAGAAACCAGTTGCTCGGCGTCTACAAAATTATGTTGGTTTCATCCGGGCAAATGGTAAACGCCCATTCAGTGATAAAACGAGCATCCTAGAGGATCCAGGTACGTGGAAAGCAATTGGAGAGAAAACAAGATGTAAAACTCAGGTACGAATCCTGGTTAATCTCCTAATACTCACTTGCGATCGAGTGGATTGGCCAAAGCAAGTCTAAACTTCTTGGTTACCACTAAAATGGCCAAACAAGTAACAAGTCCAGGAAGGAACTCAGGAAGTCAGAATAGCGTGGCTTGCTTGGATCTGGCCATGTTTTTTTTAGCGCGCCTGCGCGCATGGCTGCTCGGCGAGGAACGTGCATATGCACGTATGGAGCCGTATGGATTCCGTATGGATGCTATAAAAACTGAGCACCACATATCGCACGCCGGCGATCCGTTCTGGGAGGAACTGGTTCTCCAGAGCCCCCGCGCCCCGAAAAACAAAAATCGGACTTTCTGAGCCAGGCCCCCCCATCGGGCGGTCAAATGGCCCCCCCCAAAAAATCGGCTAAACCCACGAGCAACTGAGGTCACTCAACCATATACATGCGGGCCTGGGGGGTCCTGGAGCTCATTGAAATCTGCATATTATACGAATCATGACCGGCTTTTTGGCCGTCAAAACTTAGCTGCACCCTCCAATTGGTAGATGTAAGCAACTCTCGGGCTGTCATAATGCTGGTCATTGAGTCCGGTCGACTTTGGCATCAGTGGCCAAGTGAGGCATACAAACTTCACTGACATCGGCAAACACCCATGGATCTGCAAAGTTCAGAAGAGTTCCAAAACCGGAAATGGAAGAGGGTTTTCGAAATGTGTCAGTTGCCATGTTAGAGGGAGGGTAACCAATACAAGAGGCCCCAAAAAGATTTTCCCCTGTCCCCCCAAGCAAAGCCGCACTGTGGATGGACGAAATCCATTTCGCACCACCTAAGATAGCCCTGGAAGGATTCCATTCCCCTAACGTAAATACCAACGAACGGTGGTTTCAGCCATGGTTTCTCCCTAACGTAAATACCAACTTAAACGTTGTGGTTTCAGCGAAGGGATTTCGAAGTGGCGGGAAGTGGATTTCGGTTTTCACCATCCACAGTACCGTCTTCTTCAACCTGTGAAGCTCCCAACCCATCCAAGGCTTTACTCACTTCCGATCGAGTTGGTTGGCCAAAACCAGTAACCAAACTTGTCTACAACCGAGACGGTCCAAACCCAAAAAGTACTCAAAGTCCTTGAACTCTGGGAGTGAGCTTATAAGATCTACCAAAGTAATGCACTGTGGATTCTCCGACCAAACAACTTGTGGTTGTGTTTTTGTGTTCAATCTCTGTGCAGCTAAGAACCGCAAAGCTCAGCCCAGGTATTCCAAGTAATCATCCTCGTTGTCGGATCCCGACGAACTTTCGCTCTCCGCGTAGCGGCCTCCGTGCTCCTCCAAATACTGCTGCTTCTCCTGGCTTTGCTTTCATGTGCCGCCCGGCTTTAAGAGAGAGTCGCATGCCTGAAGGAATCAACTCCTGGGCTAAAACTGTAGGGGGTGATTCCCCATTCTTTTCAGCCATCGTTCTTTTCAAAAGCCAGCCCATTTCCCCAGGGTTTTTGGTGGTTTTCTAGAAAGATCCGGATCCCTGGAAAGAATGGAATTGGAAGGTAATCCTGGGCTAAAACGCCATGGTGTCCTTCAAGGAAAACGAGCCCTGGACCTCTACATTCCTTTTCAGTCGCTCAGAATCTAGTAGCAGCGCCCCCTTCCTCTGACACCGAGGTGCCTTGGCGCCTGACACACGGCAAATGCAATGCTGTAGGTTCTGCCACAAGCTGCTTCCCTCGGAAGAAGAAAAAGAAAAACAAAAAAAAAAAAAACGGGCCAGAACCAGTCCAAACAGAGCATGTTCTCGCACCTGGACAGCTCTTTGGGACTGCTCAAGCTTGAATGTCAGACGATGTTTGAACAGTGACTATCTAACTTCAGACATCGAAGACACACAACGCTGCCATTTGGCCACTCTTTCCACCCTTAAAGATGTCCACCTCAATTTCCAAAATAAAGATGTCAACCTCAAAGTCCAACAATTACTTCAGAAAACCCGGCTGTTCAGCTTTAGGCCGACTGGTTGTCAGGACCCCCCCCTCTCAAGAGGCGCGGGAAAGGAGCCCGTAGTGGGAAGCCCCATAGGAAAATGAACCCTGGGCATAGGAAAATGAACCCTGAAATCATAGGGAGCAGGTATTTACAGTAGGGAGTACATAAAACGAATTCAACCCTCTACTTCCGGGGAACCCGATTCTCGGCTGTTGCGTGTCATGTGTTCGCCGCCATCGGGGCCCACCCCCACAGGCAAAAAAATAAAAAATTGCGCCCGTATCCCCCCTCCCCCGTATGAGCTCGCTGTTTGCGTGTTTGTGTGGTTGTCTCCTTGTTTGTTTGTTTGTTTGCTTGCTTGCTTGCCCGCGCCGCTTGCTGGCTTGTGCTCTTTGGATGGTGCCGCGTTTTTGGGTTCCTTGTTTTCAACGGCCACTCTTGAGGTCAAGCCAACACATGTTGTTCCTTTTCAATATTCTTGCAACACCTGCGGAAAATATGGCAGTTGAAACGGCCTAGGACTTGTACACAATCAGTTGAAACGGGTTTGTTCGATACCCTTGCTTAGGTTCGTACCCACATGGAAGTGCCCTTGAAGGGCTCCCCCCCAAGTATAGAAATCCCGCGAGATTCGTCTCCTGCGCCACTCTCCTCTTGTCGCGAGGGTAGGCGCAATGCAAGAAGATGAAGACTCAGCATCAAACGAGTGCCCCAATGGACTCGTTTCGCTCCTTTTGTCCCGCCAAAAGCGTCCGACTCATCCGAGGATGGAACAAATTCCACTGTTTTAGAGAAACTCCTACTCACTTCCTCAATAAACTCGCAAAAACAGAAAACAAACGGCTGGCTTGCCACTAGAACTCAAATGGTCACCCAACAAGTGATCACTAGAGTCCGAGTTCCGCAACTCGAGTACGACTAAGAGCCCAGGTCTTGAGTTCTTTGTGAGCCATTTGCCATGCACCCTGGGTTCAGGCAAGCCACCAGTAAAGCAATGCTTGGCTTGATTATAACCACCATAACGTTTACCGTTCCGGATAGTCAAATCATCCAAATTGGGTCCCCTTGGGCCATTCTTTTACTGGGGGCAATGAGAACCCTAGGGCTTAGGGACTAAGGGAACCCCAGTACCCAGAATCTCAGCCTTTGGCTCCCTTTTTTTGATGGGGGTTGAACCCTAGGGTTCATATTGGGTCAGTTCTTTGGGACTTTTGACCCGCCTTCGGCCCCCTTTTGACCAAAAGCAGCCAGCGGGTCCAGGCGATTGCTCGTTTCTCCCCGAGCTCATCTCGAAAACCGCACTGCGGGTTGTCCATCGCGAAAATAAATAAATATATACCCAGTGCTTCCGGTTACCTCTATAGTTGGTAACCGCCCTGGTTACCAATATAGCAGGTAACCGGAGCCTGGTTACCGGAACCGGGTTTCAAGGGGAGGGGGAACCTGGCCATTTTGCATAATCGCATGGTTCTTGAGGCCGCTTGAAGGTTCTGGCTCGGGATCATCATCGAACATCATTTCAGGCAAGAAATCAAGGATTCTTCATGATCATGCGGCATGGACTTCATGAAGACTTTAAATCGGTTGATACGGTTTGATCAATTTTCAATTAGCTGCATTGGTTGAGCAAACAGCTCATGCAACACATGATTGATCAGGTGCTCATATGTCATAACATGCGCCCTGATGCGCCATGCTTCGCGGCAAGCTCGCCAACGGCGAATCGAAGGCGCTCCCCCCCTTGCATGGTTTGCCAGTGATGGGCAATCACGAGAAAAAACATCTAGATCATGATCAGAATGCGGATGAATATTGTGTTTCTCCATCACTGGCTGTTCAACACAGTAGTTCCTTTTCAGCTCTGGCCGCGGTTGCGCGTCGCAGCTGCGAAGCTCGAAAGCCTGCCACGCAATGGCGGACGAATCTGAACCGGGCAGCGTTGAGCGGCTTGATCTTAATTGAGTGATCCGGTGGCCCCATAACAGCAAAGTGCAATGATGGAACTTCTCGTGGGAATCCAATTACTAGACCGTTGCACTAAGGCTGGAGTTCGTAAAGATCGCAGTTGACGAGTGGATCAGGGACCTTGGCATTTGCAACGTGCGAAAAAAAGAAGGGCATGATCTCCTATCAAATTACGATGCCCACTGCGAAGAGGCTTTGCAGGAAGCCTACCTCCCTTTGAGCATGATCCTTGCGCAGTTTGGGGCGCGACTTCCAAGCGTTAACAAGTTCAGAGCGCTTAGACTGCAATAGCACGCGGGTGTAAGACTTAGCTGTAGCGCATGTGCACGTTCGACTTTGTACGTTGTGTGAGGCGGCGCTCCTGTGGCTTGAGGAGACACATGCCCTTTTTGTGAACTCGAAAAAGAAAGATGTGCAGGCTGGGCCTCATTTCACGTACGCATGTGCACGAATGTGCTTGTGAGACGAGATGCACGGTTGTATGGCGGGATGCCTAGCGAACGTAGGCATGGGCGGACTTCAACGGTGGCTGCCTTCGCGCTCGGGGTGTTTACGCAATCCGGCTTTGGCGGAAAACTCCGAATAGATCTAAGAGTCTGCGTTGCATTTACGAAGAAACCGATTGCGTGATCCTGACGTTTTCTGACCCCACTTGAGGGTCATGTGCATCGCGTGATTCTGAGGAGCGCGCAAGTACAAATGCTCAAGGACATTTTGACAGCACGCGGCGGGAATGACAAGGAAGCAGCGCAGGGCGAAGATGTAGACGCATGCGCGCAGGCGTGTGAAGGTGAGGCTGAGGAGGGTGCTGATGATTGTGATGCTAACGCGCACGATGATGCTCGCGGGAGCTCTGTGGACCAAGCCACTACGCTGGCCTACGTTGTGCGCGCGCCAGAGGAGCAACCAGCAATTGTGGAAAAGTGGCCCCCAAATCCGCACATTTCCAGATCATCCTTGAAACGATGGACCACGCCCTGGAATTCAGCTACTGGCAAACCAAAGGCCGAAATCGAACATGTGTTTTTTTCTGTCTTGTGTGGCCATGGTTCAACGTGTACATCAATTCGGCACACGCACCCACGAAATTTTGTTTGGGAGGACGCTGCAATGAGGGCTCCAACCCTGATGCTGGGCGATGTGGCAGCTAGCCAGGACCCCGCCTTGCTTTGCGCAGTGAGCACGCCAGCAGGCATTGTCTCCTGAGGGCCAGGGTGAACAATTCATGGGTCAGTCTTGAGGTTTTCGGTCAAGGGTGTGGTTCTAAAAAGCAGGCCTGCTTCAAAGGTGAACTGGAGAGCTCTTTGAACAATCCCTAAATTCTGGATCAACTGTCAAGCCCAAAAATGCGAATATTCAACCACCTCCTCAACCAAATTGTCATTTGTGTACCCTCTTTTGGCAACGCTGAACTCACAAAATCGTCTCTCAAGAAAGGGCAATTTTTGTGTGCTGTCCAAACATTGTCATCGATCGATCGTGACCTTCCCCTGAAGCTTGGCGCCCGTTTGAATTTCCCGTCAAAACCCCTCATGAGCAAAATACAGTCAATAATAGCATCGTACACGTGTACGACTTACTGGATCCATAGTGAATTGTTTCTGATGATGGGTGAATCGGTTGATCGTTCCGCGTAGGATGAGATCGTGGACACCGACCGCACAGCGGCAGAAGCCTCTGCTGGAGAGGCGCGGCTCCCCAAAATTGGGTAGGCGTGAAAATTCTAGCAGCCAGGGTCTGCATATGTCCAATGCGCTTTGCACTTTGGGACTTCTTTGGATGCACAACCATTCAAGGTCGCAACGAACTTGCCCCATGTCACGCGTGATCACAAGCCTAACTTGCAGGTTGAGGACCCTCTTGCTGTGGTCAACCAACAGGACTGCCGGCACATGTGCAACAAATCATCGCGCGCGTTTTGTGAAATTGCATCAGGACTCTGGAGATACTTCTTTGGAGCAGGCGCTACGCTCAATTGCGCAAACCATGAGTCTTCCCTGTTTCAACTGGCCCTGGGCAGGCTTCACAACTTGACGTGCGCGAAGCGGAGGAGCTCCCGCCGGCCGAGGCGGCTTCTTCACCTTTTAGATATTTCCCTAGTGACAGAAAACGGTCCTAAATCATGTTTTCAAATTGCACTTTTGCAGGTGGATGGTGATGGAAGCAAGGACCCTTGTGATGTGGTGCGCCTATCTTGAAACAGCGGTTCCACAAAACAAGCCCCTTTGCACAGGTACCTGTGGCCCCAGACATGCCCATCACGGAGGCCAGCGCGTGAACACACGGGTGTCAGTGCCTCGCCGCTGGCCTCCGGTCCAGGCAGATCCAGAAGACGGGCAGCAGGGCCTGATCGAGGCGCTGGCTCATGTCACTAGTTGCGCCCTCTTGTGGCCTGAGCGGGGGTTTCAACGGCATATGTTTCCAGAATTATTACGGGGCCGGGATCAGCAAGTTTTGCTACCTGTGGCTTCTCCGGGCCTTGTCAGGCTGATGGCCAAGACAATGGCGATGCGGCGAATCCTGCGCAGGAGGCAGCTTTGTGTCTTGAGCTGTTCATTGAACTTGAACAATGGGCACTTACTTTTTGTCAAGCTTGTAAGCTGGCTGTTCATCATATGACAAGGGCTGACCGGTTTCACGAGAAAATGTGTTTGGTGCCGCGATCTCCTTGCCGAATCATGTATTTACACAACAAGGTTCAGCTCTTACTGCGCTGCCGCGTTACAAGCAAGCTTGGAATTATTAAGCATGAGCAAGCCGGCGTGCTGCAGGCCTACATTGAGCCGGCCGACCACTGCAAGTCTGATCACGAGTTGCCTGCCCAGCAGGCAAGTGGCTGCAGTTATCAGTCTTGAAAGGGTGCGCTGACTTCGCGCGCGAGCTATTCTTGCAAGTGGGAATTCTTCTCGCGTTTCGAAGGCCGACAATGGGCCTGAGCCCACTGACCACTGCAAGTCTGAATGTGCTCCCCAGCAGGCAAGCACTTGCAATCATCTTAGGGTGCCGTCGCTACCGCTGCGCAGGCCTACGATGAGCCCGCCAACCACTGCGATGATAGTGAGGAACATCCAGCTGCGGATGCCCAGCAGGCAAGTGCTTGGACTCATTCCCCAAACGCTTTGGTCCACACACCCAGTTCTTGGAATTTGGGGCATCCCCACCAAAAAACTGGGCTTTGGTTTCTCAGCGTCGCCAGCATTACCAGCAAACTCCGGGGGGCTCATTTAGCCGGCAAAAAGAGCCTCCCCACAAGCTAAATGAGCCCCCCCCTTCCCCAATCAGCATCGCCAGCATCCCCACCCAGCGTTGCCAGCATCACGCCAGCCCCAACGAATTAAAAATTTGTTGGGGCTAACTAAAAGCCATGATGTTGCCACGTTGCAGGCCAACAACGAGCCGACCAAGCACTGCGAGTCCGAATTGCTTGGCCAGGCACGCCTCCCTGTGCAGTTGAGCTTCACTCAACGGTTCCACCTTTGCAGGACCCTGGCCCGGCGAGTTCGGCTCCGTTCCGAGCGTGCGAGGCTGCGATCAGGCTGCACGTAGGGCGGACAGTGCCGGCTGCGTCACGCGTGCTTGAAACGGGTGTGAAACGGTTTAAGGATCACGCGCCACTTGTGGATCCGAAGTCAAGACCTATGTACGCGGCCATGCTAGCGTCCCTGACGATTGCACACATCGAGCCAGCCAAAAATCAAGATGTGTTGCAAGCTCAAATCGACTCGAGCCTTGACAAATATATATTTGCATCATCAAGTCAGTTCATGACACGCTAAGCATGAATTGCCTTCCTTATAACGCTAGGCGGGCGAAGGCAAAAGCGCAACCTGGCCGCGGTCGCGGCCGTGGTCGTGGGAGGCTTGTTGAGCGTAGCTATATGTTTGCGTCTTGCACGCAACCGCCGCAGGCCGATGAAGCGGCCAGCAGCTTTCTCGGCAGCCAGTGCCCCTGACACCGTTGAAGATGAATCCGAAACACACAACAAGGACGCCGACATGAACCTACCAGACTTGCCAGTGCCAGCCAAAAAGCCCCGCAGGAGCAAGGCAGGCAGCGCGACCCAGCCATCCAAGGGCAAGCAAGCTGAACCAAAGGCCAAGGCAAAAGCCAAATGCAAACCAAAGGCCGCCCCCAAGGCCAAGGCCAGCCAGGAACTGGGCAAAAAACGAAAGAATGCGGCAATGGTTCCCTGGACTCGCCCATCAGGCCGGAATCTTGACGCATGATCAACCATGTACTGCTTTGTTTAGCGGCATTGCAGTAAAAGCTTAAATACGTACATCCACCTGCCCTGCTAGACGAAGACAAGAAAGCCATGAAGGACCGCCTTCCAAAGCTCAAGAACTACAAGGCTTTATGTTTCATCGCAATGCGGAAATGATCAACTGTGTTGGCCAGGTTGTCCCGTACTGGAGCCGTGGCGACGTCTCTGTGGAAAGGAAGAACCCAAAGGGAGAGGTTTCAGACTTACAGGGTTCAACAGCATATTGTCGAAAATCGATTGGTTGATCAATATTGTTACCACAATTCAATGCAATATGTGATGCTGAGGTTTGCTTCGCCTCTGCGAAGACTATGCATCGGGTCAGCTTGGAGGAGGTGATCATGGTGTGCACCACTGCCGTCTCAACCCCAGATGCAATTTGTGGCTTCATCAAACAAATCGTGGCACCTTTTTCTGAACACAAAAAGTTTGATGCCCAGGCGACTGCGCTGGACAATAGCAACGACACCCAGGATGTTCTGAGGGAGTTCTTCAATGACAAGGTTCTCCTGAGGCAGTTGCACGAGGCCCGCGAACATGAGCCCGAGTTGACCTTTATGGAGCTTAAGGTTCCGGTGATACCGGATGTGAACTAGGCAACATCTGGCTTGATGGGTTTTCGCAGTTCAGGAGTTGGTCAGGGGGTCATTGAAAAAACAACCCAGTACCAGTACAACCAAAAACATATCACGGTTCAGAACCCGGCCCTTCCCACTATTTATGTTCCCCAAACTATTTTAAATGTAATATGCTTTTTGGTGCACCGTTTCCTGACTCTGCGGTTTCTTAGCACATGGTGCTGCGTAGGAGTTTGGGGTTCAAGGTGTAATCAGGTCAGCCTGTGCCGCGCCTTGATTGGGGAGCGTGGAAGAAGAGGTTCAAATAGACCTGCGAGCATGGGTGTGCGGGGGTCCTTGCATTTGATTGCATTGCGCAAAGCTTGAACCGATGACATTCTGGTATGCTGATGGCGTATTCACCGCAGAGCATTTGGGCGCAATTTTGTGGTCGGGGGGTCCGGATTCTTGCGTCAAAAAAATTGAGGGCGCAGTTTTGTGGTTTCACATCAAAGCATTCAAATGGGAACATATTTGCGGACAACCAGCAAAGAGTCGGGAGGGCGGTAGCGCACAGAGTCGCCATGCCGGCCCACGCCTTGAAGCTGACGCCAGCGCAGGTGGCACTGCTTTTGTACCTGGGGGCGCCGCCGGTTTGGAATCTTGCTTACTTACATCAGCCATAGTGGGATCCCACATATCGATCGATATATGAATTAATTTTCCCGGCCCCTTTCAGAATTTGATTGAACTTGCTTGTGGTTCTCAACCGATTTGTTGCTAGTATTGTGGCCCTTTTCGGGGAAGAGACTGCTGTGGCTAACCAAATGTGCTTAACCATGTGAATCTTGCAGCGCGAGAGTTGCCATATTGCACCCAATGGCCATTCACGAATTGGCCATTGCAAGGTGACCGCACACAACCGTACGTGGAGTTCCCGCCTTGCTTGGTTGAATGCATCCCAGGATCCATCTGGTGGACTATGTGAGCCAGACCTCCAACAGCAAGTTTCGGAGAGCTTCTTGCCTGGCCTGGTGTTGCCGCATGGTTCTGCCACTGCTTCCAAATGGCGGTTTGAATAGTTGGCCGCATGTCTCCAAGGATCTAGATAATCTTGACTTCTTTTGTGGATGGGGCGGCATCTCGCGATCCTTCAGCTTGGGACTTACTGGATCACGCATTGAATCCGATCATCCCCTTGCCATCATTGCCCGCTCTTTTGAGGCTCCCGTGGCATGGTGTCTGCCAGATATGACTTGGATATTGATTCGAAGCAGCATGATCTAAGCACTGTGCCGGAAACCCAGCAAAACAGGCTGATCAGAGTATAATGTAAATTTGGCAGCGCACGACACCCGCCAAGGCTGGGCCTGATGGTGGCCGTCCAGTACACTCTGAGGTGCAAGGTTGGATCTTTGTTTTGGAGCGGGTTACCTTGCAGTGCCCACGTATGGATATCAAGGGGCACAACGTGCAAAAGCAAAGATGACCCTCGTGGGGATATGTCGAAACCCTCAGTTGCCATGGGCAATTTGCTTTGCGCGAGAAATTGCCTTCTCTTGCTGCTTTGTGTATGCCGCCAAGTATGGTGGGCGCTGGAGCAGCCAAGCTCGTCGGTGGCACCTCTTCTGCCTTATCTTCGATGGGTACGTCACATCAACCGGTGCATGGATGGGCTGGTGCCAGCCACAATCGTTCGCTTGTGCCACGACTGCATGTTGAACCACTATGGGGCCGGGTAGTAGATTGTGTGATTGAACTGGTACCACCGCGACCAGTACCGCCACTAAGTTGGATGGGGCTATTTGGAAGCGCAAGCGTCAAGAGATCTTTGGTGACGGGGAACGCGTGCCTTGACAGCACATGACACCACCCTACATGTTGCATGTGCGTGAGAATTCATACCGCTATGGTTTCCACTGGTTCCCGCAGATTGCTGCATGAGGCCCTGGGTGCACATGCTGGCAACAGCTTCACACATCACGAAGGCCGACCGTGAGAAGTACCAGTGGTCATCTGCTGGCATTGTGAAGAAAACAATTGAGAAGAAATCCCAAAAGAAGCTGTGGGTGTATCTCGGCAAATGTAGACCATGTAGCTTGCAACATCATGTGGGTTCTTGCGCACGCATGCACATGTGGCCATGTAAGGAGCGGAGGACCCCGTCTCAAAGGAACACAAAGCTACCCCTCTGCCTTTTGCTCCCGCATTGCAAGTTTGCACAAGACCTGGTGCACGGATCCTGGGTTGCAAAAGTGCTATATACTGAACTTTGATGGGGGCAATACATGAAGGGGCTCTGCTCAGGAGCTCAACTACATGCCTTCCTTGCCGGAAGATTTCCACATGGAGCGTGGCCCGTTGCAAAAGGCCGCCGGTTTGTGTGCGGGGTTTTCTGGGATTAAGGATGAACGGCAAAGCAAGCTTTAAGAATGAACAAGGCACATTGGTCACCTTTTACAATCGTTCGGGGAGTTCGTAATGGGTATGAGGACTAGTTACATTTGCATCAAAGACGCTGAGCTGGTTCGTTTGTTTCCTGAGGATGAGGAAACTAAATAGCTTATCGTCACTTGTCCGTTGTCCCACCTCTCAAAGTTGAAAGAATTTGGATGGGTGTTTCCAAGAAAACGTTGCGGGTCTTGTTTGGGGAAACCATGGAAGTGGAGTTTAGCTTCTGCCATCTTACTCCCAAATCCTTGGTTTACTTTATTGGGTTTCAATCTGGTTTGCAGGTTTCCCGGCATCCCAGTTACCACTTAAATGACCAAATCTTGTCCCATGAGTTTTTCTAAACAGCCCGACCCTTCAAGCTCATGCAGGGTTTTGTTGAAATGGGCTTCAGCGAGCGCACTCCTCGCTCAATCAGGCAGGTGCCGACTTTTGGGCCGATGCTGACTTAGTGCCTAGTCTCAACATTGGCCCACACAGGTGCACAAGTAGCGGGATGACTCAAGATTGTTGTATCTACTCATTGAGGGGTGGTTTCTATTGATCACCCCTGGTCCTGCCCCAGCTCAGGGGCCGTGCGTGGCCTTCCTGAAATCGCGCAAGGAGTTCAAGCCTCGGAAGGGCGTGCCGGTGAGTGTGACACCACTTGGTCCCGATGAGTGCAAGACGTTTCTGGCCGACCATGTGTACATGCACTGCATACGTGATCAATCAAAATGATCAGCTTTGTAGGGGAGTCTGTTGGCTACAACAGCACCCTGAATAATTAGTTCTGGCTGCACACAGTGCTCATGCACTCCTGGGTTTCAACTGGCGGTGCTTCCATGAAAATATTTGCATTTGAAGTGTGGGATCGGTCTAGAACATGCTTGCATGACCAGCCAAGTGGAACCACATTGCAGGAAGCGGGACTTTATCCTGAACATTGGACATATGCTGATAGTGAATGTTCATCGTGCCATCAAGGCTCATTTGGAGCTGCTTGCAAGTAGGTTTCGCGCGCCGCATTTGGTGACTTGAAGGCCAGGTACAACACAAGCTGAACCGTGAGATAGGGGGTCGGAACCGTGAGATAGGGGGGTGGAACCGTGAGATAGGGGGCCGGAACCGTGAGAACCGTGAAATTGGTTTTTGGGCTGTCTGGACTCCAACAATTTGGCAACAATTTAGGGAAGCTCTAGCGCGAAACTGCTTGCCTCATCATCAAATCACAACTCTCTCAACTGGAATTTTGGCATGGGCCTTTCTGAACTGATGCAATCCTTGTGCCACCCATTCATGCAAATGGCTTGAGTCCATCATCGTTCCAGTCGATCCGCCACCCATTCAATTCAGTTTGAGCCTATCCTCCCACCCTGGGAGGCTACATGGGAAAGCGTGCGCAGAAGGCGGCTACACCTGTGGTGATGCACACTGCCAAGTCAGATCCTAATGCTGTTCAGGATATCTTGGCAAAAGCAAAGCTGGCAAGCATAGCTGCGCAGGGCCACGCCAAGACAGCAGCCAGCATGCCTAAAAAGCTAGCTCGTCCAGTTTGCCCCCACCCAGTGAAGATGTGCCTCCCAGTGACAGCAACACAGCGGACAGCAGCCCGCCCACGGCCACCCCAAAGCTGGCCACGCCCAAAGCTGTCAGCCCGCCCAAGCTGGCCACCGCCAGCCCGCCCAAAGCTGACAGTCCGCCCAAGCATGCCAGCCCGCCCAAGCACGCCAGCCCGCCGCCCAAAGCTGCCGGCCCGCCCAAGCATGCCAGCCCGCCGCCCAAAGCCGACAGCCCGCCTGAGCACGCCAGCCCGCCGCCCAAAGCCGACAGCCGGCCTAAGCGTGCCAGCCCGCCCAAAGCCGACAGCCCTCCCAAGCCTGCCGGCCCGCCGCCCAAAGCTGACAGCCCGCCTAAGCATGCCAGCCCGCCGCCCAAAGCTGACAGCCTGCCCAAAGCTGCCAGCCCACCCAAGCCGACTCCGCCCAAGGCAGCGCTCGTGACCTCGCAGCTCAACAAGCAGGAAGGCTCACAGGAGCCCAGTTGCCCAAACCCACCAACCAGCGTTGCAAGGCCGCTCAAATCTCGTGTGTGCCCACGAGATCCCGAAGAGCCAACTGCCAGCCCAGACAAGAAGAAGCCACGCCCCACACCGCCACCAACCACACCGTCGGAGGACGGATCTGGATCTGCCACGTCCGCGCAGCTCTGCAAGCGCACGCTGAGCTTCACCAGCGATGACAGCTGGGACGCAGGCCTTCCACGCAGCAAGATGGGTGGCTACTCCCAGCGCTGGTGGTGGGGCCCCGACCATATGTGGTCGGACAGCAGGGATGATGGCTGGTGCGACTACGGATATGGATGGGGACCGCGCTGGTCCAGCAGCTGGGATGAAAGCTACTACGCGCGTCGCCAATCACGAAGCTGGTCCTTTCAAGGAAGCGAAGCAGGCGACTACGATCAGTCCCACGCCGACGAAGTTGAGCAGGACCTGCTGGAGCGCATGCCTACGAACGTGCAGGACGACAGCTGCATGGCTACGGAGCAGGAACACCGTCCTGCTGATGCGCAAGAAACCAATGACGCTGCTGCTGATGAGCAGGAAGGCACGCCTGCTGCTGAGCAGACGGGCAACGCTGAGCAGACGGTCAACGCTGAGAAGACGGGCGACGCTGAGACGGGCAACGCTGAGCAGACGGGCAACGCTGAGAGGACGGGCGATCCTGAAGGTTCTTCTCCTTGCGCTCAGCCCCGGGCTCTGGCCAATAGGGCCAATGACGCGGACGCGTGGCGGAAGAACAAGCAGGGCGAGTTCTTGAACCCTCCAGCGCTCTACATGCGCTTTTACCGCAGTGTCCGAAGTTCCTTGCCTGTGTTGAGCGTTAGTGCAGCTGCCTGCTTGATGCTACACCATGTTGCCAGACCGCTTGTGTGCACACTTGAATAAGAACGTTCACCATTAACGGGCCACACTTCTCTGAGGCAGCCGGGCTCCGCCAGAAGTTCAGGAGCAACTCGTTGCTGCAGAGAAGTCCAGAAACAAGATGCACCAGCTTTACATGCACTACGTGAGCTGCCGTGGCGAATGGGATCGCTGCAGCTTGGTGGTCTCCATCCGCAAACAGACCGCCCACTCCTCTGATGAGATTTACGAGTGGTGGGACGAGAAAAAGATGAAGGCCGAGTTGGGAGAGGAATTGGCCGTGGACCTAATGAAGCGTCATGCTGACGCTGAGAGCAAGCTATCGGCTGCCGAAAAAGGAAAGTTCATCCGCGTGTGCCTGGCACGCATTCAGCGCAGGTCTTTCCAAAGTTCGTTGGGTGTGAGATCGCACGCACACACACACACACGCTGCGCTTGAAACTCATCACTATTGCCTGACCATGTGAGGCACAAGGATTTCCCTAGCAGGAAGGACCTGTGGAAGTACAAGAACTTCGCTGCCTACATTGACAAGACAACCAAGCAGATTACGCACAGCGCCGAACTGTCAATGCAAGCGGAGGTGGAAGAGGAATCCTTCCACACGGCCATGTGGCTCTGTGAAATTAGTCGCTTGTGCAAACCTCCTACCCTAACCGGGCTCAAAGGGGTTCAGAGCGCAATCAGGCTACGTGGCCATTGAAGGGGTTCCAAATCAAAACACGGTGCCAGGGCAGCGGCTCATCCGATGGAAATCAGGTAGCCGCGGATAGTTTCCTCAGCCCAGGCAACCCGGAGATAGCGTTCAAACATATCCATATGCCAAAACATGACCCATTTTGCTTTTGACCCTCCCACTTTGTGAGAGGCCCAACGGTCCATGCAACGTGCCCAAATTTCTACACTGAATCCATGAGCCTTTCAAAGGAGCCTTTGATCAGACTTTTTTGGTTTGGAAGGTTTGGGCCATTTTGGACCTATATACCGGATCACCTTAAGAATTAAGCATGCTCAAAAACAGCTCATGTGGTTTGAGACCCACGGGAGATGCCCTGCACCCCAGACAGAAAACCGATATTAACCCAATCACCGTTCGATTCGGTTGACACGCAAAACCATTCGAAGGGTTGCTAGTAGCAATGTTTCAACATTTGAGCAAACAACCCCGCCCCAAGTGTTTCACGAGGGTCAGCCGTTCGAGTGGCTTTTTTTGGCTCGAGGGTCAGTTGTCCCAAAAAACATCCGGAAACAACCGCATAATGGGTCCAAAAAAGGGGTGGTCCAACTGTTTTTTTACTTGAATCCTACCCTAATCAGGGTCCAAAAAGGGCTTCACCTTCCTAACCCTGTAAGCATCTTGGGGGTGCGGAAAGGAGTGCATACATCATCAAAGAGTCCTTTTTCCTGCAAGGTGGCATGCCTCCTCATGCGCTAGGTCCCTTCCAAACAAATCGTACCTCATCAGATGTTGTTGGGGCGCTGGGCTGGGAAAATCATTCATCTGTTTAAAGCTTGTTTTGGGGGGGCATTCTCTTACCATTGCACTGACCATTGAGGGGCAACGCGCTGGACGAGATTGATCAGGGGGACACATGCCTCCCGAGCGGGCCCGGGGTGAAGAACGTCAAGAAGACTCCGAAGGAAAAGACTTTGCAGCAACGAGCTGCCCAGGCCCCGCATTTGATTACACACTTAGAAAGTTGAATCACATAGGTGATCTGTGCGAAAATGCGCACAGGCAAACAACACTGCGCACAAGCTCCTCACAGAGTCTGCCAAACTGGCCACGGACCTTGCGTCTGCGACCAACACGGAAGTGACACTTTGCTCCGTTTCATCCACCAGCATCACTAGCGCTGCGAGTTCGTAAAGCTATAGCGGGTACTGAGACTGCTGAGGAGTGACCACTTCCGTGGCGCGCTTCAGAAGGACCTCCAGCAGTCCGTCAAAGCGACGTCCTCTGCCAAAGATGCTCTGGTGGCAGCGATGGCCACTGACAAGAACCTTGAGGCGCGTTTGGTAGAGTCTTGGCTTTCCGTATTGGCTTCAACACCTTTGTAGAAGCATGATCGTTCATGGCATGATCAGTTGCAAGTTGTCATCCACGCGAGTATTTGAAGAGCAACCGATGCTCTGAGGATCTTGAGTCTCGCTGTGCTGAGATGAAACGAGTTGCTGACACCGTGAAACAGCACACCAAGCCAAAGGCCATCGCCAAAGCGAGTGCCAAATCTCGTGGGCAAAAACGCTCACTGCAGAAGTAAAGGGCCGGATGCAACCTTGCTGGGTTCGCTAGGTTTCAAAAAGAGGACTTCGCAACATTGTTTCGTTTGGTTGGCTCCAACACGATCATGAGAGGGTGATTCTTCAGCTCAGGATTTGTGTGATCAAGGTAGCAGGGTTTTCATCTCGGCTCTATCAAGGTTTTTCTGTCGGCGCAACTTTTGGGGTTTGCAGGGAAGCCATGCAGTTGCATCAGAATGAACACCATGCCCTGTTTTGAATTTGGAGGCCCATTGTTGCAAACCTGTTTGATCAGTTACCCAATACAACCCAAACGGGGCATCCGCAAACAAAGCAACTTGGGGATATAGGGCCTTTCAGTCATTTTCTTTTGGGAAGCCTTGCTGGTTATCACGACGGCGGTGAGGTAAAGACAGTACATGCTTGCGGTTGCCTCCGGAAACCCATTTTGATGTTGGATGGTGCCAAGACCAAATGTTGCAACAAGTGATCAATGGAGCTGAAAAAAGTTCCCTTTTTGTCCGGTCAATGGCGCCCAATTAGATGTGTGGCGGGAAGACTGGCGCATGCTAGATGGTGCCTTGAGAATGCACAGCATGGCCAACCAAACCAGCTAATATGTTTTTACCCTCCAAACTAAAAAAAACATATGATCATAGGTTTAAACACAAGTTTGGTCATTGAATGCACATACCACAACTGGCTTGGTTGGACCCACTGTGCCGGGGATTCAAGGTCCCACCATGAGCCGAACAGCCTGCTTATCAGCCTGTGAACTCAGGCGCCCAGCTAAGCACCCTGCAGTTGGATTATCCAGGGACCTTCAAACCCATAGCGGATGATGTGTGAACTGGAAGGGTGTGGTCATGATCTTTTTCAAATTACCCCATGGGTCCGCATTGAACCATGCTGCGTGGTGCGCGGGGCCCCCGACAATGATGGCGACGTAGAAAAAAGCGTCCAGCCTTGGCGCCGCGACATGTTGAAACACAAAGCCACTTCCAACCCCTTCCCAACGCAGGTGCTGTGCTGGACAATGAGAAAGTGACTGCAGAAGAAGCAGCGTTCGCTACGCACTTGTTCCTACTCCAACAATTAGATTACTTTTCAATTCTTCTTGTGACGGCGCTTATTTGAAACCTTTCTTTCAAAAAACAATCATTGTAATGGAGCCTTTTGCCGGCACTAATTTGTTCAGCGTGGCAATGGATCAGGCTGTCCAGTTTGGGTGAGGGAGGAGGCAGTGCTCGAGAAGCAGTGCGGAAGGCCCATGCTGTGGTGCAGGCAGGGCGTCACGTTCGTCCAAAAAGAACGGTTGGAATTTAACACGCTCACCCTTATAATCAAACATGGAATTATCCTGGTTTTGGTCGAGTTGTATCCAGGCATGGGGGAACCTATCAAACCCCCTACTAGTCCCAACTTGATCAAGGAAGCTGGGAGCGAACATGTTCATCCTGTCACTCGACGCGTTGGTGCAATTTCACAGTCGAACAGCTCTAGGGATATCTTCAGATTCGTCAAGCTGCCGCTGGACGTCAGCTACGTTACATGTGACGTTTGCAATGCTTTAGGCGAAAGGGAGACCAAGAAGCTGCCCATGTTTGACCCGCACGAGCTGTTGGATTACGGGTGGCGCACCGGCCGATTTGCAATATCTGATGATGAGCTTAAGAGCCTTGTTTTGCAAGCTTTGCATTTTTTGTTTTTTTCGCTGGCCGGGTCTTTGCATGACGATCTGAGAGGGGTACCCCCAGTTCTTTCTTCCAGCATGCGCCGGGCCTGATTCCCACACCCCTAGCGATCTTGACTACATTGAAAGGGTTGCCTTTTTCAAGAATCCTCAAATTTGGACGGGGGGGATTCTTTTGTTACAATCATGAGGTGTTCCTCATTTACACAATCTGCCCAAATGCAGTTCCAAGATGAGCAAATTCTGCTCTAGGTTTTTATGTGGTCGGGGATCATCTTTTTTTGGAGGGCTGATCAGGCAAAACTGAACCCCCAACGAAAATATAATCCTCAAGTTTGGACGCTGCAATCATTTGCGCAATCTGCTCAAATGCAGCTATATGCGTGGAGGGCTGATCAGGTATACCCTTTTACTGAACCCTCAACGATATTGGAATGCTAACAGTGCGTGAAAGCTCGCTCTTCAGATAACATGAACTAGTTACTTTTGCTTCACCCCTTCGCCGGCCCTGTCCACACCTCTTGGGCGCTGACCAGGCAGTACTGGCGGCACTGGCGCGCGGTTGGAACCTGGGCAGCCGATCACCCGGCACCAGATACTGCTGTGCCGATCGCAGTCTATGGAGACGAGGCCAGATATTCCCAGACTTACGGGGATAAGTTCATTGCGCTGTGCCTACAGTTTGTGCTGTTACCGAAGAAGAACGGGTCAGCCTGGACAAAAAACCTGCTCTTTTTCATCGTGTCCTCAAACATAGCTTGTGGAACTGGAGGGGTGGACGCTTGCCTGCATGGCCATATTATTCAATTCCCTCATCAATTCCCAAAGTGCACCTCCAAATGTTCGTTTCAAGGAAGCCTATACATGTGGTTGGACACTGCAAATGCAATCGCTCATCATGAAGAACCATCATCATACAGTTAACGTTGAAACAATATTCTTGCACCTGGGGGTCCAAATGAAATTATTTTTTGGAAACCCTTGCAGCGGATTCGAGCTTGGCAAAGAGGATCGCCAACAGTCATCGATTGGAGGGGGCCCAAGGCCGCACGCTCGTGAGTACTGGGAATGAAGTTGTCCTCCCTCATGTAGTAGCTGAAATCATACAGGCCCTCCGCACAGCGGCCCCGCACACGTCGCACGTGTTCTGCGAAGCCTCTAGACAGTTAGCGGTCTGCGCGATTTTGTCAGCAGACCGTCGTCAACACCGCATCGTCCGCTCTTCGCATGCGCTGATTGTAGTGATTATCGACACCGGCTTACGTGCTCAACCAACCGGGGAAACCGAGTTTGAGTCCTTGCGTGTACTTGGAAACTCATTTTTCATCAGCTTGGCAACCAAGTAAGGATACCTTGCGCCCAATCTTGGAACGAGCAGTTTGGTCACTGAACTTGGCGCTGGAAGCTAGACGACCGCCTGTTGGGATGAGATCTCAGTATGGTGTAGGCAGGCTTGCAACTGCCAGGGCACAGCAATCCCCAAGTCTTTCAGCTTCTTTCGCAGTAACAGAGGTTCGTGGAGACTGGAAATGGATAGTTGAGCTATTTCAGCTCACACACCACTGGTGGAAGGCAGGCCGCATATGCTTTAGGTGTGAAGCAGCTCGGATTCCGAAGCCCCTTTGCTTGCTGGTAACATATTCAAAGCATTCCCTTATTTTGCCATCGGGTTCCACGCGTTTCAATGGACCACTCACCCATTTCACCCTCAACGAATGTTGACAAGGTTTGGGCCGCTGTTCACAGAATTCGGGCGATCCTGGACTCTGAGAACAACAGTCGAATTCCTGGCGCAGTGCTTGCCCTTGGACTATTCCCCTTTGGTGCAACTTCGCGGTTTCAGTGTGGACCACATGCCCCTCGTCGTTTCTGGAATGGTATGAGGGCCCTGGCCGATTGATCAAACAGGATTCCTAAGAAGCTTGTTGGATGCCTTGTTTTGGATCATTCAAGTGCTACACGCACCCCTCAAAATTTACAGTGATCCGGGACTTATAGTGTTTCTTAGCTGGCCGATCTCAATGCTTGAAGACGCATTTTCCCTGAACAGGCGGTGGTGCGCGATGCACACTTTGAATCTAGGGATCTATCCGGTGGCCTTGGCAGAGGGCCTCTTGGTGCTAACGGAGTGCTGGATCACCAAATCTCTTGATGCTGAAAGGAACGCTGAGGATGCGTTGGACCAAGGGCTCAAGGAAATGTTTGTGCGCTTCAAAATGTGGACCCGTGCAAACAGGATCACTTGCAGCATGCGACAATGGAAGCGTGCCACATTGCACATCAAAGAGTGCGACAACACAGTTTTCCCTTGGATGCTGGTAAAAGCTTTCAACGCTCGGGTGGTGCTGGCGTGGCTGTCCGTGCCACGAATGCATATTGGCAACATCAATACCCAATACCCTTTTATGATAGCTTTAAAGCCAGTTGTGAAACAGGGATCTCTCCCATCCTTTAAGGACGAGCTGTTCAAGGAGGAATCCTGGATCTTGGGCTCCCGGCCCGGCGAGGATGCTGCTCTTGCGGGCCGCCGCAAGCAAATGGCGTCTCTGACAATGGGAGCTGTGTGCCTTGACCCTATTCAAGCCCTACCCTTTTTGATCTGTTTGGCTGGGACCTACCACAAGTTTAAGTTTTGGGGGGTGGCAAACTCGTTTCAAAGCCATCCCCAACGCGGTGTTGTTTGATCAGCCAGTTCCCAGAATCCAAGATTAGGAGCATGCTTCAATGCAAAGCGTAAAATCGTTGCAGCGCTGAAGATCTGAGGTGGTCCCTTGCTGAGTGGCAGAATCTATGCGAATGTTCCCCACGGTACCTATCACATGAACAAGCGCATCAAATGTATGATGTTGGCATGGCAGCGCTTCAGTTCATGCTAGCTGCCGCAACTGAGGCATCTAATCAAAACATGACGCGTTGGCTGATCCTGCCAAAATGCCATTTGTTCCATCACATGTTGTGTGACCAGCTCAAAGAGCTTTACAATTGCAGATTTTACCACAATTACGGTGGAGAGGACTTCATGGGGGTCCTTAAGGTGAGCTGTGCTCAAAATGCAGGCGCCAACATGCATGAACGTGTGTTGCGGCGCTCTTTGCTGAAGCTCGTGGTGCTACGCCCTGAGGATGTAGCCAAGATGGGTCAAAATGGTGCAACGAGGGCGGGCGGACATGTTTCTGGTTCCCTTTTTTTTCGGAACCGGGCTTGGTTCCCAAAAATCTGGTAACCGGGGCCCAGTTACCAGCTATAGTGGTAACCAGGAAGCGCTGGGTATATATATATATGTATATATATATATATGTATATATATATATATATATATAAAAACCATGTGTATATATATATATATATATGTATGTCCTTAGGGCAGCCGGAACTACTTCTGGTATTCTCATGGTATGGACTGCGTGATCGAAAAACAAAATAAGACTGTGTGGTAAAGGCTGAAGTTAAAACTGTAAACCTCCCGAGACCGTGTGGAAGGTGCGGCAAGGCCAATCTTAACCCTGTTTTGCACCATAGCAAGCAAAACAATGCTTGCAAGTGCAACAACTTGCTGGTGTGATAGGTAGGGAATGAGGGAATCAACCCAGGGGTCCCCTTCTGCGAAACCACCAGTTGGCTGGTTGATATGGGGTCATTCCAACTCACTCCCTGAGCACCAGCAAGACAAATCACTGCGGAGGTTCACTGGAAGGATAAATGGTGCGAACATTTGTTGCAGTGTACTCATACAGCGACCCATGTTCGATTATGGCTCATAGAAAAAAACAAACAAAAAAAACAATAACATGGAAGTATTTGTTTAATCATTTTGCTCTCCCTTCAATCCTAACAGTGGCAACTGGCACCCGCAAAAACACTCCCCAAATCTACCCAACAATTTGTTCAGTTTGTGGACTCGCTTCCCAAGTGCATGGCCCCGCAAAAAAATGACCGCTTTGTTTTGTTTACCACTCCAATGGTAGCCAAACTCAACAAGTGACTAAGTCCAACAAGGCAACTCAGGGAGTGAGATATGGGAGCGTCTGCTTCTTGACGTACCCTCTTTGGGGTAGAATTGAACGGCAAAAAACCAGAGGACAACCACCATTTTCCACCATTTCCCGGTCGCAACTCTCCCTCTTGGATTAGGGTTTAACGGGGAACCCAAAAGGACAACCACCATTTTCTATCATTTCCGGGTCGCAACTCTCACCCTCTGTGATGAAAGCCGGGAACAAGACGTGTTCAGAGGCCCAACCACCCATTTCAGGAAGCGAGATATGGAGCGTCTACTTTTTTCACGTACCCTCTTGGGGTAGGGTTTAACGGGGAACCCAAAAGGACAACCACCATTTTCTACCATTCCCGGTCGCAACTTCTCACCCTCTGTGATGAAAGCCGGGAACAAGACTCGTTCAGGCCCAACCACCCATTTCAGGAAGCGAGATATGGAGCGTCTACGTTTTTGTGTATCCCCTCTTGGAGTAGGGTTCAACGGGGAAACCAAAAGGACAACCCCCATTTTCCACCAGACCCAAAAAGTGACTAAGTCCGAAACGGAAATTAGGGAGTGAGACATGGGAGCGTCTACCAAAACGACAACCACCCGTTTCAGGAGGTGAGCCATTCGATTCCAATTCGGCCGAGGCCGCATAGCAGGCACAGAAGCCAGGGCAGCACGGAGGTGAGCGCAAGCGCTTTGCCCAGCGCCGCCGCGTTGTTCTCGTTGCCGCCTTCCGTCTTGGCGGCTTCTGCCTCTGCGAGATTGTATCCGAAGAGGTTCCTGAGCTGATTTTTTTGTTGCTGCCCCCCTACAAAAAGCAACAACAAAATTACGTTGTTCACCTGATATTTGTACAAGCACGTTGTTCACTTGGTGCTTGTTGAAGAACCAGGTTTTCCATGCCATTTTTAGTCAGGGGTTGACATCATACCCTATCATTCTCTAAGAAAAACCTGGGTATTGGGAGATTGCGGGGTTCAGTGGCGCCGTATGCGGCTACTCAGCGACCCCGGAAAAACACGTGGAATCCTTTTGGGGGCCACCACATTCTCGGGATTTAGAGGGTGCCACCAGCTGGGGATCCCCACCCTTTTCACGTGGAGCCGGTAGTCCTGGTTTGGACCATCCTTTTTCTTTTTAAGGGAATGCCGAACGTCGAGTTCCATGTTAACTAAGGGTGGAGGGTGTCAACGAAGAACTGCAACGGGAAATGACTAAACATATTTGGATATTCAGGGTGAAAAGGGCATGTGTCAAGAATCAAATTAGGGGAGCCCCCAAAATGGATTTCGGTGGTCGGCCGACCTGAACAGGGCAACCTCGAAAACAAAAAGCTACAGCGTAGAAGTACAATAGATGGCACAATTCCCATATGACAGGGCATGTCTCTTCTTCCACTATATCACCGAATGCTCCTGTTCAGGAAATGCTGAGCATGTTGTTAGTCCCAGGAAATTCCCTGTTCTCCCTGTTGGTGGAAAGGAATAACAAGCAACATGTGTTGTTCTATGGTATACCGGACCCTCCCAAAATGGTGGTTTTCCTGATGGTTTTCTTCGACACCGACCAACAAAAAGGGGTACCAACTCCAAACAAAGACAGACCCATTGAAAACCCTTGATGACGTTCCTGGCAGTTCAGTTGGACCATCAACAACTTCCCCCGCTGACCGGGTTCCCAACCAAACACCAAAGAACAAATATACAGTTCAGGCTTATTTACTCTGGATGGGCAAAATCCTGCACCAGTTGGGATGGATAACACCATATAAATACTGTGATAAACCGTCTACCAAGCCGTAACCCCGTGTCAATCGAATTTTGTCCACCGGGCAATATTGTCCCCTTGTGCTCTTTGTTGGCTTATCCTGGGGCATGTTCCGGGAGGGCAATGCAACCGTTGAATATTGCCTCTAAACTGTCGATGGTACTTAGCTTGGGCTCGCATGGCTCGCATGGCTCGCCTCCTGCGGCCCGGCGAAGCTTTTATTGGGCTACGGGTTTGACACACCCACCACCACCGGATTTTGGCTTGGGATCCTCATGTGGTATCTCTTCCGGCCCATTCCAGGGACAAAACCTTTTCATCAGGGAGGGTTGCCTGGCGAATAAAAACCCTTAAGTTGGTCCAGGGGCATCTCCTTTTGGAATCCGAGACATGTTTCATGTTGTTTCAACTTCTTAAAGGCCTTTCGTTCATGTAGGTTTCGTTTTGGTGGGGTCATGCTTTTGGTGTCCAATTACGGACCCAGAGCTCTGCCAAAGACCTGCAGGGCCTTCCAATGACCCAAAGAAAACAAGACCAGCGTTTTCTCTGATGGTCAAGTGGAAAGAGATTCGGGGGAGTGGCCAAAAAGTCCCAAAGTTTGTTTTACTGCTAAATTCGTCTTCCCCACCCCCAAGAACTCAAGGACTGAGCTTGGCTAAGCTTCAGGGTCAGGTTAGAGCAAAAAACCACGGGGATTTGGGGGTGGCCGTATTTCCAAACCAAGGCTTAACCAGGTTGAATCGCACCCGCCTGGACCAGAACAACCCTCCCCCACAAAGAGACAATGAGGGAAAGCAAACAAACAAACAAACAAACAAACAAACAAACAAACAAACAAACACAGACACACACAAACACACAAACACACAAACACACAAACACACAAACACACAAACAAGTTTTTTCACAGGCGCTTCCACCATTCTTTGGTTGAATTGGAAACCAGAGGGAAACATATATGGTAACCGGATTTTGGAGGCCCAATTTTGACACAGCGATGTCAGACAACCCCCCCCTTTCACCCTGACTTGCTTGGCAAGGGGGGCATGGTTGGGGAAAATCACCCTTTCTGTCACATCGATATGGGTCATGCCCATGTCCACTTTATGAATCCTTGGTATCACAGATGGCCCCAAAAACAGCTCAAAACCATGGTTCTCTTTGCAAGAAAGCTTTGATAGGGAACCACCTAGCTCATGGTTGGACATGAACTACCTAACTGATGTCCACCTTTCGGGGTTCCCATTAACATACTTTCATAGCGAAACGCCAAAGTTCCGTCGCCTCCACCTCCCCCCCCTCGGCCCCTCCCGCCCCCCCCCTTCCCCGCCCTGGGCCCCGACCCCACTTCTTCGGGGCGCTGGGCGAGAAAGCCCACGGCGGCGTTGCCCAAAACCGCCGCCACCGCACCCTCCAGCGCGCTCTCCCAGGCCATGATGCCACTGCGGGAGCGGGGGTCCACCTGCGATTGACTCACTTCCGGTCGAGTGACTGGTCCAAATATATATATATATATATATATGTATATATATGTATAATTATTATTATTATTAGTATTATTAGTATTATTATTAGTTTTACTATTATTATTATTATTAATAGTAATATTAATATTGGTATTATTATTATTAGTGTTATTATTATTGTTATTATTATTAGTATTATTATTACTATTAATATTATTATTAATATTATTATTATTATTATTATTATTATTATTATTACTATTATTAATATTATTGTTATTATTACTATTATTATTACTATTAATAGTACTATTTTTATTAGTAGCATCATTATTAGTATGTTTCTTATATTATTATTATGATTATGATTGTTGTTATTACTAATATTCTTGTTATTATTATTACGATTATTATTACTATTAATATTATTATTATTATTTAGTATCATCATTATTAGTATTATTAGTATTAATATTATTATTATGATTATTATTATTATTATTATTATTATTATTATTATTATTATTATTATTATTATTATTATTATTATTATTTATATATACATATGTATATTTGTATATACACATTGATCTAAACTTTTTCTGTTGGCCACTAAAACAGTCCAAGCCCAAAACGTGACTCAAGTCCAGGAACTCCCGGATTTGAGTTACTTGAGACCTGGGGGTGAATTTCTCAAAATAAACTAGCAAAGACGAAAGCGACTAAACTCACTGAGTGCATTGCCCAGAAGCAGTCCGCACTTTCACTCGGTTGCTTTCTGCTCCCCTAAAAGTTTAACTGCTTTCTGCTCCCCTAAAAGTTTAACTTTTAGTGGTTTAATGGAAAACCCATGAGTTGGCAAAAAGTTAAAGTCCTAACATCCAAGCAAAATGCACCTCTGTTTCGGATTGCCCGCTAACATTTGGCAACCAAACCCCCAAGAAGTGACTCTAGGTGTCCCACGCGGCACTCAGGAAATCGTGTTTGCTCGACACCGGATGGAGACGATAAGTGTCGGCGCAAAGGACCAAAGGGCAACTGGGTCCTCCAGTAGAGAGGTTAGAAGAAGGGTACCCTCCCACCAACTAACATGGAAGTGCAAAATGGCCCTTTCCACGAGGAAAGTAGTCTTTCTGCAGGGGTCTGTGCACTTCCATGTTGGCTGGTGGGAGGGTACCAACTTTCTTCTGTAGTCTATTTTAGTAGGGGAACCCTCCCCCAACAAAGGGGTGAGAAAGGGCACTACTGGGGGACTTAGGCAACCACATCCTCCCGACCATACTGGGGGGGGGGGGTGGAATTGGTGTCCGCAACCCGATCTGTCTTTCGAGTCCTCCCATGAAGATGGGTTAAATGGAGATCTCCAAGGTCACCTGCCCCAATTCCATGTTGAACAGGGATCCTTACGTTATACACCTGAACATTGCAACTTGTAAATGGTGGTTTCCCTTTATTTTGGTGGAAAAAGCCATGTTTCAATTGGGCAACATGTATCTTTTAAGGAGCCCTGTTGAAGGGGGTGGGGATGCAACCAGCAAAAGTATTATGTTTGTGAAGTCACAGATTTTGAATTCACATTCTCGAAGCTGCTTGTATTGCCAAGTGGTCTATTTAAGGGGCGAATTCAACTCATCATGGGTAGGGGGTACTTGGAGGATCGATTCGCCAAGCTAGGAAGTTGGGTCACCCACTTGTAAGTCCCCCGTTCAGTGGATTGTTCTCTTGTGATTGCTGGGTGATATATGACACAAATGTCTGCCCACTTAAAAAAACTTGGCCGAACATGCGAGTATTCGTATTGACAACGCATGGCGCGTAGGCTCAGTCAAAATTACTGGTAGTCTGTGGGTAACTTGGGAAGGAACATGGGTGTTCCCATGGTTTGTTGGGGAGAACCTTGGCAGTTTTCATGGCTCGAGAAACACACCCCTTCCAGTTTACATTTTGGTAGGCAACCAGGGGTTCCCCCAAAAAGTGGGAACAAAAGGAAGCAACGCGCTGGGCAACTGGGATCATGTAACACCTAGTAAGTGAAAACTACCTGAGACCTGGTTACTTACTATAGCTAGGCTTGGTCGTCCCCCCAATTTGGGTGTGGCTCAAAATTAAACAGGAAGGGTTACGCAGGTGTTGGTCCATGTTTCCACTTACCAGGGCAACCCATTTTGGGTACCTACTGTGGGTGGACGAAATCCTGCACCACCTAAGACTCCCTGGAATGATGTTTCCCCTGTAAATACCCGCCAACGGTATGGTTTCCACCATGGTTTCAAGAAGTGCTTTTTTGAGCCACAGCCATTTGGCTGTGGCTCAAAAAGATGTACCCAACACAGCCAGTTAAATGGGACACAAAGACCAACCCCTGCGGTTGGCCCTAGCTCTTACATCTTGCGCCACAGCCAAATGGCCGTGGCTCAAAACTTTGAAACCATGGTGGACACCATACCGTTGGCGGGTATTTACAGGGGAAACATCATCATTTCTCCCAAGGCGCAATCTCCGAGAGGATGGGCCAGTTCACCCCCACGCCGCACCAGGTGGCCGAAAGGCCCATGAAGATCAACCTAATGCCGGTGACCCGGAAAAAATCGGCGAGGTACTGTGGATGGTGGCGAAATGGCCGTGGCTCGAAACAAAAACGTACAACAACGGCACCTTGCTAAAAGGAAGCTAGCACCAAAACCGGCGTATCCCTGCGACTTTAATATTTTCAGCCACACCCAAATCGGATTTTGCACCACGAAATGAAACTATAACCTTTAAGTTGCTATTTGCGCTGGGGAATTGAATTCATTCCAAGGATTCGGAACGGTGGCGCGAACTGGATTTCGCAACCATCCACAGTCCCAAAACTGGGTCCTCCAGTGCAGAGGTTGGAAGAAGGGAACCCTTCTTTTTCTTTCTGTGGTCTATTTCAGCACTGGAACCCCGCCCCCAAAAAAGAGAATCGGTACAAGTTGGCACTGGGGGGCTCAGGCAACACCATGCCGGGCTTCGAGTCCTTGCTACGCACGCCACGGAAAGCCGGGCGCAAAGTGCACGCCGCAAGATTTTCCGTACTGTGTCGGTGGGACATTAAATAGGGGAGCCACCCCAAAATATGGGTGTGGCTCAAAAAAACCGGTACCAACATGGCACTTGGCAAATGGAACCAAAGAAACAAAAAACGCGTAACCCCAGCTCTTTAGTTGTGAGCCACAGACATATGAGTGTTCCTTTGGATTCAATCTCTTGCAAAAAAAGGGCACCCTCAAAAAGAGGGTAAGTGCAGCGGGTGACTTAACCAACATTGGTGGGGGGGGGCTGGCGGGGATGGGGATTGTGCCAAAGACGCGGAAGAACAGGCACCGGCACCAAAGAATAATAGTTTGGGTTTTGTCAAATATCTTGCTTTCTGGGGTGGGCCCTATCGCCACACCTGTGCGACCTTGCGCCTCCTTTTGCGCGTAACAATGAAATGGAAGCAAACGGATTTGATTATGCAAAGCTTTCGAGTGGTTTGCGCGTGCGCCAAATTCGGCGTGCGCATGGCACGAGAGCAGCGTGCAGAAGCTTTTGATCATCGAGGCAACATGTGTGGAGTCACAGCACTGTTTGCACGCAATCCTCGCGGCAGCCGAGGCAAATCAGCTTGGCTCGCGACCTGCTGTTTGGAAACCATGTTCAAAGGTCGTTGCCTAAATAAATAGCTTGTGGCAACATTGTTGAACTGATCCACTATCGTTGCTGCGTCAGACAATGATGAGGAGTCTAGAGAACCTTGAATTTCCCCATGTGTTGGCGGCTTCGTTTCCTTTGTAGCCGCCAGCCTTTTCATCAACACACGAGGCTCCGGCGAGCTCTTTCGTGGGGTGGAAGGGACCGGCGGTTTCTACCCCGATTCCATTCGTGCAGCTTCAGGAGCCACACCTCCCAACTCAACACACCTGCCTGAACCCTCAAAATTCCCATAAAAAATGGTTTGACCCCCAAAATTATGGGGTGATATCCCATTTTTATGGGTAGTTTGAGGGTCCAGGTGGAGAAAAACAAGTGGGGGCCCTCCATACCATCTCCTCTTGTACCAAGAGAAACGGGGAAGGCAAGAAAGCCATTCATAAGGCGAGCTCTGGTTTCCGTAGGCAATGGCCAAGGGTTTTGGGCGCGGTTTTAGTGGGCATGGGACCCCCCGGATTCCCGGTTCCATCGTGTCTTCTCCAAAGCGCAGCATCATGTTGACCCAATAGCTGCCCCTGGTCATAAAGATCAGGTACACCGGCAGGATCCCGCAGGTGACCTCGATGTGTTCAAATTTCGCTTGGCCCCAAACAAGGGTCTCATGGTCTCTAGGATGCGCACATTGGACAGGATGGTCCTTTGGTGCAAGCTGGAGCCCGCTTGCAATAGAACCAGCTTGGTGCCCAAGCCAAGTGAAGTGAGAATACCCGACACCATATTGCCACCAAACCTTCGAGAAGTCACACCCGCCAACCTGCAAAACTGCTGTGGGCCTCAAGGTGCGTGGTCGTGGCTCCCTCAACAGCAGCCTTTACATGGGTCAAAACCCCATTCAAAGGGCCTCCAGGGGTGATAACCATCCCTGCCAACCTGCATGTTTGGTATATTGACCCGACTCGAATCAGGACTGGAATCAGGATCATGTTCCATCCGCCTACTTGGGTGCACGATTCGCCAAGTTGGTAAGTGGCTGCTCGATTCCTCAGCTAAAAAACAAAACCAGAGGTCCAAGGCCGCCCAGCTAAAGGGACGCAACCTGGGTCACATCTATTTTTGGATGAGAACGGTCAGTGAATCAACAAGTACTTGAGCACCCCCCAACCCCGGGGTTTGGAACAAGTCAAGGGTTGTGTGGTGCCCAAACCCTCCATGCCCAGACCCTCAATGACAACCCATCGCCTTGTTTTGCTACTTGAATTTCAAAAGGGGTCCCACCCCTCCCAAAACGACATGCACCACTGGGTGTCTGGGGCAAGTTCAAAAAACCCTTGGAGCGAGCCGAGCCGCTCAGTGCTACGCCAGAAGGAAGAAGCGGAAGCGCAGCTCCAAACAAAATGGGTGCTTCTGTTTCAGGGGACCCAAACTTCACTCTGAAACCAACCAAAAAAGGGTTTGCCCCCCCAACAAAAATAAATAAAAACACAACTCCAAATGAGAAAGAGAGCACCACTGGGCGCCTGGGCTACAAGAAAAAGAAAAATGGAGCAGCGCCGGAGGTTGCTTGTTCAACTGGGTGCAAGTAGCATCCTCGAAAGTGCTTCCCCCCCCCCCCCTCAAAACGAAAAAAAACAACCAAAAGAAACAGACAAGACAAACAATGCGAACCCCTCAAAATGGCTCTTCAAAGGATATATCCCAAAACAACCTGCTACAGAGGTGTCCTCTAAATTCAATTGGCAATAAACTTAAATGGGGAACCCCTTCGAGCATGACTGGGCGGCTTTTTTGGGGTGTCCTCAAAAGTCACTCTGTTCGCATGGCGGTGTGGCCAACTCAGCCTGGACTAAAATCTGCGCAGTCTGGTCTTCACAAGCCTTGGTGCGGTAGCAAAACACTTTGTTTTTTGCACCCCCCGAGTAAAAACGAACAGACCCGAAAGCCAAACAAAAACCTGCCAAGAACAGTCAAGTGGTGGTTGATTTCCTTATTATTTTTAATCCCTACTGGCCGCCGTGTTTTTTTTTCTTCTCCCGGAGCTTTCCGAGGCGCGGAGATGTTTGCGGTGAAGGGTCGCCCGTGGTCCGGGCACTTCCGGGCCATGGCATCCCCCACCATGCCTCCCGAAACGGAAACCCCGAAAAAAACGCGCGGCCCGCGGACAAAAAAAAACAAGACGCCCAATTCGGGAACGCAAAAAAAACAAACAAACAGATGATCAGCTTTTGGGGCCTGTACAAAAAATGGACTTTAGGTGAGCAGCTTTTGGGACCTGGAGATTAAAAAAGGAGTAAATGGGGAAAGCAGAAGGTTAAAAGGTTGGATTTGGGCAAGTGAGAATTAGAATGGCGTCGTGGGGTACTTCAACACTCGTCATGTTAGAATGGGCCCCGGGGTTCCTTGCCCCAATTGAAAGAATGGCCTTGGGGCCCAATTTAGATGATGACAATCCTGAATGGGAGTCAAATGTGGCTATATATCCACTGGTTTGAAAGGTGGTTTGAACCCCAGGGTGGGGTGGTACGAATCAACACAAACGTCCTAGACCCTTTTAACTGGATCTCTCAAAAGGCCTTTGTTTTGAGGGAAGAAACATACTTTTGGGGACAGTTTCCCTTTAAATCTAGAGTAACTTCCAGTTCCATTTTTCCCATCCTTCTTTTTACAGAACCACAGCGGATTTTGCCTAGAGGGATTTTATAAAAACCATTTCTAGGGATACCTTCCCCATTCTTTCCAGGGATCCCCATCTTTCTAAAAACCACAAAAACCTTCGGAAATGGCTGGTTGTTGAAAAAAACGATGGCTGAAAATAATGGGGAATCAACCCCTAGATTGAACCACCTTTCGGATGGTATTTTTGAGGATGTCACTCTGGACCCATCTGAGTAACTGAGCACCCCACATCCAAAATCCACGTGCTTTACAAGGGCATCAACTGGCAAAGGTGAGATTCTGACTGGCCCAGTTCTATCCTTTGAGGGATTTTGCAGGCGTACAGAGCTTTCTGAGGCGTACCACCCTCCAAGCACCACCGGGCTAGCTCCTTCCACGGAAACCAGCAGCTCACATCGTTCGCCAACCTTTCAGTTCCTGGCAATCCAAAGCCTTCAATACACGTCGTTTCGCCAGGCTTCACGAGGGCTGCGACGGCTGTACTTGAATGTTCGATTCGCCAAGTTAGGTTAACCCCACTTTGGGGTACTTGTAAGTGGGTTGTAGCCTAGGTTGCCAAGAACTGGCTAAGTTGGCAACGAACACCCAAGTACCGGGTTGCCGCGTGTTCGTCATGGCACCCTCTCTGTTGCCATCCGCTGCGTGGAGAAACACACAAACAAGACAAGGCATCTACTGCACCCTCTACGAAAGCCAGGGGTTCCAATCCCAAACCACCAAACTCACCCACTGAGGGGTTCCTGGAACCGGGGAACAAGCCAAAAAAACCTGAAACGCAAAACTGGGGCGCGACTTTTGACTGACTCGCCCCGAACACAAAACGATCGCATCGATCGCCTCCGAGGATGTTGCCAAAGGCACAGGCCACTTGAAAGATCCTCAGATGCAACCAGTGCAAAAAAGTTGGCGGCCTTGTTTGGCTAAGCTCTTTTTTAAAGGGGAGGCCCTTCCAAACAAAATCATGAGAAACTGTGTTGTGGTTGGTTGAGCCTCACTTTGGGGCACCCCAAAAAAGAGATCAACAAAAGGGCGGCATCCGGTTGCAACTGGGGCTCGTCGTCAGCGAGGCCGCCGCGTTGTCCGACATCCCGGAGACCTGGATCGAATGGATCGACGGACAGTCGGTGGGTTGATCCAAGGAAGCCCCACCCACCCCGAACGAGCCTAATGTTGACCCAGGATTAATGTTGACACGTCCCATTAGGGGGGTGAAACCCCTCCAAAAGTGGTCTGAATCCAACCACTAAAAGGGGACACCCCCATCTCTCAAAATCCACCAGGGGTTCTACTTAGGATCTGGGGTTAGCATTAGGCAAAACCCTGCTTTACCCGGTGTCCATTTGTAGCTGTGTGAAATGGGGAAAGCTAAGGATTCCCTTAAAGGAAAGAAACCACCAGTTGGATGGTGTTCTTGGGATTCCATAACTCCCATTCCTGTGACATCTCTCGCAGCATCAAAGACGTTGACCTAAACCACCTCCCTCAACCTTGACGAAGGCCATTGACTTGGCGATTTGTTCTCTGGTGTCCGGACCGGACATCTCTTCCATTTGCTTTTAGGGGCCCCCTGGGAAAGAAAAAAAAGAACATATGTTCCGTCATGTAGTAGTGACAGATTCCTGTTTTTAAGGAAAATCACAGACATTCTCAAGCAAATCGATGTAAACAAACCTTAGCCCCAGCCCCTCACCTGTGGGCCGAACCAGTCTTTGAAACCGGACGCTGGAACCCCTATGGCTCCGAAACCAACTGCCCGACTAAAGAAACATTGGTATAGAAACTGCCTCCCGAAACACTGGGGGGTTTGAGGCAGGCAGTTTCTCCCGACGCAACCAATGCAACCTCTGAGGACAAGGTATCTTGCAGAGAAACATTGTCTTCCAGCCTCAGAGCCGTGAGCTTCCATGCTCACCAAACCAGTTCCATTCCCAAGGAGATTCCTCCATGGCTTTTTGGAGCCCACGTTCTTCTGAGTACCGCGGCACCATGGTTGGAAACGATTTGTGCAATTGGTTCAAGGTTTCCACAGCCTGAAATGAGGGATCCTCAAGTGGAGGATCCGTTGGTGAGCTTGTTTTACCCAGTGAGCTCGCCATAAATTATGCAGAACCTGAGGAATACTTTTCGTGATGCCAAAGTGGGCCATGCCCCTTTTTCATTGCTCAAAGGATCGCGTTAAAACAGGTGAATCATGTCTAACAAATATCAAGTGCGCCCCCTCGACTGCTTTTTTCACAGCACTTGGTTTTGGACGTTGGACAATTAGAAGAACATACCGTGGACTCTGCCAAGTGCCTCGTCGTTTCTGGGCTGTCCTCAGATCCCCCGCTAAAAGGGACAAACTTTTTGTGGGTTAGATGGACATCCAACCACTACACACTAAAAAGCTAAAAGGCTAAGGGGATGGCCACCAAGATTTGTGGTTTTAAAGGGAAACGACCAGAAAAGCAGAGGCCATGTTGCGGGTCCGACTCAAAGACGAGCCTCCCAAATAGGAATCGGGCCGATTTCCTTTAAGCTTGTCATCTTCTTTCCTCCATTTGCTCAAGCCCCCTAGAAAAAACCTCCAACACACAAATCATACAGTGAAGTCGATTCCCTTAGCCAAAAATGGGAAGTAACAACATATTCATTTCAGTTGAAATGGAAGCTTAAAAACTGGAAGACCACAACTTTGGGGGGTCCCCCTTTGACACATACGCAAGGTGCCTCCACCGGGTTCTGGAAGGGTGAGCCCCCATACTCACTTGGGTCGGGATCCGGATTTTTACAGGAGACACCGCCCAATCAAAATCAAGAGGTTCAAAGTAATCAAAATGGGCTTCTCACAAAGAGGGGCCATAAAAAATGAAGTGCGTCCTTTCCAACCCCATGAAAACATCGAACATAAAACACGGGAGGTCCCGAACGGCCCCCACAAAACATAAGTTTTCTTTCCTTCCCCGTGAAAACGTCGAACATCAAACACGGCTTTGAACATCTTCCAGGTCCTCCAGTACAGAGGTTAGAATAAGGGTTCCAACTTTGTTTTTCTTTCTGTAGTCTATTTTCGTAGGGGAACCCTCCCCCAAAAAAAAGCAACTAGTCTTTGTTTCGGCAGGTCCCTCACGCATTGCCCGGACTGGCCCCCGGCCCCCGGGACTGCCGACTGCCCGGCCCAAAGCCTGGAAGTACAAGGTGGCGAAGTTGAAGGCGTTCCATGGAACCGCCCCAAACCTCGGCAAGAACGACGGAAAGACGGCGCTTGGAGAAAAACAAAAAAACAAAAACGCGATGTTTGCGTGTTTGGTGTTTCGCTTTTTTCGCCGCGCAGGGCGAAGCACGCGAAATTACCTGGGAGTGTGCACTTAAACCTTTCTGTTGGTGGTTGTGTAGAAGGCACCCACTTCTCTCTTGTTTTCCTGGGGGGGAGGCTGGTACCGGGGACCCTCAGAAATTCCCTTAAACATGTGTGATTGCCCCAAAGCTCTGGGGTGAACTCCTTTTTATGTTCGAGTTTCTTGGGGATCCGGGTTCGGAGGGATACCCCTGCTTCTTGCCCCCGACACGCCGACACGAAAAGGCGGATGCATCCAGTGGGCACACCCTGGGCGATCAGGCAGAGGAAGGTGGGCATGGTGAAGTAGACTGCAAGGCTTCAAGCTTCGACGCGGAAAAAAATAAAGGGGGGGGTGGATGCATATTCCAACCTGGGCTCTCCTCAGATCCCCGGCTAAAAGGGACTAGCTGTTAGTGGGTTAAATGGACATCCCCATTAAACACTAAAAAGCCAAACAACAGCAGGTGTCCTTTTTGGGAAAGTAGATGGCCCTGGTAGTTGATTGAACCACCAGGTAAATCAGGGCCCTCTATTTTCAACCAAATCAAACAAAAAGGCCAACTATGATTCCAATTAGGGCCTTCAAGCGACCGTGGGCAACTTGTCCAATTTAGTGGGGACCCCAAGTGACAGTTGGGGCAACTTGTCCAATTTCGTGGGACATAGCATCTTGTGGTCTGATAGAACTTGCCATCAATGCGAGAGATGCAGGGAAATGAGAGTTAGGGAATGACCCCGAGAACCATCCCCGTTGTGGTTTCCTTTTTTCGGGAATCCCATGAAGTTCATTCCCACATTCGCTATCGCACCAGCAAGTCAAAGGTTAACCACTTTGTCTTGGCTCCCAAGAGGAGACTCAGTGGTTTCCATTTCATACCTAGCCAACCTTTTCAAGTGTGCCTGCAACCTCAAAAGTAAGTACTCATTAAAAAGACATGATAATTCGCGGACGATGAGTGTGGGTTGCAAACACTTATTTGTGAGGGCCCAGGTTAACTCACGTGGATTTGCCTAAAAAAGTTTGAGATCTTTTACATTTTCCCCTAAAATGGTCTTCCCGAAGAGGTTGAAAGCCCAGGAACTCAGGAAGTGAGTTAACCTTTTGCAACCTACTCCCCCCCCCCCCCCACCCTGAAATATAACAATCGGTTTGGAGGCACCAGAAACTGCTGCGTAACCCCAGTGACAAATGGGGGGAAGGAACCGGATGGCTGGGCTTGTCACCAACTAAACTAAAGGGACTCCACCACTAATGTTTAGGCTCCAAATCCCAAATCCATGCTTTGTACTAGTAATGTTAACCTCGGATTAATAAACCACTGGTTGATTAATAGGGGGGTGTCCCCCTTTTAGTGGGGATTCATCACTTTTGGAGGGAGCAGCACCCTAATAATGGGACGGGTTCTACTTAGATCCTGGGTCAACAGTACCCCAATCCACACATGGCTCCGACCGTCCGACAGCCGACGTCCGCGCTTGCCAGTTTCCGCAGCTCGTCCTTGAAGCCCTCACAGCCTCCCTTCCTCGGATCGGATTCGACGGGCTCAGCTTGCTGGCTGCGGGAGATGCAGGGAATTCAGACATAGAAGGACCCATACAAATCATCCCCGATGTGGTGTCCTTTTGAGGGAATCCCGAAGTTCAAATATGCAAAACCCTGGGTCATTGCCTTCCAGCCTTCCCTCCCCCTGCAAAACGCTTCTCTCAAAGATGGCAAAACGTTGAATGCCACCATTAAAACAATGGGGGCTCACATAGCCACCAGAGTCTACCATTCAGCATTGTCATCATCCAAATTTCGTCAACCTTTCTTCTACTAGGGGTACCAACTCAACTAGCTCCTCCAGTAGAGAGCTTAGAATAAGGGTACCCTATTTTTTTCTGTAGTCTATTTTAGTAGGGGAACCCTCCCAACCAAAAAAGAAACGGTACAAGTTGGCACCCATTGCTGGGGGACCTAGTCAAAAACCCATGGCCATTTGGAACTCGCTGCGCCGGGCGTCTTGGCGCCCTCATCCCAGGTCTTCTGCTGCCGCACTTCGTGCATAAAGACCTGGTGGCCCAAAGCCACGTAATCTGAGGGTTTTTGTACACCCTGGGATTGCGCCCTAATGACCCATGCTTCAAAAAAACGCGGATCTTTTCCGGACATGTGCCCAAATGGGGTCAATACCCAGGTGTAATCCCAGTTGTAATACAAAAACCCTTAGAACGTAGCGCACGGGGTGGGTTCCGGGGTCGGAGGCCACGCTGCTAAGGCTTCACAACTCTGGCTCACGGGTGTGTGTCAAGGACTCACAGGATGGATTGTGTGTGTGATTTGTTTTTCCCCGGCTTCCATATAGGCCACCCCCACAAGGCTACCCTTAAGAAATACACACATATGAAAAGGCAGGTTTGGAGACTAAATCAAGTGGCACCAAGTACCCTCTTTCCATTAATGGAAGTTGGAGAATCCACTTCCATTGTTGTTGGGAAGACGGCAAGTCCGAAAACAGATCCAAGCATATGTTGGCCTGGAAAATCGTAAATAACTCTCTGCAAGTCACCGATAATAGAACTTCGGTAGATCTTAATTAGCCCTACATCCACACACACACACACACACACGCACGCACTAAAGGGGACGAATCCTAACTGAGGTTTGTATCAATTCACTGGGCGAGTCATCCAAGCGAAGAGATCCGGGATCCCTGTCTCCTTTTAGCTTCCTCCGAAAACATAAGCAGTTTCAGCAGAAGGCCGGTGTTTCCTGGGACGATATCCCCGACCTCCAGTGGGTTTGGAGGGGAAGAAATGGCAGTGCAGTCTTTGCTTGGTTTGACTTCATAGAGGCTTTCCGTTCCAAAAAAGGCAACCTTTTGGGTGTCTGGGGTATGATCATCATCGGTGGATCTGTTTTGGGCATCAAGAACCTGAAGCTTGGAAGCTCCTACTTGCATCCCCCACCCCAAAATCCGTGCCTGCACAACGGCTTTATAGCTGTCATTTAAGGAGCACCAAAAACCATCCTTACCTATGCCCGAGTGGATTGGCCCCATAAATCTAAACTTGGTCTTCACCGCTAACATGTTGCCACACACACACCACACACCACACACACACACCACACACCCCACAACACACCACACAGCCCACACCACGCCACGCCACACCCCGACCCATGTAAACCCCTACTTGTCATGCCCAAAGTCAGCCGCCTTGACTAAGAAGGCGGTGAAGATGGCGAAGCCGCCGATGAGCACAAAGGCCACGCGCCAGCCCTACGATGGTGGGGCACTGCCATCTCCGATTGAGAGAAGGTCTGGATCCATGAAACTTACCGTATGGCAACCAAACCCAAAACGTATGACTTCCGAAACGGAGCTCAGGGAGTCACTGTGGGAAGTGCAATCCACTGCTGCCATACCCCATAGAAAGCGGGAGATTCCCTTGTATCACAGAAGGATGACCCCCTTGATCCCACAACCCTGGAGTCTTTGATTGCGTGGAGGAGACATGTTGCTACCAACATGGTTTAGGACATCTCATTTGGGGGGTGGTCCAAGGGCGGGAGGTTTACGGCTTATAAGGAACCCTAAGGAACCCGTTTCGGGAACACTCAGCAATTCGAAAGGAGCTAAGACCACCAACTAGAGCAACTTGGTTTGTTCCACCAATTTTCACAACCCAGAGGCTCCTGAGGCTTTCAATGGACGACCCGACCCCGAAGCATTAGACACCCCTCAGGTGGTTGGGACCCGGTCTCAACACCAGGTTGTTTGAAGGCCCATCAATCGAATTGGAGCCTCTGGGAATCCAAAGGACACAAAGAAGCGAAGGGTCTGTAGTGGTGAAACGCCGGGGATCCACCGCTCCAAGAATCATGGAAGTGCACACCCCCCGCAGAAATGGGGTCAATGGACCCCATTTCTGCTGCTTCCCTTCAAATACCACTCATGGGGTGGTCACCGTGGACCCTTGCTCCGTGGCTCAAAATTAACTAGCTAGGGTTACGCCGGATTTGGTCTTCGTGTCTATTTCCCAAGGTGCCATGTTGGCCCTTGAGCCACGGCCAAATGGCCCTTCCATCCACTGGTAACGAGTGGGTGCCGAGCGGGCACCAGCAAACCTCTGCACTCAGCTCCAAAGACTTGCCCTCCGCTTCCCTTTTGGCTTCCCAGTCCAAGTGTCAAGAACCCAAAGCAAACGACAATGCCCAGCTCGAAGAAACACGCATGAAAAACAACAACGACAACATCGACAAGCAACATTCCATGAACAACTTTAAAGTCCACACAGCAAAACACAAGGGACCATTTCCCGCATGTCCGGTTCCATGTGTTTATTGCTGGGAGGGTAACACAGGTGCTGTCCAACTTTCCGAACTGAGCGAACACGCCCAATTCCGAGGCTCGAAAAGTCCTGCCCAGAGGCTCCTGGGGCTTTCAATGGAAGACCCGACCCCTCCATTAGACACCTCGAAATGTGTTGGGACCCGGTCTCAAAACCAGGTTGTTTGAAGGCCCCACCATTCTCTCCCTTCGTGAGTCATAGGTAGGAGAGGAGGGAGAGAGGTAGGAAAGGACACATTCACTCATGCCTGTCTTTCCGAGCTGTTGGGTACCCACGACGTAGCAAATGAAAAGGAAGTGGGTAAGAGGTGAAGGAAACAGACAGGACATGCAGGGAAGAAGGGATGTCAGGTGCTTGTCCACTCACTTTCGTTCCTTCTCACGCTCCCTTATCTATTTCTGCATTTGGGAGAGAACAGGGTGAACGTGTGAGCACTTCCCTCGTCATCCCTTCCCTTCGTGTCTATTTCTCCATCCCTTCGGTCCTTCCGAGACACATGATGACGAGAAAAGCGAGGAAGAGAGTGGAAACGAAAGGGAGAGACGAAGGGATCCCATCACCTGCTTTTACTATTAGAATTATTTGTTGGCAGGTGATTAGGAGTAAAAGAAAGGGACAGGAAGAAGATTCATGATTCGCTCACCTCCGCGCTCTCCCATATCTTCCCCGTATAGGTGAGCGATAGGAACTCATAAAAGAAAAGGAAAATAATAAAGGGACAATGAAATAAAGGGAAATAGACAAGGGAAGACATACATAATATGTGAGACGAACGAAGTGAGTAAAAGAAAGGGAAAGGTGCTCAGGGTCTTATTGTCAGGCCGTTGGCTTCCTCATAATCAAGGATGATCGCTTGTTGCAAGACCTTTTTTGACCGCAAGCCTTGCTTCCCAGTGCTCGCCCACTGTGTCTACAGCTGCGTTCTTCCGTCTACTATTGCCTACCGTCACCTGCCAAATAATTCTGTCAATGCTTCTGCCCGTCAGCCTATGAGTGGTGTGCATCTTGAACTCATCATGAGGGCCTCAGCCGAACGAGACCTGACAGATTGTCTTCAATCACTCGGGCCGTAAGGCATCAACAACTCAACACCTTTCAAGGGCTTCCACCCAACGGAAGCCGCAAATCACGCCTTAATCAAGTTTCTGCCAAGGTAAGCAATCCGGCGTTGGGCTCAGCATCATTCGCACTTGACAAGACTCACCCCCCAAAAAGGGTCGCAAGCGTCGTGGGCAAGCCCAGCTCATCTCTGCCACATCCCATCTGCCAACACAATTCTACACAAGCCATAGTCGCAGCCACGTTCCCACGCTGCAACATCATCTGCGGGCCAAAAAAACCGCCAGAAGTCTCGCGAGCACTTGGCTTGCTTTGCCACAAGGTCAGAATCAAAACACAGGTGAGTGGTCCTCACTCACGCCCGGAAGGCGGCGAAGTTTGAGGCTTACCCAATTGAGCGGTGATCAAAATCAATAGGCCAAACTGCGCTGATATCATTTGGCGCTTCCGCGTGCTTCCGCGCGCTTCCGCGCTGCGGGCGTTTGCTTCCGCGCTCTCATTTCCCTTCCGCGCCTTCCGCGGCTTGCGTCTCTCTTGCCAAGCCAACACAACTAGATCCACGGAAGATGAGGCCAGATCGGCCCATGGCTTTGGATTTGGCGGCATAGCTGGTGATACTAAAGGCTTGGACGCTAGAAACAGGTAAGTGAAACAGCCATGCTGGGGAAGCCCTGAAGAGATTGCGAGCCTGTGCTTGAGACATCCTTGTGCAACGTGGAGCCATCCAGTTTCTGTTACGAGCAGTAGACGGCTGTAGCAAATGGTTTATGGGTCACGACGAGCCCTGAAACGCGAATCCCAATAGATTTGCAACGCAAACGTGAAGCCTCACGACACACCGCGGCTACGATTCCCGCACAGGGCCAACGAGAACAACACATCGCACACAAGTCATCCAAATCACGGAACCCTTCCGCGGTCCTTCCGCGCCCTTCCTCCAGTGTTCCGCGAATTCAGCCCAACATCAATCTCCACGCATGTAAGGCCCGGGGTTCAAAAACGCTTTGTTTAGCCCGAACAAATCGCTTTTAAGCCCCGGGAGCAAAAACGATTTGTTTAGCCCGAACAAATCGTTTTTCAGCCCCGGGAGCAAAAACGATTTGTTTGGCCCGAACAAATCGTTTTTCAGCCCCGGGACAAAAAAACGATTTGTTTAGCCCAAACAAATCGTTTTTCAGCCCCGGGAGCAAAAGCGATTTGTTGGGCCCGAACAAATCGTTTTTCAGCCCCGGGAGCAAAAACGATTTGTTGGGCCCGAACAAATCGTTTTTGAGCCCCGGGAGCAAAAACGATCTGTTGGGCCCGAACAAACCGTTTTTCAGCCCCAGGAGCAAAAACGATTTGTTGGGCCCGAACAAATCGTTTTTCAGCCCGGGGGGCAAAAACGATTTGTTGGGCCCGAACAAATCGTTTTTCAGCCCCGGAAGCAAAAACGATTTGTTGGGCCCGAACAAATCGTATTTCAGCCCCGGGAGCAAAAGCGATTTGTTGGGCCCGAACAAATCGTTTTTCAGCCCGGGAGCAAAAACGATTTGTTGGGCCCGAACAAATCGTTTTTCAGCCCCGGGAGCAAAAACGATTTGTTGGGCCCGAACAAATCGTTTTTCAGCCCCGGGAGCAAAAGCGATTTGTTGGGCCCGAACAAATCGTTTTTCAGCCCCGGGAGCAAAAAGCGATTTGTTGGGCCCGAACAAATCGTTTTTCAGCCCCGGGAGCCAAAAGCGATTTGTTGGGCCCGAACAAATCGTTTTTCAGCCGCGGGAGCAAAAATTCGGGCCCATCGTTTTTCAGCCAAGCAAAAGATCGTTTCCCCGGGAGCAAAAACAATTCAAATCGTTTTTGGCCCTGGCTGCTTCGCTTCGATTCAAACGAAAATTTCGGCCCAGCCAATCATTTCCAAGAGGCCTGCGTGGTGACTCGGGAAAACATGCGCAGCTATCCCGCCAAGTGGAAAATCTTGGGGCTCGAGTCCTCCCGCCGCAAAGTTTCTTGCGGCTGACGGCCAAAACAGATTGTGAGGCCACTTGCAAGCCCGGGGTGCGGAAACGATGCCCGAACAAATTGTTTTTTGGCCCGGAAGCGAAAACAACTGCTGGGCCCAAACAAGAGCAAAATATTTCTACACGCTTTTGACGCTCCAAAAATGTTCCCCTTCCGCGCCCTTCCGCGGCGCAAATCTCTTAGTCAAGTCCGCCGGCCCTTCCGCAAGCTTCCGCGGCCTGCAGAAAACCTTCCGCGCGGATTGATATCAGCGCTCCCTTACTTAAATTGCTTTGAGCATTTTTGATCGCTGCTCAATTCATCCTCGCTGGTCGCAAGCCTTTCTTGACCGCAAGCCTTGCTTGTCAAGTGCTCGCCGCCCACTGTGTCACCTGCTAAATCATTCTGTCAATGCTTCTGCCCGTCAGCCTATGAGTGGTGTGCATCTTGAACTCATCATGAGGGCCTCAGCCGAACGAGACCTGACAGATTGTCTTCAATCACTCGGGCCGTAAGGCATCAACAACTCAACACCTTTCAAGGGCTTCCACCCAACGGAAGCCGCAAATCACGCCTTAATCAAGTTTCTGCCAAGGTAAGCAATCCGGCTTTGGGCTCAGCATCATTCGCACTTGACAAGACTCACCCCCCAAAAAGGGTCGCAAGCGTCGTGGGCAAGCCCAGCTCATCTCTGCCACATCCCATCTGCCAACACAATTCTACACAAGCCATAGTCGCAGCCACGTTCCCACGCTGCAACAACACCTGCGGGCCAAAAAAACCGCCAGACGTCTCGCGAGCACTTGGCTTGCTTTGCCACAAGGTCAGAATCAAAACACAGGTGAGTGGTCCTCACGCCCGGAAGTCGGCGAAGTTTGAGGCTTACCCAATTCATCCTCGCTGGTCGCAAGCCTTTCTTGACCGCAAGCCTTGCTTGTCAAGTGCTCGCCGCCCACTGTGTCACCTGCTAAATCATTCTGTCAATGCTTCTGCCCGTCAGCCTATGAGTGGTGTGCATCTTGAACTCAGCATGAGGGCCTCAGCCGAACGAGACCTGACAGATTGTCTTCAATCACTCGGGCCGTAAGGCATCAACAACTCAAACATTTCAAGGGCTTCCACCCAACGGAAGCCGCAAATCACGCCTTAATCAAGTTTCTGCCAAGGTAAGCAATCCGGCTTTGGGCTCAGCATCATTCGCACTTGACAAGACTCACCCCCCAAAAAGGGTCGCAAGTGTCGTGGGCGAGCCCAGCTCATCTCTGCCACATCCAATCTGCCAACACAATCCTACCAAAGCCATAGTCGCAGCCACGTTCCCACGCTGCAACAACACCTGCCGGCGAGGCGTCGCACCAGCACTTGGCTTGCTTTGCCACAAGGTCAAAATCATGACACAGGTGCGTGGGCCTCACGCCCGGAAGTCGGCGAAGTTTGAGGCTTACCCAATTCATCCTCTCGCTCGTCGTAAGCCTTTTTTGACCGCAAGCCTTGCTTGTCAAGTGCTCGCCGCCCACTGTGTCTACAGCTGCGTTCTTCCGTCTACTACAGCCTACCGTTACCTGCTAAATCATTCTGTCAATGCTTCTGCCCGTCAGCCTATGAGTGGTGTGCATCTTGAACTCATCATGAGGGCCTCAGCCGAACGAGACCTGACAGATTGTCTTCAATCACTCGGGCCGTAAGGCATCAACAACTCAACACCTTTCAAGGGCTTCCACCCAACGGAAGCCGCAAATCACGCCTTAATCAAGTTTCTGCCAAGGTAAGCAATCCGGCTTTGGGCTCAGCATCATTCGCACTTGACAAGACTCACCCCCCAAAAAGGGTCGCAAGTGTCGTGGGCGAGCCCAGCTCATCTCTGCCACATCCAATCTGCCAACACGATCCTACCAAAGCCATAGTCGCAGCCACGTTCCCACGCTGCAACAACACCTGCCGGCGAGGCGTTGCACCAGCACTTGGCTTGCTTTGCCACAAGGTCAAAATCATGACACAGGTGCGTGGGCCTCACGCCCGGAAGTCGGCGAAGTTTGAGTCTTACCCAATTCATCCTCTCGCTCGTCGTAAGCCTTTTTTGACCGCAAGCCTTGCTTGTCAAGTGCTCGCCGCCCACTGTGTCTACAGCTGCGTTCTTCCGTCTACTACAGCCTACCGTTACCTGCTAAATCATTCTGTCAATGCTTCTGCCCGTCAGCCTATGAGTGGTGTGCATCTTGAACTCATCATGAGGGCCTCAGCCGAACGAGACCTGACAGATTGTCTTCAATCACTCGGGCCGTAAGGCATCAACAACTCAACACCTTTCAAGGGCTTCCACCCAACGGAAGCCGCAAATCACGCCTTAATCAAGTTTCTGCCAAGGTAAGCAATCCGGCGTTGGGCTCAGCATCATTCGCACTTGACAAGACTCACCCCCCAAAAAGGGTCGCAAGCGTCGTGGGCAAGCCCAGCTCATCTCTGCCACATCCCATCTGCCAACACAATTCTACACAAGCCATAGTCGCAGCCACGTTCCCACGCTGCAACAACACCTGCGGGCCAAAAAAACCGCCAGACGTCTCGCGAGCACTTGGCTTGCTTTGCCACAAGGTCAGAATCATGACACAGGTGAGTAGTCCCCTCCCTCACGCCCGGAAGTCGGGCGCGAGCACTTTGCTTCGAATTGGAGCCTCTGAAAACGGCGATTTCGAGGTCGGCCTGCCTCGAAGCCCGCGATGGTCGCTTGAGACATGGGCGTGGCGATCAGCGCCACCAGCATCATCCCCACCTCAAAAGCCCAAAGCTTCCGACCCTCAGACCTCCTGGGAGCCCCGAGAGGCCTACGGCCTCTGGCTTTTTTTGCGGTCAAGAGGCGTATGTGCCCCTTTTTGGGCCAAACAAAAAGCAGTGGTTTTGACGGAGGGCTCGCAAGCCACTGGAGGCCTGTTGCACCATTTCGATTTCGAAATCCTCGCCCTGTGGCGATCCTTCCGCGAAAAGGGACACGTTCTAAGATGGACACCACCTTATCTTATACATGGCGGCTTGCCAAACGGGGGACCAGGTCCGATGGTGCGCCTATGGCTCGCCTTACCCACAAAACGACACGCATCCCACAAAACGGCTGTCCTGTCAGACGAGCCCCAAAAGTGAGGTGTCTCTTTGACGAAGGAAGCCCAAAAAGGGGGGAAGAAGGGCGGTAAGTAAGACTGGGTGGTAATGCAAATCCGAGTTCGGCCAGTACCAAGCAGCCGTCACGAAGAACTGCAGGTACCCGTAGATCCTGACGTCCGAAGCTCTGCCAAGTTGAAATTTGGCCGGGGAAAAACAAAAGAAAAGAGCTGAGTTGTGGAACATGACACAACTAGGTCCCCCAGTAGAGAGGTTAGAATAAGGGTACCTTTTTTTGTGTAGTCTATTTTAGTAGGGGAACCCTCCCCCAAAAAGGATAAAAGGGCACTACCTGGGGACCTAGACAATTGCCCTTGCTGTGATACCAAAGTGGACCGGCTGAAAGGAGGAGTCCCTTGGTATGACAAAGCATTGCTTTCTCACTTCCGATCCAGTGGATTGGCCAAAACAAAGTCACCATTTTGTTAGTTATTTAACACTATATACATTGATCTTCCAGGGAGTGAGAAAACCCACTTTCCTACAAAAAGGAAGCAACACCGCTTGAACCACACAACAGCCTGTTCAAGTTCTAACACCCGTGCCGATACCGCAGCTGGGGGTGCTGGAAGCTGCATCCTTGGTAACCTCTTTCCCAAATTGTTGTGTCCTTGTTCGTATGGCTTAGGTTCCCCTCACTTCCGATCGTGTGGATTGGCAATCAACGGGTCCCACATGCCCGAAACGGAACTCAGGAAGCGAGTCCAAATGGGTGTCTCTCTTTTCAGGAACCGGACCCCCCAAAGTGGCGCAACGTGTTTGTTCCCTTTGGTTTTCCTTTAAACCAACCACCAAAGAGGTACCCAGCCCTTCCAGCGCCTCGTATCTCCTCCGTCCCGAAACGAAACCCAACCGCTTCGCATTCCGAGGCTCTTCCCTCGGTTCAGCTCGGACGTGGTGTCCGCCACGATGCCCACGCACACGGGTTTCAGGGAGGCCAACATGGCCCCGTTCACGCTGCGCCTTAGAAGGCGGCGCCGGGGTTTTTGGAAGGCGGCAGAAGGGGGGGAGTGAAGCCCCGCAAATTGGAGACCTGGAGGACATTTCACACGGAAACTGTTTTTTTTGACCTCCCCGGGGAGGTCTTGATGAAACATGGTACGGTACTTCCAACATCCTACGAAAAGTTGTGTGCTTGGGAAGGTACGAGATGTATGTTCGCCGCTGGGCAGTTTTTGCGCATCTTGGCCCAGGGAGAATGGCCGCCCGGTATATGGGTGTATGTTTCTGACTAGCAGTCCCTTTGCTTGGCGGGGCGGTTTCTTTGGGTGTATCTCGGTAGGAGGGGATGACTGTTCTAGGGGTTGATTCCAATTCCATTCTTTTTCAACCATCGTTCTTTTCTGAAAAACCGATCGCTGCATTTTTTTCCTCCAGGGTTTCTGGTGGTTTTCTAGAAAGATCCGGATCCCTGGAAAGAATGGGGAAGCAACCCTTAGAACTGCGCTCGTTTTTTTGGAGAAGGACTTGGGCTAGCGCTTTCCCGGGCCTGCACGGTACCCCAAACTTGTGCTGATCCGCTGCTTTTCTTGGCCTATCGGATTTTCGCAAAAATGGCTCCAAGGCCCCTCATGGGAGACAAGCAGAACTCTTTGAGACCTGGACCCTCACAATTCTCTTAAAAATCAGAGACTGCCCCAAAGTCAGGAGGAATTGCCTCTTGCTCGGGGTAGTTTGAGGGTCCAGGTACACTCTTGAAGGTTTGAAGGAACAAACACCTTGCGAGTCTCTTCTTGGCCAGTTACCATGGCTTCAAAGTGGTGCGAAATGGACTTCTCAACCATTCCGCAGCAGTACCCATCTGAATTCTTAAACCACCCAAAGGCTCAGATGACGTTCAGACCCGAGCGAATTGGAATCGGGAAACATGGCAGGAACTTCTAGGCGACCCTTGGGTTGGAAAAGGAACCCTTGCAAGTTGGAAAACCATCAGTTTGGGTGTCTCCTATTTCTGGGCTGTCAAATCCCCGGTTCAAAGTTTAACTTTTAGTGGGTTGAATTCAACAACAAAAACCTTAAGGGAACGGTTGGGAACCACCAATATCTTTTTGCGTACCCACCCAAATGAAAGCAAATGCATTGACCCAGTCTATCGTCTGGTCCGGAACGGTCCGAAGGAGCAATCCTCTTTGAAGAAGGACCAGAAAATGCGACCATTCCAGGGTCGAGACCCGTTTACCGCTTGTTTGAGCCTGGCTAATATCGATCCCCGATCTAAGGGGACACCTGCCAATGCAAGTGGGCTGCCTTCAGGGCTAAGGCTGGGATCATGTTAGTTTGAGGGTCCATAAAAATGGGATATCACCCCATAAATTTGGGGGTCAACCCATTTTTAAGGGAATTTTGAGGGTTCAGGTAGATCCCTGAAACCCCAGCCAGATCCCTGAAACCGCCTGCGCAACTCCCCGACGCGGTGGAATCCCTCGACGCAAATTTGTTTGTCAAGGCCGAGTCTCAGGAAAATCATCAGGTAGTAGCCCTCAGTCCAGGATAATGCCACCTAAGCTTCAGTGGCGAGTCAGAAGCAACAAAAACACCCAGTAACTACACCAGATGTTTGCTTGTTTGCGTGAAAGCCTGAGCCATATTATGCGTGCTCTGTTGGCTTCCCTTAAAACCAAGGTGAAAAGGGAACCCGCAAGAAACCCACACACATCAATTATACACGGGGTTTAACAAACATGAAAGAAGTACCCTTGCCCTGTTGGTTTTCTTAGGGGCTATTCAGAGTTAGGGGCTATTCAGCACAAAAAGAAGAAGGACACATACTTCCAGTAGTGATAGACTCCAGTTAAAACCAGCTTCCAGGGAAAGATGTAACATAAACCCTGAGAATACGTGAAGCCAGCTTTTCCATGGCTTCCCAGAACCAGGTCATCAGTGCTCAACAGGTCTGGATCAAGTACAGCGACACTTTGGTTTCCCTTTGGGTAAGCTCAAAGTTACGAATACCTTCCCTCCATCGGAACCTGACCAGGGGTTTTGGAAGACGACTTTCCTTTTGGGAAGCCTCTTGTCCACTTCCTTGTCAAAAAGAGGGTGTATGATTTCAGCAGGCTGGTGATTGGGGGCCCCGCCAGCGCCCCCCGAACAAGCACCCCCAAAATCGACCAACAACCTGGCGCGAAATCGAACATCCTGGGCTTGTTCCAAGCCCTCGAATTTCAACATATGGGTGTGGGTCAAAATTAAAACCACAAGGGGGCCGCAAGGTTGTACTCCATATCTCCAGTTACCATAGTTCCCCAAATGAGGACCTATGTTTGACACACAGCTACATTCATTTTGGGGACGTGCATTGAGGTTCCAGGGAACTGTTGATGCATAGACATCCCGGCGAGTAACCAGGGGGGGGGTCCTTTTTAGTGGGGCTTCTATTTTCCAGGGAGACCGGGACCGCTCATTACCTCATAACCGGTGGGGTTGTTCAGGGCTCAGCATGAAAAACAAAAGGGCCTTCGGCGGCCCTGCGCGCCTTACTCCAAAGACCCGGTGGTTTCAAGGTATGTTTTGGAAAACTCAAGGGGTTGCTTCCGATTCCATTCTTTCCAACCAACCTTCTCTTCAAAAACCGATCGCCGTTTTCACGATCGGGTTTCCGGAGGTTTTCTAGAAAGATCCGGATCCCTGGAAAGAATGGGGAAGGTACCCCTAGATAAACCTGGGTTTTCCCATGGTAAAATACCTCCTTTAGTAGAGGGTCGACATGTTGAGAATTACCCTCAAAAAAAAACGCGGGTAGGCGCCGAGAATGAAAAGCTGTCATGACACTTGGCTATGGGTCGAAACCCCGTACCGTGAACATCCCACTCCCAACTAAAATAAAAACAGAAATGGGTGGTGATTTCACCTACCAACCAGGACCCTTGTACCATTCATGTGGACGGCCACTTTTGCGGCCAAAACACAACGCAAAGACCCTGAAAGAAGGCGCCCACCGAGAGCAAGGTCTTCCTGCGCACCACCTCACGGGAAGGATCGAAAGCGCGAGTCTCCCGAGCCCCGAAGGCGCGAGACTCTGGGCTCATGGCCGCTGGGATAGGACCAAAACGCTGGCCTCATGATGTAAAACGTTCCTGTTGCTTGCCCACAAACAATTGGGGGTTCTCAAAGTATGGGTACATGCAACCTGATGCTATAGGGTTTCCTTCTTGAGGGGGCCAGGTAGCTCAATTGATTGGGTGATCTTTCTAAACCTCATAGTGGTTGCCCAACAGGCGTGGTTCCATGTGTTCATTTCTGTTCCAACCTTTTCGGCCATGGTGTGTGCCTATTCTGCTATTTCCGTCTTCCCATTGCGTGATTATCCGGACAGATCCGGACCCGGAAGAATCAGGAACTGACCTCTGGGTTCATTGACATGTCCTTCACATCCTCTTCCCCCCCCGGTCGACACCCCGAATGGCTGTCGAACGGCTCGAAAAAGCAGAAAGGATGAGTCACTCCAAGGACTTCATCGCCTTGACGCTCACACCCCGAATGGCTAGCTAGCCATGCGCCTTCCGATCCGCCATGACGCCCCACACAGGCGCTGCCAGTGCCTGCCGGCGGAAAAGCCGAAACGGGTGGACAGTTCAGCTTCTCTCCAATTGGTGGGAGCCCGGTGGTTTGGTGGTTAAGGTGGGGTAAACTCCATTTACCCTCCACAAACACCAAGGAAATCCCCAAACCACTGATCCAGATCACCAATTGCGGGCGACCTGGTCAGTTGGGAGCTGGCTTTTCTTGCAATCGGTGCGAGAGATGCAGGGAATGAGAAGTGGAATGACCCCGAGACAAAAAAAAACATTCAGAAGAACTTCGTGGATGCATAGCAACCCTGCTCATCCTGCAAGGTAACCGGAATGGGCTAGCTCCCACAAACGTGCCAAAACAAACGGCAAACAAGGACCAAGTCGACCGCAAACTTGCTGGTGCTCAGGGAATGAGGGAATCAACGCAGGCTTTGGTCCCCGAAACAAGGAAACCACCATCTCATGTTTTTTCTTGGGGGTCATTGCACCCCCTACTCAAAATACCCGCTTTTTTCAATTAACTTTTGGGAAAACCTGGGTTTTCCCATGGTAAATACCTCCTTTTGTAGTAGGGGGTCGACATAATACCCTGAAAAAAGACAGTATTTGGAGTAGGGGGCATAACTCTCATTCCTGTGGCCGCTCGCACCGATGGCAAGCGATTGAATCCTGGCTTCCGCGAGTAGCCCGACTCGACCACACTGAGCTGCAAGAAAAGCCGATGAGATGCTCATCGCACCGAGCGCAAGAAAAAAAACAAAAACCCCCAAAGTCTACATGACCCCTCAAACAGGCTTTGTCATCACCCAAAATCATGGGGTCATGACCAGCCATTTCATTTCGGGTCACGGAGACTCCAGGCACCATCGGCCCCGTTGCGTTCCGTGAAAAAGCATAACCGCCTGCATCACCGCCTGTGCAAGGCTCATGGTCGCAATCTGGGTGAGCCGCAAGTCCAGGGATCTGCCGATCGCCGAAGCGGCTTCAAAGCGAATGGAGTACTGTGGATGGTTGCGACATCCATTTCGCACCACCGTTCAGAAACCCTGGAAGGATTCGATTCCCCTGGAAATACCAACAAACAATGGTTTCAACCATGGTTTCAAAGTGGTGCAGGAGTTTGTCTATCCACAGTATGTTCGGGTGTTGTAGAGAAAGGGAACCACCCTTTAAAACCGCTTTGGTCACTGAGGGAAAGCTGGAAAGAAAATCGCACCCACAAAAAAAAAAAAACAGGATACCTGTATACAGGGGCTTGCGGCAAATCCAGGACAATGTCACATAAGGGCTCAATATGCAAGTAAAGAATCTGGATGAGATGCCTAGATTTTTTCAGATCTCAGGGCAAGGCTAGAAAAAACATAGGGTGATCCTTGTGAAACCAACCTAGTGGATCCCCGGTGTTTCGCCAGGAAAAGGTCGGTGACAAGCTACGTTCCTTTCGGCATTTCTATCGGGTGGCGCTTGCCCTTTTGTTTACTTACAATACAAGTAAATGGATTCAGTGGAGGGCAGGTCATGATCCTAAGACAAAATCATGTGCAAGTTGTTGAGCGCCTCACATTGCCTGACTTTCTCCGCCGGCACGACCGACAAAAATCACAGACACAAAAACACGACAACAAGAAGAACAACCGTCTCACCTAAAGCGCTCACAAGGAGTCGGACTTGGAAACGTGGTTGCTCCCCCAAATACCCAGACCTGCACCTGCTGTTGGCTTTGAAGAGACAACGCATATCAGCTTCCCTCTAATTGGTGGTTTGGTGGTTTGGAATGGTGGTTTGGTGGTTCAGGACCCATTTACCCTCCACAAACACCAAGGGTTCAAATCCCCAAACCACCAATCCTCACCACCAATTGCGGGCGACCTGAACATATCACCCAAAAAGTTGACAAGCAACCCCAATAATAATGCCCTGACGTGGTTGGAAGATTTCACTTCTTGACTGTGGCCAAAAGAGTTGAATTTCAGTTCCTAGTCCAGAAACTCAGGAACACCCCAACTTGGATGCCAATCCATTTAGAAAGTGGCGATATCCCTAGCTAGAAACTTCCGAAGTAGATATACCCAACACACAGTCTGTAAAATACCTCTGAAAGAGATCCCAGAAGAACACCGCGGCAAACCGGATTATAAATAGCAGCTCGACAAAAAACAACAAAACGCGCTCCCGTTGGGTTTCCTCAGGGAAATCAAGCGTGCTCTATTTGGCGCATAACATAGACCCTTGCCCACCATGCAACGACCTTCCGCCACGGCCTCTGCTTTAGAACACACGTGTTGTGTAAAGCAAACCTCAGCCCACCCTCTGAAATCAACACAGCTCCTTTCCACCTTGCAAGGAACGCCCAAAACACAAAACCGCAGCCTCTAAGTCGAGCTAACCAAAGTGCTCCCAAATGAACCCCGGATGTTATTGGATCCCAAGCTACCCACTCACCAGCTTCGAACATCCAAGAGCCCAGCCCAACCCAACCCCCGAGGCCCAATGCCCGCTTCCTTTAGGGGGATGTTTCCAAAAAAACAACGTGAGGGAACAAAAACAACGGTTTTCCTATGGAAAAAAGGTCATCCTATGGTAAGTACCACCTTTTGTAGTCAGGGATTGACACATCATACCCTGAAACAAGCTGGGGTATTTGGAGTCGGGGGTGCCACACCCATTTGTGTTGTTCTGAACACCATGGTAATTATTAGAGAACCGAACATGGTAAGCCGACCGGCCGACCGACCGACCCCACCCACCTACCTACCTATCCACCCACCAACCAGCCAGCCAACCAAACCAACACAAACCAACCAACCAACTAACCAACCAACTAACTAACCAACTAACCAACCAACCAAACCGACTAGCCAAACAATCAACCCTCAGGGCTCCCAATGTGTTTCCACTTCAAAAATCACGCCCCAAAAGGTGACGCTTACAACCACCTTTCTGGGCAAACACCTCAAATACAAACCCCAAAAAGCCCCAAATACAAACATAAACATATAGATTCCTTTTCTTCAAGGAGGCCTCAGAAAAGAAAACAAAACGCCGACCCACCCCCAAAAAAAAACGCCAGACCTGCGCAAAAAAACAACAAACAAACCCGCCGACTCGCCCCCCCTTCCACCCCCCCGCTTTTGGAGGGCCAGGGTAGTGGCCGGCAGCAAGCCGATGTCCATCCCCTCGATGGCACTGATGCAGCAGAGCTGGAAGAGCAGCAGCAGCGGCGGCATCCGGTCCCCCTCCTGCCGGAAGCTAAGTAGATGGAGTCTCCTTCTGACCCCTTACAAATGAGGTCATGACCCCATGATTTTGGGTGACGGACCCCATGTTTATTTCGGGCCACGGAGACTCCAGGTACTTGGTAGATGGAAAAATCAAAACCAAGGCTTCCGCTGACGAGGATTCGACTTCTGACGACCGACTCGCGGGCACTTGGATGTTTCAACGTGAGTAGGTTGCCATAAGTGGGCGAACTGATCACCGGGGTTGCCCCTTTCTGAGAGGCGAGAAATAATTTCTATGGGTCCCGAAAGCTGGGGCCATGCTTCGAAAGGGGTCACCATGCTCACATTGAAAGGGAGGGCCGGCATGTGAAGCTTGGACATCAGGTGGTATTTCAGCCATGGAACATGAAACCCTCCTTTTCAACACTCCCTGAAAGCTGCACCGCAATAGAAGGGGCTAACTAATTAATGACTAACAATTGACTCCTCCAGTCATGGCGTCTGAGTACCCCGCAAGGTAATGGGTTTGTGTCTTGTTTTAGGCTTGGTACCCGTTTCAAGTTAGTTTGAAGGGAAATCAGAAGGACACCTGCCCAATCCAGCCCATACTTGGGGCCCCGATTTTGACACATATCCGAATAAGCCTTAAGTAATTGTATGACCAAAACGTTTGGGCTGAGAAAGGTGTTTGCGGTTTCAGGGCTCACTGTTTGGGATGACATCACCTTAGCCCAAGCGGGCAAACTAAAAAAAAGCCCCGCTTGTGGGGGTCCTCTCGCAGGGCCCTGTTTGGCGCAAAATGCAACATCACAACGTGTCCCTGGAGTCTCATTCAAGAACCACCTTTAGGGTTCTACCGGAAGTCACCCGCAAAAACCGCCCACACCACTCAATTTTAGATTTTGCTATATAAGCCCCAAAAACCACGGAGATTTGAAGCTCAACCGCCCCCCCAAAAAAGGAAGAAAAAAAAAGAAGAAGCCGGTGTTGTGCTCCTCCTCCTCAGCCCAGGTAGATGGCGAGTCAGTACCAGTCTTTGCCAGTGTGTCCTCCCCAGATCCGGCTCTCATGGCTCTGGACGACATCTCCGCGAACCCCTGGCTCTGGTGGTCGTGGCTACGGCACAGCTGACTGCTAAGCCATCTGCGGGCGAGGTGTTCAGTGTTCGCGCGGTTTGAGACGGTGTTTCTGAAAGTAGGGGTCCCCTTCTTGGCATGTTTTTTTTTTCTTTTTGGAAGGGGAGCAAAGATTTATCTTTTAGCAGTTAAGTTGGGAATTTTCACTAAACCACAATAAGCAAAACATGTAAGATGCTTCCCAACAACAACTATGTTGGATGGATTCAAGAGAGGCCCAAAAAACGACATATACTTGGAGAGGTTCCTCGGGCAGCCAACCTGATTCCTGTCACATAGTTGTCAACCAAACCAACACGGCCTGTTGCTTTAAACACACTCACGACGATTACTAAATTGCCTGCACCCCCCCTTTCCTAAACTCCAAAAGAAAACTCGCTTCCACCCTTACTCGGGTATCCCGCAAAAAACGGCTCACTAGGTCCTCCAGAGGAGAGGTTAGAGTAAGGCTACCCTTTTTTCTGCAGTCTTTTTTAGTAGGGGAACCCTCCTCCAAACAAGGGTAAATGGGCACTACTGGGGGACCTAGCTCATCCAAATGAATCAGCTTGACCCTGAAGGCAGGGGGGGGGTGTCACTGTCGGGCACCGCGCGTAGCCGGAGCCGTCGGAGGCGTCGAAGCCGTCGCTCTGGTTGGTCCGCCGCGCGCCGGGGCGGGGCGGGGCAGTCCGGAGCCCCGCCCACGGGGAGCACCGAACCTGGCTTTCAGTTGCCATCCTACACCGCGGGGTTCAGTGACCACCATTTAATCAAAGGGGTTTATGTGACTCATAGGTTTCTTCGGAAAGTCGTCTTTACACGTGTTGCGTTTGCCATACAAAGTCAATCCTTGGGATTCAGTTGCCACCATTAAAGCAATGGTTGGGCCCATATAACCACCTTAACGTTTACCGTTCAGGATTGTCAAATCATCCAAATTGGGTCCCAACGCCATTCGTTTAATCGGTTTGATGGGGGTTGAACCCTAGGGTGCAGAGGTGTCTGGATTTGTCCTTCCAAAGTCGCAACTTACTGGTGGGTTTCATTCGGAGTTACCAAGCAAGGCAACCTCAAATCAGAAACTCCCACGGTGCGAGCTATAAGTAAAATAACATGAGTAGTGGTATTTCAAGATCACCGGAGCTCCCACTGTTGCTACACCTAAGCCGTTTCACAAAGTCCCACTAGAGTCAAGCTCAACACGGTAAGGCCCATTTTTAAGGGTCATAAAGACCCCAGGAATTTGTGTTTCCCCCAAAAGAATGGAGGCCTCAGAGCGAAGATCTCCGCAGGACTGGCAAAATCAAAAGCCGAAAGCCTATGGCGGAGGTGGTGAAAGGGAGCTGCCGGGGCTGCTTTGTCTACATTGTCCAAAACCTGGGGCAAAGCATCGGGCCCAGAAATGGTCAGGCTTCCTCGCGCAAAGTTATCCAAGGTGACGGTCGCCTTGCACCGGGTTTTTCCGCGGGGTGTCTCCTTTGTTGTTGGTACCTCTTGGCTTGTGATTTTAAACGGAAAGTGAATGTAAATCTACGTTTGTTGGTACCACCATTTGTGATTTGCAGAATTGTTGTAGTTGGTACCTCCATTCTGCAAATGTTACAATTCGAAAAGCTGAATCCAGGGATTCCCAAGTAAAGGACCTTGATCATGGCTTTCGGGCGCTAGACCCCGAATCGGTGAGCTGGCTATCAAATAGGCAGAACATTTCCAGCATTTTAGGGTTCAACCAACATTTTAGGGTTTAGGGTTTAACTCAAACCATTTTAGGGTTCAGGGCCACTTTTGGTCTCAAATGGCTGTGGCTCACATAAATGTACCAAACTGGCACCTTGGCAAATGGAACCAAAGACGAAAACCTGCGTATAGTAATCCTAGCTGCTTAATTTTGAGCCACAAATGGAAACCAACGTTTCCATGTTGCAACGAGGGCCGTTTCCGCACCCAGCAGAGCGTCAGCCGCCCGTTTCTGAGAGCCCTACCCGCCGCCGCCCCACTGAGGCATTGGAGGCGCCGTGCGCGCCTCGCTCGACTCGGTTTTCCCTTGACCCGGTGGAAACCACGCCGGGGCTGGAAAAAACATCAGGTAGGCATACTGTGGATGGACGAAATCCGTTCGCACCACTTTGAAACCATGGTTGAAACCATTGTTTGTTGGTATTCACAGGTGAATCATCATTCCAGGGTATCTTAGGTGGTGCAGGATTTCGTCCATCCACAGTATGGCCATGGGTCAAAATCCAAATCGTACCCCCAGTGAACCTCCGATTCAATCCCCACTCAAATAGACGAAATGGGTGGTGCACCTACCCGAAAATGGTACCATTGGTTTTGACCCACAGCCATAGTCTCAAGACTTCATCAACCCTTGAAGGCTTGCAAACAAACTTTCGTGAACAGAACCAAAAAACCACTTGCCAAGAAAAGTGAAGCCAATGATTCTCAGGGGTCGTGAGATTCAGATCAGTTTGCTTGAGGGAAGATGACTGGAGGATGCCATTTGGTGTGGAATCCAAAAGAGGTGGCACTGACTGGTTTGCTCAAAGCCCCTCAAACGAGCAAAAGGTCGACTTCTTTCCAAAAGGTTCAAGGGGCCATCCGGTCAAGACCAGTCATGCTGGTTGCTGCTTAGTGCGAAAACACATAAGTTCACCAAAAAGTGAAAGTGTGAAGATCCAAGCAGCCAAACTGATCAGTTTTCATCTTCCATTGCGCCGCGCAGAAACAACACCTCGGGGTCTTCCAAGGAACTTGGAAGCAAACCGTGGCAAGCCAAAAGGACAAGCAGTCAGCGAAATGCCCAAATCCTCAATCCGCTTGGCTAGCAGCATTTGCCCGACGAAGGTTCAGTTCGGGGTCCATGCCTGAATTGTGTTTTCCTTCTCAAATTAATGTCCCCCAAATCAGTTGGTTTCCTTCCAGATTCCCTCTCACCAACACAAAGGAGGTCCAACATTTTGAGAAGCCCCCATGTCAGGCCAGTAGGTTATCATGGTTCATTCATTCATGAGTATTTTTCGAGCTGGTGGCGACAGCGATTTGTTAGATTAGAGACTTACCCACGAGAATGTATCCCAATTATCTATTTGAGGCAAATGACAACGACTCACTTTCTGAGTAGACCAAAAACGCTCCCAAACCTTTTGCTTACCTGGAGTCTCCATGACCCCTTAAAAATGGGTCATTACCCAAAAAATAATGGGGTCATGACCAACCATTTTATTTTGGGTAACGGAGACTCCACGAAAGTGCGAGTTCCGCCCTCAGGGACTGAGACAAAATCAGCTCGAGCGCAAAGGATCCAGTCACAAGAAGCGCCAGGACTCGTTCCTCAACGTGGTTTTCCCTTTAGATTACAAGGAACAACATCCAAGTGGATCAACACTGACTGGCTGTTATCAACAGCTGGTGCCTGGCGCAAATGTCCCAAGTATCCAGCAAAAGTTGAGAAGAACTCAACAACGAGGAGTTCCAATTCAAACCAACAACCAAGCGATACCGGATTTCCTTCAAACAGTTGTCTCCCTTTGAGGTCCCTTTCAACAAACAAACCACCAAACAAGTACCCTAGGGTTCCTTGCCCCCATCAAAAGAAACCCTACTTAGATGATGATAATTCTGAACGGTAAACGTTGTGGTGGTCAACCATTCTAGGTCCTCCAGTAGAGAGGTTTGAATAAGGGAACCCTTTTTTTCTGTGGTCTATTCTAGTAGGGGAACCCTCCCCCAAAAAAGGGGTTAAGAAAGGGCACCTAGCTGGGGGACCTAGAATTGTTTTGATGGTGGCAACTGGACTTCGGGGGGGTATCCTCCAAAAACGACCCCGCTGAAGTCTTTTTGAATCAACAAACCATCCAGTGACTGGGGCCCCAGGCTGACCGCACGGCCTCGCGAAAGGATTTGCCTGACGGGTGTCGCAGAAGGGGTCATGACGCGAGGGGGGCAACAGATAGTAAAAAATGTGTGTATATATATATATATGTATGGTAGCCCAAAACAAAAACAACAACGAAAAACAAAACCCTACCTTTTCCACAGAAACACTGGACAAGTACAGGTTTTCCTACCAAAATCAGTGCCTGCAATATATGTATACATGTAGTATATATAAGCTGGTAATTAGCCTTTATCCGAGTGGGGCAAAAAATGTTTAAACAATCCCCTGGTACCGCTTGAAGGAAAGTCCAAAGGAGGCTGCTTAAACAATAGTGGATCGAACATGATTGAACAGTTGGTTGACTCCAAATATTTTGAGACGTTTACATCATGTGCTCTTTTGGTTAGGGAACCTCCTTGACCTCACATGCCATGAGCTCAGTCCGCTGGCGAGGCAAACCAAGGAATCCCGACAGAGACCCCACACCGCGCATCCCATTGCGGCCTGCCTTTGCTTATGGACGGCATCCTAAATTCTATACAAGTTGAAAAGCAAAGACAGCCAAGATGAAATAGAGACGACTGTTTGCTCATGGCATCTCGAATCTCGAAAGCTACATCACATGTATTGGTTACATGTATAGAACCATGTTGAAGGCCCGCCTGTGGGGAGAAACAAGTTGAAGGTCTGCCAAGTGAACAGCTGAGCCTGCCATTTCAAGAGCGCATGGTTGCGTCCAATCGATGGCAGGATGCAGATGGCTACCGCGCTCGACGTACCTCGTCTTTCCCAGGGCCCCTGAAACATTGCTTCCTAACGTGCCGCTGCCTGACTTTCCGAGGATTCCCGCGACGAGGTACACAAGGCCAACCGAGCAGAGTTTGGGTTTAGCAACTGGCCGTGCGTCCTTCTTTTTCTTCCAAACCTTGGTTGCTGTTGCTGCATCGCCCCCTCTGCAAGCAGTTTTTCACATTTTGTGGGATCAGCTCGGATAGCCCACACGATTTGTAACCAACAAGCCGTAGTCTAAAGCTCCAACCCAATAGCAATCACGCAACGGGTGGGTCGTAATCATCTCAACTTCTGCGCAGGCCCCTTTTCTTCGAGCGCAATAAGCCCCTGCCAATGTGATGTCAGTTCAGCGCCTATGAATCTTGGCTAGGCATGTATGCATCTGCGCAAGACTCCGATTTCTCTCCATATATGTCATCTTCATAGATCTTCATCTGGTCTACATATATTTCCCGTGTTCCCACATTCCGTAAAAATGGGAATTCTAATAGCGTTCTCCCCGCTTGGCATTTCGATGGTACAAGGATTCCTTTCGTCCCGGCCATACATTCATGGGATCTCCGATTGTGGTGAGGTCTCCCCGAAGACTTACTCACTGTGGCTGTAAAGTCCCCCACAACCTCTTTCTATTTGTTTAGCTCCTTATATTACCAGGGCCCCTTAAGGGATAACCCATCCTAAAACCAACTGGTACATGTACAACTCGTTTTAACATTGCTAAAGTGCGACGATTGACCTCAAACGGCTTAAGCCATGAGCAGCAACTTCCCGTAGTGAGTCATAATCAAGACCCGGTATTAAAATGGTCTACCCAGAGCCATGTAAAGAATGAAGAAGGCGGCCGCAGCTATCTATGGTTGGGATTGTCCCTCACTAACCTTCATCTACCCGGGTTTTGAGCACGTGGCTCTAGTGATAGATTCACTCTAAAATCAACAAATTAACCATGAAACATATTCATGTCAGCAAGTGCAAGTTGCGGAACCCTGATTCTCCCAACACCAAGCTGGGGCTTTGGGCATTGCTCCCGCCACTTGGTGTTCAGCGGCCTAGGAATGGCCCCGTTTGGTGCTGACGCTTCTGCAATGAACCTGGAAATAGGTCTAGGTCCTCCAGTAGAGAGGTTGGAATAAGGGTACCCGACTTTTCTCTGTAGTCTATTTTCTAGGGCAACCCTCCCCCAAAAAAGGGTAAAAGGGCACTACTGGGGGACCTAGAAGTGGTCAGCTTTTGTGACCAGAAGACCACATATGGACCCAAACCACGAAAACCGCAAGGTCAGAAGGTGGATTCAAGCTTTGCGGGTCGGCATGGTCAGCTGAAAGTCTGCAGTTCAGCTCGACCCTTTCGCAAGATTGCTACCTCAAAAAAAAAGAAAACGGATCGATCTGCACGTACAATATTGGGTTTGTCTCAACATGAGGGAGCCCATAAACGGGTGTCTTTATTGCGTCCTTGCAGAACCAACCAAAGAGGCAAAGTTGCATGGGTGCATTTGCTTTTAAGGGTACGCTTTTGGGAGCTGCTATGCAGGAAAACCGCAACAAAAACCAAGCATTTTGGGGTCTGCCTAGTGACTGACACATGACCACATCTTACAACAATTCCAAAACCTGAAGTAACAAGGAGTAAAAGACCTTCATGGTCGTTGTAGCCAAGCACACCATGCGACCAACAAATGTAATCATGTACTCCCATGCAAATGAACGCCCACAACCAATCACACAAGGAACTTGTTCCCAAAGGCTTGCTAAGAAAGATGTGTGCGATTCTGTTCCTTTTGTCGGAGAACACTGCGGCCACCCGTGTCGCGGCTGCAGAAAGAGGCCCTTTGGGAAATACCGAAGTGGTTGATTTCCATCTGATCCGCCTGACTAGGCCTATCACTTGATATGGGGGATTCCAACATGTGCTGACAATCAAGAAAGCGGCAACTCAAAACTGTTTCTGCGTGGCCCAAAATCCTGCACCAGTTTGAAACCATGGGAAACCATTAGTTTGTTGCTATTTGTAGGGAAGTCACCCTCCAGGTTTTCAGAGGTGGTGCAGGATTTCGTCCATGCACAGTATCACCAAAAGGGGAGACCCCCCAATCAAAATATGCGATCAACATCCAACCCTACCGTCATGAACCCCTCAAAAACCTATTAGGGCGGGGCTATCCCTTCGATAAGCGCTCCTCAATGCTCAAGGCCTCGTAGGCAACCTGCATGCAATAAGTGTCTTTTGTGTAAAGGTTCGCTGTTTGGGGTTGGTGTTAAAGGAACACCTACCATTTTCGGGCGGTCCCCGAAAAGAAACAGTAGGATTGGTGCATTAATCCGGGGTCAACATGATGTCCTTTAGCCATTTGGGGGCGCTCCGACGATTTCACGACCAAATACAACATGACGTTCCTTTTACCAACCAAACTACCCTTTGCTATTGATGTGTTCTCCTTTGAGAAACCAAAGAACCCCATAGTCGGTGTTCCCCAAGAACGAGCCGTTAAGCCCCTTGACCACTACTTCTGGGACAGCACTTGCGGTTTGGGACCTTGGCAAATGCAGTGGTTGGAGGGTGCTGGCTAAAAAAGATCTCAGGACCTAGTCAGAGTACATGGGTGAACTGGGCTTGTAGCAAAGATCCAACCCAATACGGTGGACGCTCCACATATTGCGAGTAAGGGAACAAGGCAACCCTCTAATTTACTGGATTTACCATGGTTTTGTGGTCGAGTATGGTTTCATGGTTGGTTTTCTTGCAAGATTTAGGGCATTCATATTGTGGATGGTTGCAAAATCCATTTGCACCACTTTGAAACCATGGAAAACCATTGTCTAGGGGCAAAACCATTGTTTGCTGGTATTTACAAAGGAAACAACAAAAACCAGGGTGTCTTAGCTGGTGCGTTTTATGGATTTCGCAACCATCCACAGCATTCCCGCAGGCAGGCTGAGCTTCCAGCTGCGACCTGGTCGGGGCCTCCAGGGGTCAGTGCGATCTTCGGTTTGAGCTACGGTGGATGCCCCAACATTCATTCGACCCGATTAAAAAAACAAAAAAAAACCTGGCTGCGGACCTGGAGTCTCCGTGACGGGGTCATGGAGACTCCAGGGATACCATTCCCCTGCAAAAATATCAACAAACGTTATGGATTTAACCAAAGTGGTGCGAAATGGATTTCGTCCGTCCACAGTATTGCAAGTGAACAAAGCAAACATAACGGACATGTACAGGGTTTCCCTTGTTCCCTACTTGAATTTTGGAGGGCATCCACCATACCAAGGTTTGTTGATCAGTACTCCCATGGATTACACAGGGACACTGCGCAAAATAGTTCGAAGAAGGAACGCGGTTGGAAATAAACCGTGGGGTGATTCGAGAAAGAGAGTGTATCCCAGGGTGTCATAGAAAGACCTTTCAATATGAGGTACCAAATGTTGACCCATGGACTAAATAGAATTGCATCAAGATACCTATTGACCTGGCAAACGTTGACAATGACCCGAAAGGTTGACCCAACAACGTTGACCCAGGCGGGATTGGGGGACCACAAAATGCTGGCTTTCCTGCCCCCAAGTAACAAATTGGTACCTTTCCTCCCTAAGTAACAAAAGTCGCCCCCCCCCCCCAAAAAAAAAAAAACGGCCTCCTTAAGAATGGTGGCAGCTCCATGTGAATCGTGGGAGCTTTCCTACGTTCTGAGGGTGGTCTCATCAGGTTCACATCATCCTATTTCAGTTGTCAGGGCTCCCCAACATTCCCAACATCACCCGAAAAGGACACTTTCCCTGCCAGCAGGGAAACATACCCATGGATTTGGGGGCAGGAATATTGATCAACCCCTATGCATGTGTTGCCAACATTTAACGTCAATACCCGGCACTCCTTCCATGATTTGAGAGTGTTTCATTGCCCCCATGCTTTAGTTTCAAGCTCTCGTATCACATCCGCCACAACTACCTTGCTCAGAACGGAATCCATAATGTCCGTGAAAGGGCTGATGTAGAAGTGCAACGCTGCGATGAATCTGAGTGACGGCAGATTTATCATGCGTCTTGGATAACAAGTTGAACGAGACCTAAGCAAGAGGGTGAGGTTGCATACCCTTGTGACTTCGCTACAATATGCGTAAAATCTCAAAATGGGCCGGGGGTCTTCTTTGGGATTGGGATGCTTTTCAAGAAGAAAGCAACAGAAAACCAACCACCTCAAGGTTCCCTAATTTTGGGAAAACCAAAACTCGTTGATTGTCGGATTCTGTTTCACATTCTGAGTACCCTATATATATAGGTCTGTCTATTCTCAAGAATAAATCCCGTGTTTGGTGGTTTTAAAGGAATGCAAACTCCCCATTTTAGGGGTCGACGGTCTAACTCTAACCTTAAAACAAATAAAACAAATAAAACAGACACACAGACACACAGACACACAGACACAGAGACACAGAGACACAGAGACACAGAGACACAGAGACACAGAGACACAGAGATACAGAGACACAGAGACACAGAGACACAGACACACAGACACACAAACACACAGACACAACCACAGACACACACACACACACTCACACACACACACACTTACACACACACAAACCCTACATAAACTCGCTTTTTGGTTTGGAGATGCCAAACATCCCCAGGCCCCCCATGGCCGGCAACCGTTCTCCGCATCCCAAAACGCGTTCGAACCGCTCACTGCGGGGCGTGCCTGGCGGCCACGAGGCCTCAGTCACCCAAGGTGCGGCGGCGGTGTTAGGCTCGGTTCACCTGTTCACCTGTTCAAGGGAAACCTAGCGGAAAACCACAATTCCACAACTTGATTGAGCACAAAAGCCGCAGGGTGGTTCGTTTTCATGAGGGCGATCCTTTTACTTGCGATTGCGAGAGATGCAGGGAAGGAATGACCCCTAAGAAAACCATCCTGGTGGTTTCCTTTTTGCGGGGACCGAAGGTTCATTCCCCACATTCCCTATCGCACCAGCAAGGTTAGGCTCGATACCCCGTTGACCTCTAAAAAATGGGAAACCAACCGAAAATGCAAAATCCACGATTCCTAGTTTGGCGCACACCCCCTGTTTGGTCTCTCTACCGCGTACGTTGTAGATGGAAAAGCCAGTGTGAAGCGATACCTTTTTGGTGTGAGCCCAGTAATAGAAGGTCTGAAAGAAACAGTATGGGATTGTTAAGTAGGCTGTCCTCAGATCCCATGCTAAAAAAGTTTAACTTTTGGCGTTAGCTGGAAACCCCCACTACACCACATAAAAAAGGAACCAAACGGCTGGGAACCGCCAACTTAAGAACCAAAATGAGTCCAATGTGTGAAATTCTCTGTGCCAACCCACCCACCAATTAACATGGAACCTGACGTTTGAGGTCCTTCTAGGCAAATGGTCCAAACCAGGATCCCCCGAAAGTCAAACGGTTCCATGTTCATGCCAGGATAGCCCACCAAAAAGCTAAAGCTTTTTTGGCTCGCAGGTCCTTATCTTGAGGGTCCGGGTGACCCATTCATTTCCAAAACGATAACACCACCATCCAGCACTCTCCAATGATTGTCAATTAGTACCCAAAATGGCTCACACAAGGGCAACTCAAATGAACCACCCTTCCAGGGTGCCGGATTCTTCCAAATTGTTAGAAAACACCCACCCTTTTACATAAACATATTTAAACCACCATGTGCTACTCACACATGTCCTTTTGTTTTTCCATACCGTGCACCCAGAAGAAGGTTGCCGGTGTTGTCGTGGTGTCCGCGAAAAAAGGGGGGTGTTTAGCATCTCCCCAGGAAGTCCGCCTGCGGTTTCACCCACCCACAAAATGACAGGTAAAAGGGTACCTGGAGTCTGACCCTTTTAAAATGGGGTCACCCAAAATCAAAGGGGTCATGACTCCAGGCAAGGGCTTTGTCGCAGCAATAACCCTGTTTAACCAGCTCTTTGGAAGCTTGAGGATCCCAAAGCTGCGTGGCTCAGACGAGTCAGAGAGAAGCGGATGTTGAGGCCAGTCCCTCCAAGGTGCCTAAAAGAGCAGCCCAACAAATATGCTAAGTGAAGTGCGTTGCAAAAAACACCACCCGAAGTCACCAAGTGAGGGGCATGACGTCTCATGGAGTCAAAGAAATGCCCAGAATAGTCATGCTAACTTCTGGCAGATCACAGGGTACCCCAGGATCCCAAGACCTGAAATAGGGCCACAACCCCCAAAGACCCCAAAACGTCTTTTGTGACGTTTTTTTTCTGGCTTCCCTTGAATCCAAACAAACAAACAGGATACCCCTGACAAACACCCACCACACCCAAATGTCTTTCCAACAAGCACCCCGGTGCTCTCCTTGACTGGTCTGCCAGGGCGCTTTGTCAATGCGCTGCCCACAATGTTGCCCTCCGAGCCCCCCTGTCCAAGTTGCGTTGGTTTCCCCAGAATGGCGTGTGGCTCATAGGTACTTGATGTCGTTTTTCAAGGCATCATGTCGACCCTCTACTAAAAAAGGAGGTGTTGACCATGGAAAACCAGGTTATCCCACACATACCCTGCAAAAAGCGGGTATTTTGAGTAGGGGGTTTCTTGCCAAGTCACTAAGTAGTGATCGCCATTTGGAGTTTGGCACCCTGTAACAAGTTGTTAACTCCACTTGGGACTTACAAATGTGTTGTCGCCTGGATCAACACCCAAGTACCTACCCAGAGTCTCCATGACCCTTTAAAAATGGGTCCATGACCCCTTAATTTTGGGTAATGAGCGGGTCATGGAGACTCCAGGTAAATAAGGCTTGACACACACTCGTCATGTCCGGGGGAGGGGGAGGTCTCTGGGGTCTATGGGCGTTTTCTGCCATAAGGTCAGCATAAGTCCTGTGCTGTGGAAGAGCGGGCGGGTCGCCTCCGAATTTATGTTTTCGGTCCCCTGGGAAATAAAGGGGGGGGGGGTCCAAAAGGTCAGTTCAGGTCGCTTCGCTGTGGACAAGTACCTCCATTTGCAGTAGAGTCCCCTCTGGAAAGAATAAACGTATATGTCCAGTAATAAAAAATGGTTTCCCTTCAAAGCCACCGGGGAAAATAACAAATATTATTAGCCAAATGGAAGGTCATAAATAGGAACCTAAAAAATGGGTTCTGGTACTGTGAAAATGACAACTATTCTTACTCAACGGGTCCCCGATTGATGGGCCTTCAAACAACCTGGTTTTGAGGCCCCCAACCACCTCCGCCTCTTCTGGGGTTGATTCCTTTTCCATTATTTTCAACCATCCTTCTTTTCACAAACCGGTGGTTGCCCCTGCGTCGCTTTGGAGCGCGCTACTAAGTCCCCTGTATGTACATGACACTAGCCAGCCGGTTGTTCCCCCTAGATTTTTGAAAGTTTCTTTAAAAAAGGATTCCTGGAAACGTCCCTTTAGATATGTGTGTTCAGTCCCGTGGGAACATGTTTTATGAATATGTCAAGTAGTGAAATGTATTCCCTTCAAAACCAACAGGGGGGAATAACAAATGTTCTTAAGCAAATGGAAGGTGCTTATTATAAATGGACACAGGTCTTGTTTGGTTTCCCCTTGAATTGGGTGTGAGTCCGAAAAACATGGGTGTGGGTCCCCGCAAAATTGGGTGGCCGCGAAATGGGGGTTCCACCATGTCCAGGGAACCATGCGGATCAAAATAGGTGTGGGCATAAATAGGGTTCGACATGGACAAAGGGTAAATGGGCTGCCAAGGACTAAAACAGTGGTCCAAATCCGATCTTAATCTTGACAAATACCCAAATACCCTCATGCCAACAATCATGGAAGTGGCCGATTGGAGTCTTCCCCAAAAGGTAGTCTTCCAAATCCTCCTGTCAGTTTCCATGGTGGAGGGAAGGTACTGTGGATGGACGAAATCCTGCACCACCTAAAAACCCTGGACTGATGATTCCCCTGTACATACCAGCAAACAATGGTTTCCTATGGTTTCATAGTGGTGCAAACGGATTTTGTCTATCAACAGTATCTCCCAAGGCCATGGTTGAAACCATTGTTTGCTGGTATTTGCAGGGTAATCATCTTTCAAGGGGTCCTTAGGAGGTGCAGGATTGCGTCAATCCACAGTATCAACCAACATTTTAGCAAAGGCAGATAGAAGATTTGTCGCAGTCCTTGCGACTCAAAGGGGCGCCAACGGTCTGTCCCTTGGCAACTGGTGGGGTTGAGATGCGTCAACATGCCTTGCGGAGTTGGGATCCTTGACGCTTGAGGTACTGAAGATCTACACTTGAGTGCGTCAGATACCACTAGAAACGAAACCAGAATCTGACCAAAGGATTCAAACCTGTTGAAGAACCCGCTTCGGAGCTTGTTTTTCCCTCGGGTTCCATAGGGGTTAATTAAGGGTCGAACTTGGCCCGGCCACACGACCAGAAGACCAGCCCGAGCCCCCTGTGGACTTGGATTGGTCATGAAGCCGGCCCAAGCTCTGAGTGTTTGGCGCCCATGTCACTGACACAGCCCTCCACCAAAGACACACACACCTAGGTCCTCCAGTAGAGAGGTTAGAATAAGGGTACCAATTTCTCCTGTAACCTATTTTAGTAGGGCAACCCTCCTCCAAAAAAGTTGGTCAAAGGGCATTACTGGGGGACCTAGTAGCAAACACACAGACACGTACACACGTGCCGCAAGCACCCGCACCCCAGCTTTTCCTCGGAGTGGCAACGCTTGCGCCGCGCTCGGCAAGCACACTATCCCCCCTGCCTGTGCGCGTGCTGGCTATCCCCACATCTTGAAGTAGGTGTTGCGCAGCCGCCGCTGCGCGACCTCGTCCGAGACGAACATGGAGCCGTTGCCGTAGTACTGCATGGACCACCAGTGCCGCGGCCATGGCACCTGTGCGAAGGGCGTCCGCGCCAGTCGCAGCGACTGCTCAGCGAAGCGCACTGGATCTGGAACCTTTGCCTCAGTCGGATGGGACCCAGAAATAGGTCTCATACTGTGCATGGTTGCAAAATCTGTTCGCACCACTTTGAAACCATGGTTGAAACCATTGTTTGCTGGTATTTACAGGGTAATCATCATTCCAGGGGTCCTTAGGAGGTGCAGGATTTCGTCCATCCACAGTATCACCTGTTGGGGCCATGCTTAAATATGGGAACCACGGGCTAACCAACATTTTTTTGTCAGGTCGATTCGCTTTGGACTGAGTTGCTGAGGGTTTGGGATTGCCGATGGATTCCGTGGCCACTGGACCAGGGCAGACGGCCTCCACCCAAACGTTGCACCTGCGAGCGCGGAGCTCGGCATTCAGGCAGGCGGAATAGCTGGAGATGTAGGCTTTGGTGGCGCAATACGCGGAGAGAAAGGGGATGACCTGGTTGCCGTTGAGGGAGGACACGTTCAGCACATAGCCTTACCCCTTAAAACTCCAAACCCTGGGGAAGTGAATCTTTTACAGACATATAGCCCATGTTACCCAACAAGTTGAAAAGTTGTGTTTTTAAGAGGTAAGTAGCCCTTGTTCCTTTGCACCATGATGGGCAGCAGCATGCTCGTCAACGCCTGGCCCACGTGCGCGTTGAAGGCCAGGTAGTTCTCGTAGGTCTCCGCGTCGATATCCTCGCAGCGCATGGGGATGGGCGCGGTGGGCAGGGTGCGATCTGGCGGCTTGCCGCCCAGATTGTTCACCAGAATCGAGATCTTCGCCAAGTCCACCAGCTCCTCCAGCTGCTTCTGCACCTTCGTCAGCAGCAACCCCCCCCCGGGGGCAAAGTCCACCTGGAGCACACGCGCCTCCACACCCAAGGCACGGCATTCCTCCGCCAGCTTTTCCAGTGGCTCCGGGGAACTGGCAGGGGCATGAGCTCGTGTTAAACGGTTTAAATGTTGCGTAAAACTTTGTAGCTCCAGCTTTGTCTAAACAGGATCAATCGCATAAGTTGTTTAAACAAAACTTAAGAGTCAAGAAATGTTCGAACAATGAGGCTTGAGGGCCTGTTTAAACAGTGTGTGTAAACATCCCCTAACGGTCATCCACTGCCATCAACTAGAATCAACCAGTGTAGTCACCAAATGTTTAGACATCCAGATGTTCAAACATCCGGAATTGTTTCAACGATGCAGGATTATGCCAACAGCTAGGGTCCGTTTCAACTCCCCCTGACGGCCACCCGCTTTCATTTGCCATCACCAAATGTTTAAAACATCTGGAGATGCTTAAACAATGAAGGATGTTGCCATCATTTCAACATCTGGATTGTCGCAACAGTTTCGGTTCGTTGCAACGCCCAACGGCCATCCACTGCAATCCCCTCCAGGAAACGGCGTCCGTCTTCTGGTGTAATCACGAAATCTCTAAACATCCAATCTCGTTGAAACAACTTTAAACAATGGGGGGGGGGCTTCTTTAAACATGTCATCCACATGGCCTCCAACCCTCTCAAGTCCCTTGGTCTCAGAAAATGTATCATCCAGAGATGCTTAAACACCATGGGTCCGTGGGGAAAAAACCTGAGAACAATGCAGGGGGATAGTCTCTTGGTGCCTGTTTCACCGTTACAAGAGTCTAAACAAGCGGCAGCGTTGAGACGAACGTTGCTGGGGTTGCTTAACGTGTTGGTTGAACTCCCCAAAATGTTTAAACACCCAAAATGCTTAAATGTGCGAGGGTCTGCTCACACGCGTTCAAACAGTTTAAACATTGCCGGTAGGGACAGATGTTCAAACGCTTTAAGTGTATACGCGCACGCGATGTAAAAATTTTTGTTGCCCCCACGTGACCGCCATAGGTGTCCTTTTTGGGAAAATAGATGGCCCTGGTAGTTTGATTGAACCACCACAAGAAAAAAACAGGGCCCTCTACGTTTCAACCAAATCAACCAAAAAGGACCTCTTTATTTATGTAGTCCATTTTGGTAGGGGAACCCTCCCCAAAAAAGAGACGGTAAAAGGGCACCTAGGTGGGTTTCTTTCGCGCCGCTGCCTGGCAGCCAGGATGAGGTTCACCCCCCGGCGCGCGAGGGCCAGGGAGTAGCCGCGGCCGATGCCCCGGCTGGCGCCCGTGACCAGCGCATAGTCCCCGCCTCGGTTGCTTCTGCTCCGTGGTTTCATGTAACTTTTAGTGGTTTAATCCCTAGGAGCCCAAGACCTCACTATTCGAGGCCTTTGGGGGTTCAAGGCCCTCATATTTAGGGTCCAAGGGGCTCCTAGGGAATGGAAAACCCATTCGCTGGCAAAAAATGTGGTTTAACTTTGCTCACAAGTGGTGTTTAGTGGTTTGATACGGAAAACCCATTCGCTGGCAAAAAGTTAAACTTTAACCATTAGCTGGCAAAAATCAACCAAGCTGGCAATGAATTTAGTTTTTACTGTAACTTTTAGCTGGCGAAAAATGTTAAAGTCCCAACATCCGTTGGCAAAAAATGCACCAAAGCCGCGAAAGGAGGCGAAGCTGGTCGCTGGGCGCAGGTAGAGGTGATAGAGCGCCCGCAGCAGAGCTGAGACTTTGGACACGAGCGGCAGAGAGGCCAAGATGAAGAACCAGTGCGTAAGCTCCATGGCGAAGAGGGCCATGGAATCGGTCTAGGTCCAGTAGAGAGGTGAGAATAAATGTACCAACTTGTTTCTGTAGTCTGATTTAGTAGGGGAACCCTCCCCCAAGAAGGGTAAAAGGGCACTACTGGGGGACCTAGCAGTCGAACCAGTGGAGCCTAAGTTCTCACAACACTCCAGGTTACAGCGTCAAAAATGCAGGGAGTTCGGAATCATCCTGAAACGGTAGTCAAAATAAGAGCAACAAGCTCATAGAACGAATTGTAGAACTTGGGGTAGGGTGCTGATGTCTGTGTCCTCGATAAGATCTTGAGCTTTAGCCCAAAGGGCTGCAGGCGAATGGCTTACGCCGAAGAGAGCCACGTGCTTTCAATTCCGTTCAGAGCTGCTTACCCCCATGCTGTCTCTGACCCGGGTTGGCATTTGTTGCGACCAAATCTTGGCGCTTTAAATGGAGCCTGAAAAGAATCTTGGTGCCCGCTGATGAATTGGTCATGGGTTGAAAGCGCCCCTTTCCCCGAAGGGTCCAATGCACTTTGGCAGAAGCTTTAGGCTTTCTATTGCAACATGGCCGACAACTGACTCGGGACGTAGGCGAAATGAAATGTGCCAAACATAAATTCGATGAGGTCTTTATAAGGGAATTCTTTTGGGGATCCTCCTTGACACACACGCTCAAATGGGTGTCCCAAAATAGATCAAAACTGCTGCCTTTTGCTTCCACTTCGGCTACCAGTCTTCGGGAACACCCAAATGGAGAGAAAGCATCCGGGATCCTTGCTGTGCAGCAGTGGGTGGCTCGTAGTTGTTTGTTTCCCTGTTTTGTGGCTTTAGAGGCAGATCAAAAGGAAAACCACCCAGTTTGGGGGGTCCCCTAAACAAAGACACACCCATACATTTCTGCAGCATGGCTAATTTACGATTGCCTCTGCCTGTGAGTGGGAAAAAAAGGGAATCTGCAAGTGGGCATTGCTGACTCTCTGACTTGATGCATGGATTCTAAGGACCCCCTCTTTCTGGACGGCGTTCAAGGCAAATGGGATGGAGGAGCAGTGAGGCGAATCCAGTTTCCGGGATTCGGGAATGCCCCGATCACTAATGAGGCACGTCCATTTCAGGCTTTGTCTCAAAATAGGGAAACCCAAAAATGCGGGGGGAGCCGCTTTTCCATTGGTTTCCCTTTCAATCAGCCTCCAAAGGGAATACCCTCCAAAAAAGGGGCCGTGCTTTCATATGGGGGATTTATGCCGACCGATTATATTGGAAGGGTCTCCCTATCTTTTTCTCGCCATCACTTCAGCGTTCAACCCCAAGCCTCGGAGTTTTTAGATCCGAAAGAGGGACGGGGGATGCGAGGGTAGCCCACCTCGGGATTTTTAGATCCGAAATCGTCGAATCGCTCAAGTTCGCTCTGCGACCGAATCGAGTCGAGTCGAAGGGCAGTTGAAACTCGGGATGGGCTCCCTCCCCCAAAGCCAGTTTTCGAGGGTCCAAACCCTGTTGCTCGTTTCGTTGTTTTTTGGGAAATGGTCATCTCTTTCGCTCAACAAAACCTCGCCAGAAAGGCTCCGAAGACCCCTGCTCATCTATTTGTGTTTTTGTCTGCGGCTCCTCGACTGATTGTTTACATAGAGATTTATGTCCACCCACCTCTTTTGAGGGTATTCATCCCTGTACTACAAGGTAGATGGGGTTAGACGCACAAATCATTTTCTGAAAAATATTTGCTTAGACGAGTTTCGTCTACCAAGCCTACCCATATTGTGGATGAAGGAAATCCTGCGCCACTTTGAAACAATGAAAAGCCATTGTTTGTTGGTATTTACAGCGGAATCATCATTCCAGGGTTTCTGTGGTGCGAAATGGATGTTCCATCAACAGTATTATTTAAGACAAAAGTACAGTAGGTCCTCCAGTAGAGAGGTTAAAAGCTACCAACTTTTTTCTGGACGTCTATTTTAGTAGGGTCCCGAACCCTCCCAACCAAAAAGGGGTTGAGAAGGGCACTGGGGGACCTACCTAGCCCGCCTCCAAGAAGACTCTCTGCTTCTCTGCGCGGAAGACGGGTCGCTTCTGGCGCGGTTGACGGGGCAGTTGACAGCAACACATCCAGACGTTCTCCCTTCTTCGGTGTTAAAACCGCATAGTAAATTGGTTATGGCAAAGGTTATAAGGGGCCTAACCCCAGTTCTGCCACTGTCCCTGTCCATGGTTAAAACCTACTTGCTGAGTTGGTTGAAACATGTTGTGCTCACACAAGCTTCCCTCTACGTATTGCGGCTGCATGTTCTCCAAAGGACATGGAGCTCGTGAGTTCCCCTGACTTGCTTTTTGGAATTGATGGAGTCCCCTGTGCGTTTCTCTCACATGGACCACACCCGCACCATGATTCCAAGCACCTAGCAAAAGTGCCCCAAGAAGTACTCATACCTGAGACTTCCTGAGTGTGAAACAAACGCCGTTTCGCCAGAAAGTGATTTGTATCGCTTCTCCCCCCCAAAATGCTCTTCTAACCAAAAAAAGTCGCCAAGGAATTCTTGCTTGCTTGCAGGAGCCTAAATGACTGGCCAAAATGAGGCATGGGAAGCACTGTTTCTCCGAGCGTCCTCGCGCCAGGACAACACACCAGTGTTTATGTCGCATTCTGCTTCTTGCGCATTTGAAATTCCAGGGTCACACAAAAAGTGCAAGAAATACTAGTTCAAGCCTATGGGTCCGTTGATGCCAATGTGGGGGCCCAGCAGACTAAGGGCATCACGACTCTGCCGAAACACTCCAGCACCCGTTTCTCAGTGTACTACATAGCTTGCAGCATCGGCCTATCACATCTTCCGTTTGCTCACACCCCCAGATCATCGGGTTGCAGACGTAGCGATGGCCTGCTCTGAAGGACTCCAAGATCTCTAGGTCAATGTGCTTGCAGAAATGCACTTGGGGTTTCATCGCAAACCCGCAAAATCCAGTGTTTAGCGTGCTGGCAGCTAGAAAGTTGTACCCGTTCAGAAACGAGGCGGCATGCTCGTGAAGCAACAGCAGCCAAAGCCCGTGGCAGTATTGAATTTCGATGAACTTGATGCCACAGACGGCAGTCTGTGCCATGACCTGAAGAAAGGCCCTGATTGGATTGCTGCCTTCAAATCATATATGCACTAATCGCAGTTCTAGATCGAATAGTCATGACTAGATTTGGGTGTGTCTCTTGTTAGGGCACCCCCCCAAATGGTGCTTGTCTTGTTGGTTTTGTTTTTGAAACCACAAAAACCGGATACCCTCAACAGATAATTAATTTGGATTCAAGTACCAAAACAGCCAGTTCAGATGACAGCCAAGGGCTTCCATCGGAATAGCCATGAATCGCCGAGTAAAACTGCACGTCACTGCACAAATTCTTCGTGCGAAAGCCAGGGGAATTCTTTGCCCAGAACTTTGCTCCAGGTTGATGTTTCCACCGAAGTGGGTCCCATCCAAAGACCCATTTTGCGCCAATGAGCAGGCGACCAAGTGGTTTTCGTCGGGTTCCTGAGCTTTCGGTTTGGCACCGGCTGGGCCCCTCTGGGGATTTTCCGTTGCTAAATGCTTTAGAAACCTACCTGGCTGAGCTGTGTGGGGGTTTTCTAGGTTGGACGAACACCCAAACAGGGATTCCGCCTGGGTTGATCCACATGGGGGTGCCAATCCCAATCCGTGATCCCGTTCGAAGAGAAACGGATCACGATGCTGCGTCAGGGTTGGGCTCCCCAAGAACCAAACGATGTTCAAACCCACCAAAACGGGGACGGTGATGTTTAAACCCACCAAACGGGGACTATAGGGACGGGTTTCTGATGACTAGGGAACCATGACCCCGCAAGCCTTCCGCCCCCCGCAAGCCTTCCGCACCTTGAGGCAAACCGCCTGCGCAAAAGCGTGCCGAGTCCCCAAAATACATTGGTGCCAAACTGACCATCAACAAAGACAGCAAGTGGCAAAGGAGCATTTTCTGCAAAGTCTGCCGTTGACCAACCCAAAAGATCTAACGCGCCAAAGCCTGCGAGGAGTTCCAAAGTGAAAGGTTGAGGGTCGGAGTCGGGGCAATCCTGTAAAGTCACACATGTCAAACATCCAGCATGACTTCCGGGTCCCGGTCCCCTAGAGACTCGGGCGCCGAAGATTCTCAAGTTGGTATGACCTAACAAAACGCTGATTGGGCACGTTGACTGACGTGGTCCAGGCCTGATGCTTTGCAATGCGGTCCATGGCGAAAGTACGGCCACACACGTTGCCTTGGCTTTCGGATGGCATGTCGGGGGGCCGGGGGAGAGGGGGGTTTCTGAGGGTCGCCAGGTCAGATTCGCCCACATTGTTGCCATTTGGTTTCATTCCCACGGAGACAATTATCCACTGGGCTGTCTTTTTCAGGGTACCGCCCATTTGGTGGTGTTCAAAGGGAAACCAAAAAGAACACCACCATTTTGGAAGGTCCCCGCATTCCCAAAATCACCACGCCGAAAATGACTTGGTAATCAATTCGAGAGGCAGGTTTCTGGGTAACAGTAGAACCCGTCCGATTTTCACAGGGGGGCCACCCCTCCAAAAGTGGTCTGAACCCCACTAAAAGGGGACACCTCCATCTCCAAAAATCCAGCAGGGGTTCTACTTCAAGCTGGGGTTCCCGAAATCACAAAAACCCTCTCTTTCCAAGACCAGCTCACCCTGAAAAACCAAGAAATCCTAAGAAAACCCTCCCTTAAACCAACACGAGCGACTTCCAAAAGGGAGAAATTGGAGTCTCCGTGACCATTTCTAAGGGGTGATGGAGACTCCAGGTACAGGGAATTGAATCCTCCCAGGCTTTCGCCAATGCATTTCGCAACCGTCCACAGTAGCACCCCCACCCCAGCAAGTGCTTTTGCCCATGCCCGCAACCTGCTGTCCAGTACAGCAGTCGTCGGAGAGGGCTGGTATGACTAATTTGGTCGTGTCCAAAGCATGCATGCTCCAAGACCCAGAACTTCCTCGACCATTAAATAAAGGTCCTTGGGACAGACATGTTATGCTCAAGACATGTCCTTTACCACCTCGGCCATGTATTCAATGTCCTTTGGAAGTCCAGGCGACGCTTTCCCCCAGCCCAGTGAGCCTGGTGGACAAAGAGCACTCCTTTTGACGGTTTTCGGCTCTATATGGCGCCCGCGCAACTAACAGTGCCAACGGCCACTGAACACCTGCGATACCCTGTTGCGCGACTCGCAAGAATTCCAGTCCTGCAGATTGAGAAATTGATATTTCAAACCCACTCCACAAGCACATGAGGAACTGCCGAAACGTCTTGCCTGGCCTTAGTAGAGATCTTGAAGTTATCGGTTTTGGGGGGCTCCTTATCGTTCTACAGTGGTTTCAACACACACACACACAACATCTTCCCCACTCACATGAATGATCACCTCTCAACACACCTGCCCTTTTTCTGTGCGTGGCGCAATTTCCTGCCAGACGGGGTCTTAATGGTTCGATCAAAGGAACTGCGGACGAGAAAAACCAGCTCTGGGCGGGAGCAACCTGGGCTTCTGGCAGGGACAAAGAGCCATGTCACTCTCAGGCACACCTGGCGATTCAGGATTGCTCAGATCCCATTGGAACGAGAACGGGTAGCAAACCGAAACGAGAACCATTCTCCACATGTGTGTCCTGCTTGAACAAATAGATGGCACCGGTAAATGGAACGAAACCTATCTAAACCAGCGCCATCTATTTCTAATCAAACTCACCTAGAAAGGACACCTATGATTCTCCACCCTTGGTCATCCTGTTGGAGAAGGCAACCCTTCAAACTGGAGAAAGTGGATCATGGGAAAACCCAAAGCCTAGATCCATGTCGTTTCGCTTTGGGCAAGGGAGAACCCAGAAGGATTGATCATGGATTGATCCAGCTAGTGGATGAATAGGTTTGCGGTGAAGGATTCCCCTGGGACGCACTTTATTGAACCCAACCAGGGATTGAACAGATGCCCCGCGATCGTGCCAAAACACATGGCCCTGCAGGAAAAGCAGAACCCAACATCGGTGCGTCCTTCCTTGTTTAGGAATCGGATTCCCCAAAAATGGCGCAACGATTCGTATTTGGTTTCCCTCTAAAGCCACAAAAAAAAGGTCCTTGGATGTTCGGCCAAGTTAGTAAGTTGGGATGGCCACATGAGTTTTTCCGCACCTTGTACTAAGGTTCACCCCACATTCACGGGGGACTTATACGTGACATTCAGGGGAGACTTGTAATAGGTGGGTTGTATCCGAACGGTTACCAACGACTTACTAACTTGGCGAATCGAATACCCAAGTACCAATTCCAAAACGGGCGAGCCGCCCAATGTTGTCAAGTTTGGATTCCCGAAGATGTTTGGGGAACCTCCTCAAATAGATCCTAGCAGAACCACCCAGCAGTTCTCCGGATCAAACTAAAGTGGGTGTGTCATTTTGAGGGTACCACTTTTTTGCGGCTTTAAGGGAAACCAAAAGGACACCCTTTTTGGCGGGTCCCCGAAGAAAGACACACAAGTTCACTTGTCCATGTTTCTTCGTTGTTCTAACCGTAAAGCCTTAGGGTTTGTTAATTGTGCAATGGAGTATGAAGAGCTTGTTGGTAGACATCTTCAGATCGCAGGCGAGACAGGGGTACAGAATTACCCCTATACCGGGCTTTCTCGTGGTTGTATCTCCCATTTGAGTGTTCGGCTGAGTTAGTTATTAGTAACCTCTATCATTTACTTTGAAGTCCCCCGGTTCTGTGGGGTTAACCTTGTGCTTATCGGGTTAGAATTGGCGCATCAGGCGAGACTGTGGTACACAATAACCCCTATACCTGGCTTTCTCGTGGTTGATGATATCCCGCCTGCATGTCCTTCTAAGTGGAGTTGACCTGGTTAGAATTGGCGAATCAAACATTTGGACAAACCAACAAGCGGGGATACGGAGTGAGCGGGGATACCTTGGCGCCATTTCCCATATCAAACATAGTCAAGGTGCATCAAACGGGGCAATTCTCCCGTATTCAACTGGTTCCCCCTGTATCACTGCTAATTTCCCTGAAACATCCAGCATTGAACCCCTGCAAGTGGTTTGGGCCTCGCCAAATTTCCCCTGGAGCCCCAGCTCCCGATTGCCCCACCTCCGCCACCTCCGCCATAGGCTGTCGGCTTCTGATTTGGCCAGTCCTGCGGAGATCTTCGCTCTGAGATGCCTCCTCTCCTCTTTTGGGGGAAAAACCTACCGCAAGGGTGTGTCCCGTTGAGGGGTTCCCAATTAGGTTGAAAGTGACGCCAACAGGAAACCGAGCCAGTGAAGTTCACTATTTTAAGACAAACCCACTTGGATATGCCCCAAAACGAAAGGATCAGTTCCGGGGTCTCCTTCTGACCCCTTAAAAATGGTTGGTCATCACCCCAAATCCTGGGGTCACAACCCCATTTTTTAAGGGTCACGGAGACTCCAGGTATGTGTCCAATAGTGATAGATTCCCAGTAAAGCCAACAGGGGGGAACATGAAGCACATTCCTAATGGCAGGTGGTGAATGGCTGATTCAAGTAGTGAGTGCGGAGAAAGGGCTTCAATACATCGAATTCAACATTGGTTCCCCTTTGCCACCACAAGAAAGGGGGCACCCGGGAACTGACACGGGATTTTGGTGAGTAGCCTCATTTCCTCATGGTCATTTGGTGGGTGTGACCCGTGTCACTTTCTACAATGAATGATTTCCCAAAGGCAGCCCACAGCAAAGGACCTTCTTCCTTTACTCCCAGTGTTTTATCCCCAGGGGTTTGTCCAGATGTGGCAAATCATGACGCATTGTTTTCTCCGACCAACATGACTAAATTTGGCTGGGGAGCATGCTGCAACCCCACTCCAATTACCCTCCTGTCCACTAACACGGAAAAAATGAGGGGTTCTGAAATACAATTTGCCTTGAACAGGGACCTTCTAGTGAGTTCCACGTTTGTGGACAGGAGGGTAACCTTTGAGCCTTGTTTGATTCCACTCAAGCGCATGCGCAAAAGCCCGCCTGTCTGGGAGGAGTCTCTCTTCCGAGCGCCTAAGCTGACAAAGTCAGCTCCAACACCCAATGCCCAACAACCCTACTGTGGATGGACAAAATCCTGCACCGCTTCAAAACCGTGGAAAACCATTGTTTCTTCGGTGGTGCAGGATTTCGTCCATCCACAGTAGCACGAAAAAGCGGTTTTCTTTGCTGCTGTTGACCGGGCAACCCAACCAAAAGGAAGAACAGGTGCCACTGGACAACTGGCCAATTTATCAGCTTGCCAAGTAGAGGTCAAGCCTTCACTCATGAAACAAAGGGATATGCCTGGGGTCTGACCCCTTAAAAATGGGGGGCATCACCCAAAATCATGGGGTCATGACCCCATTGTTAAAGGATCATGGAGACTCCAGGTATACTGATTCTAAGAATAGGTGGGTCGTTGAAATCGGCGTAATTTGCCCCTTCGCGTGGCTGGCTCAGTCATAGCCATGGGCACGGCATTGAATGAGTTGGAATGACCCCTATAAACCATCTCCTTTGGTGTCCTTTAACCTTTAATACGAGGGAATCCCTAGGTTCATTCCCAACACCCTGAAGGTCATTCCCTACTGAGCACCAGAAGGGATATGTGAGCTTCTTTTAATGCCATCTTCGGAATCTGGAGTACCGTGCTCGAGGTGGCAAGCGCCTTTAGTAAGGACATGAACTCCAAGTATTAAAGCTGTCTACCCAGAAACAAATGGCAACCAATCAAATCGGGGGAAATCCACAGCTATGAGTTGCCGGCGCCGTCCCTTACTAACCTTCACATACCCGGGTTTTGATTGCGGCTTCTTTGGGTAGGTCTCAATATAGGACCCTACAAACGTCGTTTCCCTGACGAGGGTCCTCCGGATTACTCCGAAGTTACATTATCGCAGCACCCATGCACAAACGATCCGAAAGGATACCCATGCAATACTTTGGAGTCCTGAAGGCTGTTTCAGCAATCGCTGTTCCAAGAATCCTCCAAGATCAAAAATCAATCCGCTCGTTTTACCCATGCGCACAAAACCTCGATCCCTCCCTGAAAACATCAGTTCATGTGCCGATGGCCGGAAAAAACAGCAATGGACCCAAGGAATAACATAGCGCAAATAGCTCTCACCACAGTGGATTTGCCAAAACCAGTCCAAAGAAAATTGAAAGTTGCGCAAACCTTAGGGTTCACCCCCCTTGAAAAGCAAGGTTAACCCAATTTGGATGATGACAATCCTGAACGGTAAACAATGGTGGTTGTATATAAGAGCCCCCATTGTCTTAATAGTTTGAATCCCAGGGGAAATGGTCTTCCCATATATCAAGTCCAAAGACTCAGGAAGTGAGGCCTTGAGAATCTGCGAAGCGCGAAAACCCGGGGAACCGCGCCCAAGACGTGCGATTCCAACCATGAGCTCAGAGACTCCTTACCTCACTTGCCCCTTAGGGACCCACATTTGTTAACAAAAAAAACACCTTTGCGACCCGTTTCCTAAGTATGGACCAAACCAGGGAAATTACAAGGACGAATGGTCTTCCTTGAAGGCAACTGAGTTGTTGTGCGCCAGCTGTCCAAGACTGCGCGGAGCCACGGTCTTGAAAACTCGCAAACACCATCCTTAAAAATGGTTGGTCATTACCCAAAATAATGGGGTCATGACCCCATTGTAGGGGCACGGAAACTCCAGGGAGCTGTCTCAAATTCACCAAACAAATGAGTTGTAGTATCCTTCAGTTTCCCTCTCACCCCCAGACATGGCAACCCTCAAGGGCACACCCGAAACATACACCATGCGTTGACATGAACTAAAACTCACTTGCGGCTGCCGTTGAACCTAGGGGAAAAAAGAACAAGGCTTGGAAACCCTAGCGGAAAACACTCACTTGCCTCTTCCGTTGAAACCACCAAGAAAAAAAACAAACAGACAGAAAAACAAACAGAAAAAAAAGCAACGAAGAAAACAAAAAACAAAAAACAAGGCTTGGATTCCCTAGCTCCAGGAGTCCCGGCGCCTTGAGACCCCGTTTGCGAGATAAGGCCTCGAGAAGCGAATCGACGGATGGATCTCCGCGCTCTTCGAATCACGGCGCGTTTGCAACGCGCCGAACCCGAAATTTTCGGTGAGAAGGACCCACTTGGAGCTGAAAAGTCCTAAGCCACAAACTGGTGGTTATTTTCGGGGAGAAGGACCCACTTGGACGTGAAAAGTCCAAAGCAAAAAAAAAACCTGGTGGATATTTTCGGTGAGAAGGACCCACTTGGAGCTGAGAAATCCTAAGCCAACAAAAAAATGGTGGTTATTTTCGGTGAGAAGGACCCACTTGGAGGTGAAAAGTCCTAAGCCCAAAAAAACTGGTGGTTATTTTCGGTGAGAAGGACCCACTTGGAGCTGAAAAATCCAAAAACAAAAAAACATTGGTTATTTTCGGTGAGAAGGACCCACTTGGAGCTGAAAAATCCAAAAACAAAAAAACATTGGTTATTTTCGGTGAGAAGGACCCATTTGGAGGTGAAAAATTCTAAGCCAAAAAAAAACTGGTGGTTATTTTCGGTAAGAAGGACCCACTTGGAGGTGAAGTTCTAAGCCAACAAGAACTGGTTGTTCCTATGCAGAATCCCAACTGTCCAACCAGCAGCGGTTGGGGGTGGGGGGGGGGGGGCATTTTAGTCAAGGGCAACGATGTTGGGGTGTCTTTTGTTGCGGGTTTCTCTTGTTTGTTGGCTTCAAGGGAAACCAGAAGGAACACGGCCATTTTGGGGGAGGTCTCTTAAGGACAGACCCCTACCCATGAAAAGCTTGTTTCATGTCCAAAACCTCCCCAAGTGCTGCTGTCCAACAAGCTGTCGGGATAAGTGCCTTGCCGGTCAGTAGGGAACTGGAGTTCACTCAAGGTAAGGGGAACCTCTTATCGGGGCTAAAGAATCTAGAGGAACCTCTTATAGGGGAACCTCTTATAGGCGAACCTCTTATAGGAACCTCTTACACACATTTTTCCCTTGTGACGGTTTAAGTTAGTAGTCAAGTACGCCACCCCGTAATCAAATGAGTTAACCTCTTGTTGACTCACAAACCCCTCGCTAAATTTTGAAGGGTGTCTTTTGCGAAAATCCACAACGAATGTCTAGGCGTTGCGATGGAAACCAACAGAAGTATAGTGCTGTTGTTTTTTAGACATGCGCTCTAACTTGCGCTCTAACTTGTGGGCCATGGGGGTGACCAGTGGTCAAAAGGTTGAGAGTTGCTTGAGTAATCGAAGGGACCATGCTAAGGGGTAGTACCCGCATCAAAACTAGCTTAGCTTTGATCCAATCAACAATATTGCATTTGATTCTGGTCCACATTGTCACACGCGGGGAAACTTATGCGGAATGATCTCGGAAAAGATGCCGAGAGAAGACGCTTTGGGTTTGCTCCAAAAAAACTGTGGATGGATAGCTTTGATCCAATCAACAATATTATGTTTGATTCTGGTCCATACGCGGCGAACCTTATGCAGAATGATCTCAGAAAAAAGATGCCGAGAGAAGACGCTTTGGGTTTGCTCCAAAGAAACTGTGGATGGATAGCTTTGATCCAATCAACAATATTATGTTTGATTCTGGTCCATACGCGGCGAACCTTATGCAGAATCATCTCAGAAAAGATGCCGAGAGAAGACGCTTTGGGTTTGCTCCAAAAAAACTGTGGATGGATAGCTTTGATCCAATCAACAATATTATGTTTGATTCTGGTCCATACGCGGAGAACCTTATGCATAATGATCTCAGAAAAGATGCCGAGAGAAGACGCTTTGGATTTGCTCCAAAAAAACTGTGGATGGGTAGCTTTGATCCAATCAACAATATCATGATTGATTCTGGTCCATACGCGGCGAACCTTATGCAGAATCATCTCAGAAAAGATGCCGAGAGAAGACGCTTTGGGTTTGCTCCAAAAAAACTGTGGATGGATAGCTTTGATCCAATCAACAATATTATGTTTGATTCTGGTCCATACGCGGCGAACCTTATGCAGAATGATCTCAGAAAAGATGCCGAGAGAAGACGCTTTGGGTTTGCTCCAAAAAAACTGTGGATGGATAGCTTTGATCCAATCAGCAATATTATGTTTGATTCTGGTCCATACGCGGCGAACCTTATGCAGAATGATCTCAGAAAAAAGATGCCGAGAGAAGACGCTTTGGGTTTGCTCCAAAGAAACTGTGGATGGATAGCTTTGATCCAATCAACAATATTGTGTTTGATTCTGGTCCATACGCGGCGAACCTTATGCAGAATGATCTCAGAAAAGATGCCGAGAGAAGACGCTTTGGGTTTGCTCCAAAAAAACTGTGGATGGATAGCTTTGATCCAATCGACAATATTATGTTTGATTCTGCATACGCGGCGAACCTTATGCAGAATCATCTCAGAAAAGATGCCGAGAGAAGACGCTTTGGGTTTGCCGCACCACCTGAGGACCTGGAATGATGATTCCCGTGCAAATGCCAACATACAATGGTTTCAACCATGGCTTCTCAGGCAGTGCGAACGGATTTCGTTTCCGCTCAAAATCTTCGACGCTGCGTCGAGGAGCGTCCACTTGCGGCCGTGGCCGTGCCCCGCTCTTTGCCCTGCCAGGTGCAAATGGAGGGAACACCCGGGGTTCCCGGGGTTCCCATGGGCCTCTCTTTGGGTACCAGGATGTGGCCAGGGCTAGGCAGGCAGCATGTTTAAACGGCTTAAACGTCGCGAGCGCCCGAAACGTCAAACAAACGAAAGTCGATGTTTAAGCGAACAAAACTGAAGCAGATTGTTTTCACTCGAAACAAATTTACATGTGGGGGATGTTTAAACCAATTGAAGATGTTTAAGCGCCCGCGAACGTTTGAGAATTGAGGGAGTCGGGAGTGTTCAACAACTCAGCTGTGCTTGGGTCCGCCCAAACACCCGGAACAGTCACCTTTGCATAGTTGGAATCAAACTGTCAAAAGCAGCTGGCAGAGCACCGCCGAAAGCAGAGGGCCTATATCCCCAGAGCTGTATACACACCCAGGGACCGGTTATGCTGAAAACTGTGACCATTTCTTCCTTGCACAACACTCAGTGGCCTTCAAAATCTTTAAACGTCCATAAGTTACCAAATTCTTTAAACATGAAGGCCTGGCCGGCCGAGCCTTGTGTAAACAAGCTTGTGCTTTTTTTACTGGATCAAACCGCACTGCCCTAAGGCCTAAGGGTCCAAAGAGTGCGCAGGCAGCTTCGTATCCACGGATGGAACCCACTGGAGAAATGGCGCCGTTGAAAGGAAAATCCTCCGAACCCCGGCCCGAACCTCTCTGGGCTGTCCGTTTTCAGATCCCCTGATAACAGCTAGGTCCTCCAATAGAGAGGCTAGAATAAGGGTACCCTTTTTCTGCAGGCTATTTCAGTGGGGGAACCCTCCCAAAAAAAGGGGTAAAAGGGCACTACTGGGGGACCTAGACATGTAAAACCTTTCGTGGGTGAGATGAAAGCCCAACCACTACATCCTAAAAAAAGCGAGAAACAGCTCCGGAATCTGAGTTTCTGGCAGCTCTATCAAGTGTAAGCACACCCTTCTGCTCAAGTCGTACTTGGAAAGAGGACGAATCCCATGAACTCAATGCCCTCAGTTTCATGCCGTTCGACCTTCCTCTCCAAGCCTAACTGGTGCCTTCCACGTTCTCCCCTTTTGGTTTGCGCCAAGGGAAAATGACGAGTATGGGCTATTTGGCTTCCAGCTATGGTTTCATCTTGTCTAAACTTCCGGATGCATCTCAAGTTGCCTTTCGCAAGGACCGCAATGCCTTAAGGCCTGATGCGCTTTTTGTTGTCAAACTCTTTTTGTCATCTGCTCCAAAGCACCGGGTGGACGCAGTCCATCCCCATAGCTGTCTTCAGATCGGCCTGTGATCTGAGCATTGATTGATATCTACCCGCAAGAAGCACTCATGGTGTTGGTGGGTCTGCTTTTTTCTACCGCTCTTGTAAACAATGAAATCTGATTTTCTGGTACATGTTCAGACAAATCATATTGCTCCCAACCTGGCACAAGGGAAGAGTTTGTTGTTCTCTGGCAAAAGGATGGCCTAATCGAATTTCTAGCTACATAATCATCTCTCAAGGGCGAGGTTTGCAACCCTGCCAATGTGCGGCTTCCCATGTAACCTCCCAGGCCTGAACTATATAGCCGAGTAGAACGGCTGCAGTCGCAACCACTAGTACTGAGTCAGCTGTCATTAAGGTCTTTGGTGCATGTTGATTCGGATCAGTTTGTCTGCTTGTCTGTCTGTTTGCAGCTCACCTGCTCAAGTGACTGTCCAGGAGAAAAAAACAAGACACCCACAACCACACACACGCACAACCAGCGAACCTACACCCAACAAGTTGAAACGGTGGCCCACTACATAAACAGGACAGATAGGCAGCCATCAGGACAACAGTAAAAGATATAACACTGAGTTTTATCCGGAAGTGACGCTTGTCAACTTGCTTGTGAAACATCGTTGCGAGACGAGCTGGCCCCGAAACCTGTGCTGGCTAGAGTAGCATACTTGGGTGCTCGGCCAGGCTAGTAAGTGCTTAGTAACCTGTGGGCTTTAACCTACCTACAACCAACCCAACTCGCTCAGTAGAGTATACTCGAGGAGGCGATCCCCACTGACGTCAATTTGTAGCGAATCGGGGTCATTCCCTCATTTCCTGGTGAGCACAAGCGAGATACAAAGGTACTGGAAAGATAAGGGGGCCGAACAGCACTGAACCCCCAAAGAGAGTGCTTGCACCAGGTTTTCCATCCACGGTGGCATGGAACCCAACATCCAAGTTCCCAAACCGAATCTTCCGCGTGACTCTCGCGCCTGCGGCCGTGCGAGTCGTTGCCTCAGTTGGGCGCTTTGGCCCGTCGGCAGCGCCCCAGCCGCCTTCCTGAGATCGCCGCATCGAGGCGTAATGCTCGACGCTTTCCATGGCTATGGTGCCTGAACTAGTTGCCGTTCCCCTGCAATCCCCTGCGAAAAGTCGAGAAAACTTTTGGTGGTTTACTGGAAACTACCACTAGAATCTGGGAACCACGAAGTTAAAGAACCTGGCAGTTCTAAGTCTACTGGATGACCACACCCCAACCTGTAAGCAGGCTGCTTGCCCGGGAGAAAACGGGAACAGTAGTCGAGGGGGGTGGTAGTGGTAGGTACTCCAGCGGATCCAACCATTAACCAGTTTATTGTTTAACCTGGCTGCAATTAAATTATTGGCAGCAACGGAAACAGGTGAGTGATGGTCGTCTTTCTTTACCGGATCGCTTCGGGCTAGCTAATTTTGAGACACAAGGCCCTAGTCATCCCAAAGCAAGACCACAAAGTCAGTGGCGCACACCTCTTAATGCCAACCCTTGGTAATTGTTCAGGAGTTCTGGCTCCTGAGCAAACAAACGAATCCAAACACTAAAACCTGGGCTGTCCTCAGATCCCCTTCGAACAGTTTAAATTGTGGGTTGAATGGAAACCTCCACCAAACTAAACCCTAAACACCTAAAAACCGCAGGGGACGGTTGCTGACTCCCTGGGAGCAAGGCATCCCAGCACTAAAACACGACTTCGCCGGCGACCGACCGGGGATTTATATGGTTCCCACTGATTTGGGTGTGGCCCAAAATTAAAGAGCTAGGGCAAACCGCAAGTTTTCGTCCGTGGTTGTTGTGATGACACCTCTGCAGAAAGGTGTTCACTTTTCGTTGGATCAATTCGGGAAACCCGCATTGTTTCAACCAAGAAGCTAGTCTAAGAACCCAACTCAATAGCAATCAAGTCTTCGTTTGCATTTCCCAGTGGATCCCAGTGGATCCCAGTTACAACTAGAATAGGTATCCAGCCGCTTTCCTTGTGTTCTGTTTTGTATCGGGTGGTATGTAATCCCTTGGATACCCGTTTACCATAGGTTTACCCAGGGACCCTCTTTTGGGGATGCCGTATTTTTTCAGCAGCCATTGCGTCTCCTCGATCTCTTTTTCTGCGTCTCCCGTTTGGGTTCACGCGGATCAAGTAAGAGAAATCCCGTTTCTCACTTCCCCTGCTCAGGCCCCCCAAAAATCCAAACTGTGGCTCCTTTTGGTGGCAAACATAAACCAGATTCAACCTTCCGCCCCCCCCCCCCGCATTGAGAGCGGAGAACATTGTAACCAAGTTGAAACACGGGGAACCTGGGGAATACTGCAGAGGAAGCCAAGCATGTTCTTACTTCCTCAGTGATTTTCCCTTCGGATTTTGAAGGGTGGTTGCCTTGGTTGCCTACTATATAGGTAAATTGATCCACTGGATTTGCTTTCCACACAAATGGTCATTACCAATATCATTGAAGTCCAGAAACTCAGGGGTGAATTGTCCAAAATGTTCAAGGGGACCCAAGTAATCTATGACTCACGACCCCAATGTCTCCCGCTCACTGCCTGTTGAGCGACCGAGTTTCAACATGTCCAACTAACTACTTGGTTGACGTTGGAAGGGGAGCAAAAAATATGTTTTAGCAGTTAAGTGGGGATTTCCAACTAAACCACAACAAGCAAAACTGTATAATGATTCCCAACAACAACAACCATGACTACGTGTTTGGCTGCAACAATACCACTTTCCCCAAAAGTGAAAGGTTCAAGATCCATCCAAATAGCCCTACCGACAGGAGACTGAATTTACGTTTGCAAAGGCGAGCGAAGTGTTTAAGATACCACGAAAAGAGGATACAACAAAATCCGATTCTAGATTCTACTTTGACCGAGGTGATGTTTCAGCACCCAAAAAGGATCATAGGTTTGTGCTTGGATCGGGACAGAGCAATTGCCCATCTTGGGAAAACACGTGTTTCAACATTCTATCTTAAAGACAGGCGGCAACCCAACCAGCACTTCAGGGGTTCCAATATGTTGAAGCTCGTGCACGGACCACTTGTAGGCCCCCTTCAACCAACACCCCACCAAAAAGGAAACACGTAAATTTGGACCCGGAGGTGATGATTGAATCACTCAACAGAAATGTAAGCTCATCTTGGTCGCACCTTGAAACCAGGGAGTATACTATGATAGGTGGACAACATTTTGGTGGGGATTGACGTCCTCCAATCTTTTACCGTGGATGGTTGCGAAATCCATTTAGCACCACCTGATGGAAACCCTGGAATGATTCGATTCCCCAACGTAAATACCAACAATCGTGATGGTTTCAACCCTGGATTCATTTCGTGGCGCGTTTTATGGGATTTCGCACCCATCCCACAGTATTTCGTCTACCCTAAGCAGAGGCTTGGAGGAGTAGACCACGGGGTGCCATCGAACCCGTCCAAGGCGCGCAGCCTTACAGGAGAGGACATGAGAGTCCATCTCCAACTGGGTGACTTGCATGTTGCAGTAGGGGCACTCGTGCATCTGCGCCTGCACCTGACGATTCGCTTAGGTGAACACCAGTGTGACATGTTGGTACCTAAAGCGTCAGTGATTGAAAGTGATCGAATAGTGATTCAAAGATGTTGAATGTCAATTGGTGGTACCAACATCTTTGAAACCTTCAGTCACCAGATTGAGCATCTTTGTACCGCTAGTGCTTGAAAGCGGTCAAATCTCGATCTTGCTGGTTTCTATGCACCTTGCAACCCTAGATTGCTTGAAAGTGGTCAAATCGTGATTCCTGCAGAATGTCCTGCTGATTCCTATGAACGAAGCAAGGGGTTGCCTATGGAACCCCCAGGCCAACACGGCGGTTCCAGGGTTCCCCAAATGGTTGCGAAATATGGGTGTCTCCTTTTTGAAGGTACCCCTTTTGGTTGGTTTGGAAGGCAACCCAAGAGGACAACACCCATTTTGTTGCTAGTCAGGGAAATGAACGAGTACAAGTTGCTAGTCAGGGAAATGAAGGAGTACAAAAAAGCGTATGCAAACTTGTTGGGCGAGTCATGGGGGCAAAAACGGCCCCCCTGCTCCGCAACCCGAGAAAGGTTCTTACCAAGGGGGCTCTTCATAACCATTCTGGTGGGCCCTGATTCGCCCCAATGCATGTGACGCAGAGCTGACGAAATAGAAGGCCTGGACAAGTGAAAGACTACAGAACTCCCTTGGTTGGTTTTTGTTTTGTCCTCGAGTCGGTCCGCTATGGTTCGCTTTTCAGGCGTTCGTTTTTGAGGAAAGCAACAAAAGCACACGAGGTTCGGTTCCAGTCCAAGTCCCTCTGTCGCGGTTGCAAAATGAGACAAAGGCTCCTTGGCTGTCACTGTCCCAAAAAGGGTCCATCGCCTCAACTTCGGATTGATCCGGACCGCACTAATCGCAGGCGGTTCCTCTGCACAAGGGATTTATATATATATATATCCATGTTTGAGGGTTTTTGTCTGGCAGGCTCCTCCGGATCAGTCCGAGGATAGAAATTAATAGCCCAAACTTATTTTGGCATGCTCCAAGTAATTAACCATGAAAGAACATGAAAGCAAAAAAAAAAAAAAAAAAAAAACGGCCGTCACGTCTTTGTTGGTCACCCCGTGCCCTTTTCTTTCTGCAGCAGGTGGGGGTTGGGATGACCATTGGATGCAAAACCATTAAAACGATGATACTTCCAACATGGGAAAAGATACTCATGGTCTCTTGGGGGCCTTAAACGGAATATTGATGAACCCCCTTGGTAGTTCTACTTGGATGCTCGACCAAGTTAAGTGGTTAGCTGTTTGGCTTTTTTCACCCCCACATAACAAGGTTAACCCTACTAAGCAATATGTTGAATCACTCTGCATTTCGCTCGGCAGGGAATGAGGGAATGACCCCTATGGTTGTTTAATTTAAGGGTACCTCCAGGTTCATTTCCTCATTTTTTACCGAGCCCCAAGCTTTCTCCGCAGCAGCCCCCAACCGCGACCTCAGACCGGGCCTTCTTCTGACAGCTCTTGCGGTGGTGCGGCAAGGAGTGGGAGAAGAACCTCCCTCCGCAAAGATCGCAGTACCTTGAAGCGAATGCGACCCCGAAAAAGCGCCAACCCGACATGTTTCGGGTGGTACTGTGCATGGACGAAATCCTGCGCCACTTAAGAAACCCTGGAATGATGATTCACCCCTTAATACCAACAAACAATGGTTTCTCATGGTTTCAAAGTGGTGCAGGATTTTGTCCATCCACTGTATTTTTAGTTTGTTTGAAGAAAAAAACCTGGATTTCCTTTCAGCTGCCATGTGTTTGAAAAAAAAGGAGATTTCCATGGAAGATGCGTCCTTGTTAGTCAGGGGTTGACATCATTACCTTTGATACCCTGAAAAAAAGTGGGTATTGGGTGTGGGTACCATGAGTGAAAAAGGCTGCTGCTCCAAATGGCTGTGACGTCTTGAAGTCGAGTCCATGGGTTGTTTATATGGTCCAGTACATCAGTGCGTCTGGGCCCTGGTCCCAGCAAAATCCTGGGCTGTCCGTTTTCAGATCCCCTGCTAGAAGTCTAACTTGTAGTGGGTTGAATGGAACCCCCTCTCGTCCGTTCTTGGCTCTCAGCTTGGTCCCGAGACGCATGGATTGCTTAAATGGAACCCCCCACTCACCCAACTAAAAACCTAAAAGGCTACCGAACTGCATGGCCAGGCTTCCCACCAAGAACTGTGACCTTAAATTTTCGGCGCTGAGGGCCCTTTCCAGATTTGTTTTCCTTTTTGTTGTTTCTCTTTGGGGGGGAGACATTGACACGGAAGCAGAAAACGCTGTGGCATCGCTCAAACGCAGCAAGTTGCCACGGCCGAAACAGCGGCCAGGTCTAACTTGTGCTTGTTGCCATGGCTGGCTACAAGCTAGCCATGGCCAAAAGAAAGGTCTGACAAGTGCAAGACAAAAAGCCTAACTAAACAACACGTAAACAACCAAGAGTCAACACTGCACTCAAAGGAAATGTTGATGGGTCTACACCAGTGTTTCTCGAAACGGCAGCACACCTGCAACCAAAACCAAAACAGAAACGAATCACGAAGACAGCTACAAACCAAAATGAACAAACAGAAACAACGACATATACATATTACATATATATATATAATATGTATAGATATACATATATAATGTGTATAAGATACATACATAATATGTATAAGACAACGCATATATCAGAATCGCCTTGCGGAGAGGAGCCTTCATACCCTCTTTGGCAACATCAACTCCCAAAGTAAGTCTAGAGGCGCATTTCAAAATACTCAAACATGGGATGCTTCTGAATCACTCAACAAGGGGAACTCGTTGATCCCCTGCTGGAAGTTAAACTGCCACTGGGATATGTGAGATATATGTTTCTCGTGATCGAAAACCACACTATGCTGATGGTTTGCGGCCCGTTGAGTGGGTATATGGCTGGTGGTCAAACATAGGCAAATGGAACCCTGGTAGATGGAAACATGGACTGAAACCTGCGGTCCAATTCCTGGTTTCAGTTTGAACCGTATTCATGGGCCTGTCCTGTGTTGGAAGCAACCCGTCTTTGGTTCTAAGGAAAAACCACCCAATTTGGTTTCAAGGGGGTTCCCCTAAAACCGGACGCACTCATATGATCCTCCTCGTTTCTTCGTCCGGGCAACTCGGTTTTTTCACACGCTGTCCGTCAGCTTCAGTCTAGGGCCCTGGCACTTCTCTGGGCGGCATGGCGAGTCGATCGAGTTCGACCGATCGAGGTGGGGACAAATTTCCCCGTCAGGGTCAAGGCTCACTTCAGTGGATGGAGCTAACACTTGGCATGATTAGAGTTAGGCCCAGTTATAGAACATATATATATACATATTATATCGTCTGCTTCACTTTGAGCCACTGGTAAAATGAAAAAAAACAACATGTATCCTAAGTCTACCCCAGTTGGGCATGGAAGTCAAAATTTCTCAGCACGTCCCTCCATTTACTAGGGTTCCAAAATGGATACCCATTGACCCACAGCCACTTCAGCTTAAAGTCCCTTGGCCGTGAAAGTGTGGAGAACTGGTTGCTCCAACAGATATGTCAGTTGCAAGTGCAGTATGACAGGAATCAAGCGGATCTGTATCTAGCATCAAGCAACATAGTGCACTAGACCTTTTGAAAGAGAACTGCTTTCTCTTGGGGTACATCCAACTTCTGCCCCCTTCTGAAAGTGCGTATGAAAGTCTGAAAGTTATTGGTAAAGCATCTGGGGTGATGAGCATTGCCCACAAAGGGGAAAGTTGATGTCCCCTTACCCGTGAATGGTCGGGTGTTGCCAGTTTAATCAGGAATGAAGCAAGGGGTATGTTCGCAGCCGCAAATCGGATGAGCCACGGTCAACATGTTCCCGCAACAAGCATGGGACAAGAAAACACAACTGAGTGCCACTGGTTCGTGTGGACCGAGGAAAGTTTGCTGGGTCCCTGCAATATCCCCGCATAGACCTTCTCTGGTTCCAGGCGCCTGCGCTTGATTGGCAGGCCGCCCAAGCTACACAGTTTGAGCCAAATGGACCCCACGTCCAGTCAGGTTCCATGTGGAAACTCTGCACTCGGCAAGCTTGCAACACAAACAACTTTGAGAATTTGCTAGCTGGGTGGCGGTATAAAAAGGTTGACCCCAAGGTTCTATAGCAATCAACCTAGCATTGCTCTGACCCTTGCAAATGGCAAACCTGAACTGCAGGGAACCGAATTGCCGGTTTGGCTGGGTCGGTTCCCAGAGCAAAATGAGTTGCAATCTTGCCTTTCCTGAAAATCACAATCTAGCAGCGACATGTGTAAATTGACGGAGGCATAAATGTTAAGAGCCAAATCATCCAGGGCAGTTTTGCGAATCCGTTCTGAAACGCTTTTGCAGGAGCCACGGTCAAAGCCGGTCCCCATCATGGACGTGGGAAATTGAGCGGTTCCCCTGGTTTCTGTGGAAATCTTGGTATGACCATAGACTGGATATGTTGACCGAGCCTCACGGAACCTCCGGCTCGCCCCCTAATCAACCGGTATTTTTTGGGTGTGTGTTTTCAAAGGGGACCCTCAAAACGGTTTTTCCTGTTGGTTTCCCTTAAAAAAAAAAAGGTACCCTCAAAACCAGACGAGCCACCCAAAAAACGATTCAGCAAATGGACTCATGCCGAAGACCACGGCAGTTCCCGTTGGTATGCTTTCCGATAGTCCTAAGAACACCCGGGCCTTGGAACCCAAGTGGGGGTAGATTGTGAGAACGCTGGAAGGAGCTTAAGGGAAACCACGCGTTCAGTTTCGGGGTGAAACATGTTGAAACCTGGAGGATCCGTGACCCCTTAAAAATGGGGTCATGACCCCATGATTTTGGGTGATGACCCATGTTTGAATGGGTCATGGAGACTCCAGGAACTCATTATCCTTTCGTTTTGCGGCACATCCAAGTGGGTTTGTTTTAAAATGGTGAACCCCCACCAAATGGTCGGCTTCCTTTTGGCTTCACTTTCAACCCGACCTAATTGGGAACCCCTCAACACAAGCGCGCGCCCGAAAGCGCCCGATCTGCTCTCCAAAAAACACGCCTTTTCGAGGGTTGAATTGCGGGCGGGTTGCAAATCTACATTTCGCCCGGTTGCACTGCACCCGTCGATTCACTAAACCCCTTCCTGAAGAAAATGTCAATATCATTTAGACACCCCACGTTCCCTTTGGGCACCCAACAATTTTCAGGTGCTATATTTTAAAGAACCAGGTTTTCCACGGAAAACGCTTTGGGGTTGACGTCATACCACATCATACCCTGAACAAAGTGAGTATGTGGGGTGCTGCTGCTTTTCTTTTAAAGCCGTCCAAAAGAGGGGAGGCCCAATTTGAATCTGACACATATGTTGGAACCCTCGATTCTTTCCTTCCGCTAGACCCGTGAAAAGCTTGCATTTAGAAACATGCTTGACACACAAACGAGGCTCTCGCTCTCTCTCTCTCTCTCTCTCTCTCTCTCTTTCTCTCTTTGAGAGTGTTCTTAGATGCGTTGGGAAAGGGAGCATCACCGTGTTTCCATGTGATGTGTCAAAACTCCCAAACTGGTGGTTTTCCTTTTGCCTGTCTTGTAAAAACACAAGAAGAACATCAGGCCACCCTTAAAAAAACGCATCCAGAAATCCAGCGCAATGTCTAGGGAGTGCATCCGAGCTCTTTTGGGTGTGTCTCAAAATATCGTTATCTGACTAACTGGCTGCAGCTGGGAAACCTCCCCTTTGTTAGTTGCTTTGTGGTACAATAGATGATACTTTGGGATCCATCCCCAAAAGCGATCCAGCCAGCCAAAAAAGGACCATGGGATAACTCAAAGGTCACCTCGATTCACTTGCCTTCGTTTTTGCCCGCGGAACTCCCACTTGAGACACACCCGGCGTTTTCGCCGCCGAAGCGACAAAAGCCATGTCGGGCCCTTGGGGCTCGCAATGCCTATGGAGATATGGTGGGTGCCCTAAATATTGCACACCAATCATATTCAACCACAAAGCCTAGGTAAATTACGTTTCTCTAAAGAGTTCCCATTCTTGTCCTTGCAATATTTAAGGCGAGAAAGTCGCTGACACGACCACCAGCTTTCTGAGTCGTCGGGGAAATTTTGAGTCCATGTCCGTGCCACATGGGCTCATCTTTCTTGAGCCTCGGCACCCCTTGTTGGTTTTACACGAAAACGAGGAAAACCGCAGCCAACCTCAGGGGGGTCCAACTTGAAAAACAGAGACACCCAAATGGACCGCAGACAGACAAAATTGAACCTCTCAGATTTGGCCGGCACGTGTAAGGTGAGTTTACTCACGGAAACGCCCACATCCTAATGAGCGCCCTAAACCTGACTTCTGGTTCTGCCAGTGGATATAAGCACGAGGCCTTTTCCCTAGGTATGTGGTAGTGTTCTCGAAAGACTTGGATTCTTGGAAATGACAGAGGGCCGGCCAAATACCGGGTCTAAAGTGACATGCCCAAAACCGCTCACAGGAAATTTGATAAAGCACCTGCAAATGCGCACGATCCAGTGGAAGCGGAGCTGGTGGTAAAGGTGCTCGCGGGTGACACATCTAAAATCAAATCCAAAAGTTTTGAACGTCGCCGATGGATCGGACATGGACCTGGAGTCCCTGGAGACCCTTGAAACATGGGCTCATGACCCCATGATTTTGGGGTAATGACCAACCATTTTTCAGGCGTCAGAAGGAGGCTTCAGGGAGTTCTTCGGACAATTGGGGCAAATGACCATTCACCCAATCAGACATTCCTATATCCAAATGAAGCTGGCACGTGTTTTTTTCCTCCATGAACAACATGGGGCGGTGGTTGCGCATAAACGGGGCCAGGCCTGCCTGTCCTCCCCAAACTGCACATTGACCCGTGATGTGTTTTGTTTGTTTTGCTTTTTTTTTCTCGTGAGTGGCACATCTATGAAACTCGTGGCCCAAGTTCGGGGTGCGCATTCTTGTCCATATGTCTGGCCTAAATATTGAACTCGCCCAAAGGACCCAGAAATATAAAAGGGGATCACCTTTTGGGGCCATGACTTAAATGGACCGAACAGGTAAAACTAAAATTATAAAAGGTCATTTCAGGTCGATTCGCTCTGGGCAAGTGAGCTGACCTCTGTCCTTCCTAAATGCATTTGCGAAAACAAGGAGCCCTTCCTTTCTTTTCTCGCCACTAAAATGGTCCAACTGACCCATGGTCTTACTATCAAAGCCAAGCAAGTGGTGGGGTAAAGGGAAACCACCAACCAGTCTCTGACTTTGATAACCCCTAGGCACTGAACTAGGTAAGGCCCTGGATAACCCCGTCCCCCCAAAAAGTGGCTAGTCCGTCAGAGTCCTGGAAACTCCGGGAGTGGAGATTGGTCCTTCTGACCGGGGCGTTCGTCTCAGCCGGAAGGGTCCAGAAAAATAACAGGATATCGCCTTTTGTCAAGAAGCAAACAGCTACCCTCCCGGGCTAACATGGAAGCTCCCAGGACCCCTTTTGGAAGACTTAAGGTTCCATTTGAACAGAGGCCAATTGAGGGCGCGGAAAGCTTACCTGGAGTCTCCATGACCCCTTAATGGTTGGTCATTGCCCGAAATCACGGTTGATCATGACCAACCATTTTTTGTTCGGGTCACGGAGACTCGGAGACTCCAGGTCCATGTTCGTCCGAGGGAGCGGAAACCGGGTTGACCCCAGGCATGGTCGTCTTGGCAGAAGTGACGCTGTCAAATCATCTCGGCCGCACGTTTTTTGAGGTTCACCACGGGACGGCTGGGCGTCCCAGTGGTACCTGCGGGGATTTGAGCCAGGTCTTATACCGTCCGAGTAACTAACCGTTACTCCATACCATTGCCTCGTCAAATCATCTCAAAAGAGACATCTTCCAGCAGCATCTCCGGCGCCGGCTTGCTCGGAGCCTTGCCGAGGAACCAACCCATGACGCGCGTGGACATGGGTGTGTGGGTCTTTTCTCGTCTTTTCGTACCTGAAGTCTCCACAGAAACATTTGGGTCGATGGCGAAGCCGATTTTCCGAGCTTGCGGTCTTAGGTTTTAAACTTTTCAGGTTGCCTTCCAAGTGGGAATCCACAATTCTTGGGGTCCTTTGAGAACATATCGCTTCTGCTCAAGCCCATTGGAAAACTATGAAGACCTCCAGTACTGATAGATTCCCTTTAAGCCAAAAAGTGAAAGTAACATATTCTACGTTTTAAGCAAGTAAAATAATATGACCCTGATTCACTTCAAGCAAATGGAAGAACAGGGTCATACAGTTTGAACATAGCGTACTCCTCAACGTAGCCGTCCAAGGGCCCCAGGTTCCACGGGGGTGAGAGGGGCCCCAGGTTCCACGGGGGTGAGAGGGGAACTGATTATGACCGAATATGGTGTTGAAACACACCCCTGGGATTCAGTTACCACCATTAAAACAATGGTTGGCCTCATTTTACCACCATAACGTTTACCGTTCTGGATTGTCATCCAAATTGGGTCCCAAGGCCATGCTTTTGATAGGGGTTGGGCCAACTATCTGCAAGCGTTGCCAAAGGCCACCAACGGGCACCAATGGGTCCAGACATGCGTTTGAGGAAAGCCAATCCATGACACGAAAATGCGCTGAACCACCAAAACGCTGGCCTATACTTCACCTCAAAACACCACTACTTTGGTCTGGCAAAAGGGAGCCATGCTACATATGGGGAACCCTCATTGATCGGAAGGTGCATCATGGTGAAATTGGTCGCTGCTGTCCTAGTAATCACAAGCACACCTGCGAAGAAACACGGGCAAACACACACAAACACAAAGACACACACACACACACGCACAAACAATATGGACGCATACGGACAGCAAACACCAGACAACCCATGCAGTGTCGATGTATTTATCCCAAACCCACGGGACCTGACGATAAGGGAAACACGTCGGTCAGGAAGCTTTTTCGCCATGCAGCGCTATACATGATTTCGAAGGGATCGATTCCTAGACTTCTACTTAAAACCATCACCCCTACCAAGGGACGCTTGAGAGCGTCTTTTGAGCGGATACCCATTTTTGTGGTGTTTTGAAGGAATAAATCATTTGGAGAGGGCGGCTCCTTCCACAAAATCGTGAGGGTACATTCAAAGGCCTCGCACCCATAGTCTCGCATCCGGGGGTGGTGAGCTAGGCCTCAAGCTTTTCAGGAAAACCAACAGGAAAACCAAAGCCATTTGTATCAACCCCCAAACTCACCCGTATGCAAGCCTAAACCAAGCAATTCGGCGGGGCTCCGATTTGTCAGGTTTCCCGAGGTGCCTTTTGGAGCCGCTGCACGGAAGGAGACCCACGTGAGCCGTGTGAGCCGTGCCCGAAACCTATTGACTTTCGGGTCTACCAATATGGTGATAACGATTTCTACTGGCCTTAATCATTTTAAACTTTATGACACCCATCGACACCTGGCGCATAAGTAGAACCGCCTACTAACATGTCGGAGACGTTTCTTGGGCGCTGGGATCGTGTGACTTGTGTGTGTGTGTGTGTCTGTGTATGTGTGTGTGTGTGCCAGGCTTTGAATGGCAAATTTACTGGCGGTCCTGGCCCAGGTTCCAGCCACAATCTTCCTTGAAAAGAACAATACTCACTTGTAACGCAAGGGCCTTTCTTGTTACACGCTTCTCTGCGCATGGCTTAGTTTGGAAACCAAAGCGCCCCGCTTCCCCAAAGGCCTAACCCTTTGTAGGTTAAATGGAAAAGCCAGTTGCTCCCAAAAGGTATAAGGGGTTCAGGTGGCACCAAAGACCAGCCGGGTATTTGGTAGTTGATTTAGAGACCACCGATCCCAAGAACAAGCGGGAAGGGCACGACTTGCTCCTGGGGCCTCAGCGCAAGCAACTTGAGAGCTGCTAGGAAGGTGCTTTGGACCCCTAACATGAGCGGGGTCAAAATCTTCATGAAGCTACTTGGATGTTCGGCCAAGTTAGTAGGGGTAGAACCTACTTCGTGACCAGTGGCAAGTAGGATATAACTAGAACGGTAACTAACCACGTGCTAACTTGGCGAATCAAGCACTCAAGTAAGCTATCCCTATACATCTTGACTCATCGAGCCCGACACCACGCCTTGCGAATTGGCGAGGTCGCCTGGCCAAGGACGGTCGGAAAGCCCACCCTAGCGTTCAGCGGGTCCAAACGGGGGGGGGCACTATCTAAGAAACCCAACGGTTTCTGATTCGATTCCAACATACCAACAAACAATGGTTTCAATCATGGGTTCACGGAGCTAGGGTTCAACCCCGATGAAAAAGAATGGCCTTGGGACCCAAGTGGATGCTAACAGTCCTTGGGTATATAATCAAAGGTGCTTACATTCACAGTTGGTTTGAGCCCGAGGGTTAAGAGCCAGGAGATGTAAACCGCAGGTGTTGGTCTACGCAACTTACCGATTGGAATCCATTTCGGGCCGCTCCCTATTTTGAGCCACTAAATGGCAGAGAAATAAAAATAAGTAAACAAAAACGAGTATGAACCCAGCCAAACAAGTCACGGGAAACACACAAACAACAACAAGACTGGAAAGCCCCACCAAACAAGGTATCTACGGAAAAAAAGGAGATAGGTACGAAAAAAGAAGATGCACACAAGCAGAGAATGAAGTTACCTACGAACAAATACCAAGCAGGAAGTCCAACCAACAAGCTACCAAACAACGCAACAAGGAACCCCGCCAAGCAAACCGAACATGCGTCTGGTTCTTCTTCGAAGGTGAAAACAATGGATACGGCTTGCACGTTCTAGAACCACCAACTATGGCCAATGGAGGTTTCGGGCGCAGGCAGAAGAAAGGACATAGCGACACTAGGTGGCTCTCTCCGCAGCACCCCAAACCCACAACTTGGCACAAGACCTTGCAGATGGCCGTGGGTGTGCCATTTCTGGTTGTGGTGTGCCACTCGGAAGTCGCTTCCGTGCATAGAGAGGAAGCTCTATACCTGGACCCTCAAACTACCCATAAAAATGGGATATCACCCCATAATTTTGGGGGTCAAACCCATTTTTAAGGGAATTTTGAGGGTTCAGGTATATGTGAGAGCTTTGATCTTGGACATCTCGATGTACTCGCTTTCCACCGAGGATGCATTCGAGTCCAGAATGAAAGCCTTAAGCGGCTCAAACTTGAGACGAGTGTGCCTTGTTCGGGACCCTGCCCTCACGAAAAAAGACAAAAACAGCCCACAAACTGGTGTCATCAAAGGGTGGTGGACACGGAAAAGCATTGGCTTCGCCACTTGAACTGTTACGAGCCAAACTGAAGCCCATGGTATCCATCTGAAGCTGTGTACAAGAATACCAACAAAGGACGTTCACGGCTCGTTCTACCTATGGGCTCACAACAAAAATGGTAAATCGAATTGGTTGTCCACCTGTTATTTGCTCTCCACCTCCGGGGGCGCGCTCAACTCCTACTTACAATCAAGCCTCATTTGCTTTCTCAAACCCAAACCCAGACGGGGGCTGAGCCTCAACAAAAACAGGACACCCTCCAAATACCACCTTCAAATTCTTTCAGGGTATGCTTGAGGTTTATAGTCAGTGGTTGTATTTCATTTGCAACCAATCATTTCATAAGTGGAGTCGGAAAAAAAAAGAGAAAACAAAACTTGTGGTTTGCTGCTTGATTGGCAAAAAGTGACTAAGTACTACCCCCCCCCCCCCGCTTCCCCTTGCAGAAAACAAACAAGCAAACAAACAAACAAAACAAACACGCGTGTTTTGCTTTTGCGCTTTGAACCGACCCGGAAAAAAAAGGGGGGGGCGAATCGAAGCACGGCTCGCTCCGAGCTGCGACAAAGGCGCCTTGCCATCCAGCTCCCCGGGCAAAATGACCTGCACCCATTGATCGGCAAAGCGGGACCGCACAAACCGCCCACAAGACCCCCATGGACCAAGGGCCAAAATGTGGACCTTGTTTCACCAAATGTCTAGGGGTTGATTCCCCATTTGTCCAAAAAAATGTTCTTTCATCAAGAACCGGATCCGTCTAGGGGTTGATTCCCCGTGTTTTTTTGCTTTTTTTTGTCAAAAAAATCGGTCTTTCATCAAGAACCGGATCCGTTTCCCCTGGGTTCTTGACGGTTTCCTGAAAAGATTCGGATCCCTGGAAAGAACGGGGAAGGTACCCCTAACTCCGGGCACCAGTGGATTGGATTTCCCAATCCAAAAGCCGCAGAGGCGAGTTTTCTCTCTTTTTTTGTTCGCCTCCGAATGAAAATGGGTGTGTCGTAGCTTGGTCAGGGAACCAAACATAGATGTCATGTCGTCCTGGAGTCTCCGAGTCTGACCCTGAACAAAGTACTGGGCAAAAGAAAGGGGTCATGGAATTCCCTTATGAAGGTGGAGGCTCCAGGGTCAAGAATCTTCTAAGAAGCTTCTACAGCAATAACTATGGCTAGCTATGAATCAATGTCGTTCAACCACAAGCCTGGCAGCGGCTCGATGTCCATGCATAGCAGCTTCCCGCCAGTTTCTAGTTGGTAGTTTGGTCTCGTGGTTTGGATGTGTATCACTGTAGAGCGGGTAACCAAGGGAATCACCCTTTTGAAAAAGACTTCAAGGAATATGGCTGGCAACCGCTAGTTTCCAGTTGGTGGTTTGGTTTGGTGCCTTGGACGTTAAGGGGTGCCTTCCCCATTTGCTTCAAGAGAAATTGGGATTCAACTAAGGCTGGGGAAGGATAGGCTCAGTTGGTCTCTGACCCCCAAGTTTCTCAACTTTTGGCTCTCAACTGGACCGCACATTTGTTGTCCCTGCTTCCATTTTCCAAGGCAACCCATTTCGGGTACCTATTTTGGACCCACACCCACGTAAAGGCCAAAGACCAAAGAGCCAATCATATGAGTGACTAAACCTCGGAAACCAAACTTTGCGAAGTCTGGACCTACTTTGCCCAGATCTACTAGGATCGCCAGCCCTGTGGTAAATGGCTATTAACCCAAGTTAAGTGTAGATTCTTCCCTACGACATCTTATCGGTGTCCCAAAAAAAGAAATCCGAAGACGGTGCCAGTGCCACGTGAATAGGGATCCTTCTCTGAGGAAGCCAAAACCAGGGACAACTCTTGTTGAAGAGAAAGATGACCGAACACCAACAAAGACCCCCAGCCCTAAGCATCAAGCGGAAGCTCAAAAAGCCCCTTAAATTGAGGCCAACACCTTCCAGAACCCCTCACTCGAGGCTTTCTGATGCTTGGGGAGGTCCATGTTTTGCCCATAGCCACCTCAGCCCCCTGCCAGAAGGGCAACTAAACCCGTCGCGCGATTGCGCCTCGTTGAACCTGTGTCGGCGCCTCTCGCCTGCCGTTTCACCTTGAAACCAGGCCGTTCGAGACGGGTCTGTCGCATTTTCCAAGGAACAGTTGGGTTTCTTTGTGTGGCTCCAATGCAAATGCCAAGTTTGGATGTAAAAGACTGATTGATCTGGAGGCCCACGGTGCTTCCGCTAAAAGTGAGAAACTTATCTCATTCAGGAGGCCTCAGTAGTACTCACCCTACAATCTTAAATGGACCTCGTCAGCTTTCGTGTTAGCGGTTGGACGGGTTCGCCCAAGGGGGAATTCAAAGACCTGCTCTGCACAACGTGAAGGGACTCCAACCTGATATCCAGGGAATCTAGGCATGACTTGATCCCTGAAGCAGTTGGTAGTCGCCTTTGGCTGATCCCTTTGAAGGGAGGCACAGGGTTCGGCATTTTCAAGGTCGAGGAAGACGCAAAAGCATGGGCTTCCATAGCCCAAGACTCCCTTCATCGAAGGTCGGGTCTTTTCACCTGAGTCCAATTCCAAAGACTCAGCCAACTGCCGCGTCTTCGCAAGTTGAGAAAAGAGCTGCAAGGATGTTCCTCGCTTGGCTTGGCACACATCGGGATACACCAAAAATGATATGTTCAGACTATCTTCCATATCTAGTGAACCCGTAGCATACGAACAAAACATGTATTGGAGGAGACCCCAAGTCTCGATATCGGACTCTTAAGGTACTTCTTTGCTTCTTTTTGTGGTTTGCGCAGATTGTTCAAATTGCGGTGACATACCCGGATTCAAAACAGTTCACAATTCTTGAAAATTCGGTTCGGATTCACAGACCAGAAGCAAGTCAGACACCTTGTGGGCGACCTCGTTTTTAACCCGATTCCCGGCTCGGTGAAATCACTCGCGCCAACTCGCCGAGCCACTGGAAGGACTGCATTCCGGGCACACGATGTCCTCCTTAGAAACCCGGCTCGTGAGGCCCCTGCTGGCTCGTTTCCTTCTCAGGCAACCGCCTTTTTAGTGGTTTGTAAAATGGAAACCTAAAGAAAAAGCACATTTTGACGAAACCCCCTTTTTGTGGCCAAAGAACAAGAACACATGTCTGGGGGGGGGGTTCTCTACAAAAAGACACACCCTGCTCCTTTCGCCTGCATTTTGCCAGCCGCAAGTGCTCCTTCAGCTCATAGGTTTCTTCGAGAAGATCGTCTCTACACGTGTGGCTTTTGCTATACAAAGTCAATCCCTGGGAGTCAAACCATTGAAACTATAGGGCTCATTTTACCACCATAATGTTTACCACGCAGGATTGTCAAATTGTCCAAATTGGCTCCCGAGGCCATTCTGTTCATCGGGGCAAGGAACCCTAGGGCAATAGCGTACCGGGAAGGTCCTCATAACCGCCAGCTGGCAACAGGGAAACTCCGCTGAAGACACCAGCTGAACAAAAAAACGGAGAGCAGCAACTCACTTGACAATCCCCACACAGCCGGACGTCCACCACAAGGATCGTCCTCCGCAGGAACAAGTGGTTGCAAAGTCAAATTATTGAGCTTGGGCATTGAACAAACTGAACGGCTCCAAATAAACCGGGCGAAAGACATCCATTGTCTTGAATGTTGCTTGGTATCTTAGCATCTCGAGGCAGAGCCGGGAACCACTCAACCCGTTGATTCAACCAAGGACATCCAATTGAAAGGACTCCTGAACACGTTGAAGGATACCATGTGCTTGGCTTGCACTGGCATTGGAACAGATGCAGATTTCCCTCACTTCCAATCAAGTGGATGGCCTTCACCACTAACATGGTCCAATGGCAAAAAGGACAAAGCCCGTCTCTTGGGGTAACTCCTCTTGGCTGGATCTAAAGGGAAACCAATATCAACCGCCTGTTTCAAGCATCCCTCTAAGATGGTTTCCACTACCACAAACCACTAGCCCAAGTGGCTTAATGGAATATACAGCCATTATGTAGCCACTATACGAGGGTATATACACCAATTTAGCCTGGGGGTAGCTTCGTTTTGGGAATACTTGAAACCATCGGAGACAAAGGGAAACTAAAAGGACACCATAAATTTTTAATTTTGTATGAGAGACACCCAAAGGCAACGGTTTTGGGGCTGGAAAGACGCGCCACCGCTTCCGGCATGCTCAGGGGTCTTGGATGGATTTGAAACGTTGGTTTTAAGTACCACGGGGATTCCGAGCCATTTCCCGGTTTGGAACCTCCAAAAGTGGCATTGAAGGGACACCACTGGTAAATTGATCAAGTTTTGGAGGGGAACTCCAGTGACCGCTGTTCCAAGGTACACCCTATTGGATGGTTTTAGAGGGGATGCCACAAGGACAACCACCCATTTGGGGGGAAAGACACCCCATTCGGAGTGGCTATGATCTGAAAGCGATTTGTAGCTGTCTCACCTGATAAAACACGGGCTGAATGTGCCCGCATTTTGGTGCGTTCTTGAGCTACAGCCATATGGAAGCCGCAACTCACCTCCCAGCGAGTGACTCGATGGCCCACAAAAACATGACCACGCTGCTTCGTTTGCCGCTAAGCATGGCAACCAGACCCAAAAAGCCACGCTTTTGTGCGAGCCCCGGCACTCGTTGGGAAGAATCCAACATCATGTAAAGAATCAAGAGGGCCGCCGCACTTACTTATGACCTGCTCCCTACTCACCTACACTTGCCCGGGTGTTGATTGTGAATCAATTGGGACTCGTTAGTGAACATAATTACATGATGCATGTATGGAAAGCTTACGTTTGCCTTCAATTAAATGCCATTCAACACGGAATGTCCCTTGTAGACCCCACGCCAAGTTTCACCTCTTGGTTGCTATGATTGATCGAGCTCCACATGGGTGGGCGGCTGTTCGAACAGCTTTTTGACCAGGGGGAATAGAGATCAGTGGCTGTAACAACAGTGTTTGCTGCAACGGGCTTTTCGTTTCTTCGTCCCCTTGGGTTGTTCGCTTGGCGGGACCGAGAAATAACAACAACCGTGCCACTGAAAAGGTGAAGTCTGGGTGGGAAACTTCCATTTCGTTAAGACCCCTGGAACAAAAACATGGTGATAGATTCCTTTCAAAACCAACAAGGGCGAAAACAAAAAAACAAAAAACCTTAAGCAAATGGAAGGCAATGAGACGAGTTTCAATCAGCCCTGGGCAAAATGACTTGTGTCGAGGACGCACAGCACGCCCGGCTTGGGTTGCTGGATGAGAATTGGATTGCCCGGCCCTTCTCGTCCTTCCCAAATAAGCAGTGGTACTGTGGATGGACGAAATCCTGCACCACCTAAAAAACCCTGGACTGATGATTCTCCTGTAAATACCAACGAACAATGGTCTCATGGTGTCATAGCGGTGCAGGAATTCGTCCATCCACGGTATTTTTAGATTCTAGCTTATTTCCTTTGTGTTCCATTGAACACTACTCAAACAATGTGTACGGTAGCTTGGAGCAAGACACATCCACAATACCGTAACGACTCTGCCCACAGGATGTTCCTGATCTTCGTCTTTTTGTACCAAACTTCGAACTGCTCGACCAGCTCGAATGTCATCTCCGGATTCAAACATGACGTTCGCGGGCCAATTGGAGGCGACCCGGTCCCACGAAGTTCGATATCGCCCGCGTAGCTAGTTCTCCTTTCACATACGACAACGGTCGCGCAGCCCCGAGGAAGGGGAGAACTCCATGCCGGAAGAATCGGCTTTGTCATTTGTCAAGGCCAAGAGGCTTCGCCTCTCGACAAGACATCCACAGCTTCTTCCGAAAAGTTGAGATTGCGTCACTGTCTTCAACTCCTTTATCAAAGTTCTCATCTTCCTTCCGTCGGGACTCATACCAGCGTTTAGCTCGTCTTGAAAGTTATAATGTATGGATTCTGGCAGGTCAAAGACGTTAGAGCGATGAACAAAGCATGTGAGCAGCTCGGCTACAAGCCTCATGTGTGCTCCAACCACTTCCATCCCGACCTCTTCAAACACTGCTGAACTAAGAACTGGAGCCCCAATGGTTTCGCTCGTTTTACCCTTCTTACACAATTGAGTTTGAAACCAGGCAAAACTGCGTTACCAAAAGCCTGGCACTGACTGGGGTGACTTTAGCGACTAAGGCCGTTTCTTTTCAAGGTTTAATTTAAAGGGGGGGTCCAATTCCTCTTTAGGGCCCTGACGATTTTGAGATCTGTCATACTTGAAAAACTAACGTACAGAACCCCAAGAGGGCCCGAGGAGTCCCCGAAAAGAAGTTGCCGCTACGAGCGTTTGTGAGGTTACATGCGCAATCTCTGGTCAACTCTATACCCTGGGATTCAAATCACCATTAAAACAATGGGGGCTCATATAACCACCATTGTTTACCTAAGGATTGTCATCATCCAAATTGGGTCAACCTTTCTTTGAATGGGGGTTGAACCGCAGGGTATATACTATGTCCGTCTCTCCTTTCGCAAGCATACACTATGCAACCACGTCCTGTTGCCTGGGGGTCCCATTGAAGAAAGGCTGATAAAAAGTCACGGCTGGACATCTGGGCCCCTGCTAAAAGTTGTAACTCGTCTAGCTTTTAGTGGCTTGAATGAGCACCCAGCCACTAAACCGACTAAAAAGCTGAAAGCTACGGAACCGGAAGACATGGAGCTCATCCCACTTCGCTCGCAGCCCAGTGGCCGGCGCGGAAGGGAAGGACACGCACGGCTCGACGGGTGGTTCACCCCTCGGCGCAGCGCCCACATCCACCTCACGGGTCGTACTGCGGATGGACGAAATCTTGCAGCACCACATGAGCGTTGGATTGATTCCCCACAAGCTTGCTTGGACATGATTCAAGCTTCCGCGGACCCTTCCGCATCCTTGCCGCGGGCCAAGGGGTCCCTTCCGCGAACTTCCGCGGCACATGTGTTTCATTGTTTGCTTCCGCAAACCTTCCGCGGCGCATGGTTTACAAGATTTGCTTCCGCAAGTATGGGCGCAGAAAGGAAAATCACTTTAAGTAAGGTAATTAGTGTTTCGCCGCAGCCTGTGTAGGCTTGGGCTCCATTGGGCTACGCATGCTACGCGGCCACTTGCCTGCAAACACGGGGCCAACCTTCCGCGGAGCTTCCGCGAAGCTTCCGTTGTTCTTCTACTGTAATCGTGTTTCTGTGCTTTTCCATGTGCACTGAAACATTTAATTTATATCAGCCAAAAAGCTTCCGCAAACCTTCCGCGAGCAAATCCCTTCCGCGAAGCCTTCCGCATGCTTCCGCGCGTGTGGCGCGGTGCACATTTTCAATAATAATAATAATATCCCTCTCCCTACTAAATTACCTTGCGGCTAAAAAACCCGCCGCTCACATGGACACCCAGGGGAAAGCGTTTCTTATTGGTATCAGGAATCGAACCAATCCAGGCTTTAGGTGCGAAATGGAGTTCGCAACCATCCAAGAAGCTCTTGGGTCTGTCTCAAAGGAGAACTCTAGATGGTGGGGAGGGCTCCGTGCTTGCTGAGAAACACCAACGGGTCTACTTTGCAACCACCTGACCCTGAGCCAACGGGGTATACCCAAAATTGAGAGGTCACGACATCCTGAAGGGGCCATGAACAACATCCAGGCTCCTTCCTTTAAGACTTTATATGCTTTGGGGGGTTCTCAAAATGTGCTCCCCTGCTTGTGATTGGACACCCCTTGTTTAGTGGGAAAAACATCTCATCTGCTTGGTTGCTCGTCCGTTAAACCCAGCCAGCTACCATGATGCTTTGGTGGCTTGTTAAAATGCGGTCCCCAATGCCTGGTGTCCCTGTTGTTTCCCACTTGGGTGTTCACCCGACTTAGTTAGTGGCTTATCACCATGCAGCAACTGGGGCAAGTCCCCTTACAGCAATGGTTGTGAGCTGCTTACACTCAAGTGGGCAAACCAAAGAACATCAACCATAGATCATAGACCTCTAAAACTGATTGCCAAAAAGGAGACACCAGAAGCTCAAAGGATCGCAACTGAGTCTTAGCATTGTTGGCTGTGTAGTCCAGATGTAAGTGTGGCTAGTCCTCTTAGTCTGTTGCCTGATTTCCTTTTGGTTTCCCATGTTCCCATTTGCTTAAGCCCACTGGACAAAAACATATTTCCAGTATAGTGATACATTCCCCTTAAAACCAACCTGTCGAACCAACCTGGAAAAGCGTATGTCCATTAGTGGGTAGATTCCCTTAAAAGCCAAACGTGTCAAATGAACAAATCTTCACTTCACCAAACGGAAGCCTTGGACTCGAAAAGTGAGGGTATCCGGCATCCGCTCCCAGTCAGCATATATATATATATAATCTAGGTTGCTTTCTGCTCCCCTGCTAAAAGTTTAACTTTTAGCGGTTTAATACGGGGAAAACAAAAAAACATTAGTTGGCAAAAAGTGGTTCAGTCCTAACATCCCTTGCCAAAATGCGGCAAAGTCATATGGGCATGGGTCCAAATCCCGTACCCCCAGTGAACATCCGATTCAATCCCCACTAAAATAGGTCCTAAAATGGGTGATGAATTCACCTACCAACCAAAATGGGATCCCAAAACGGTTTTGACCCGCACCCATATGGGAAAAGCACGTTTCCTTAGCTCCTGGCCCGTCTCGGCCGCGAGCGAGAACGCGCCTCCCGGGTCTCGGCGTCGGGCTTGGCCGTGCTGGCGCACCGCGGGCCCATGGGCTGGGGCTTCGCGCAGACCTTCCGGCAAAGGCCCAGAACCGGCGGGAGAAAAGGGGAGGTGCCGCGCCCGAGAAGAGAGAAGCCCCCCTTTTGTCGGGTGTAGGTGTCAAATTTGAATTTCCAGTGGAAAAAGAATTGGCACCAAATTGGATTGTACAGGTACCTGGAGTCTCCGATTTAACCAGAGAACAGGTGTCATAACCTCATAACCCCTTAATTTTGGGTAATAACCCCTTTCTTAAAAGGGTTGTGGAGTGTCCTTTAAATTTCCGGTGGAAAAGCAAACTGGCACCAATTTGGTTTGTATCGCGGATAGGGAATCCGTGTTCAATACTCCACATGAACAAAAAGCGAGTGGTTGTGAATGCGACTTTTATCAACCAGCGTCATTGACTCATTGACTCCTGGTCAGAAGCAAAAGAGGCTGGGTAATGAGTTCTTCGATAGGTTGTTGTCAACTATGATTCTAAATGCAAAAGGATCAACTCTGTTCAAAATGCCTCGTGGTCGCTAATCCGATTCTCCAAAATGCCTATTGCACAACCACTACAAAGAAAGGGGACCCCTTTCGTTTCCCGAGGTAAGGGTTGAGGATTGCCTTTGAACAGCCCAGATTAAGTCTGAACCAAGAGCAATAGTCTACTCACACAATAACACTTCCTATTGAGAGTTGCCAAGGCCCGTCAACAGAAAACCAAACCAATGTTACGCAAGAAGAAACTGTCTCATCCATTGCATTCCATGTCCGTACCATAGTCCAAGGGGCTTTACGCTGAGTAACTTGTGCTGCATCCGCAATCTCGTTCAGGAAGGCATTTTGCCATAGCTTAGGAGCATACATGATGTTGACCCAGTTTATTACTAGGGGGGTGTCCCTGCATTTAGGGATTCATCACTTTTAATATGGGGTCAACATTTTTGCACACAAAGGGTTCACTGCCATGCAGCCATGACTGATGGTTTCCTGGAACTCCGTATGGCTGTGTGTTTTTGTTCACGAGTATATATGCTTGGCCGGATTTGGCCGTATTGCCATTTGCCGTAAAAATCCGTATAGCCGGCTTTCCGTCAAACACGTATGACCCCCCCAAAAAAGGGCCCGAGTTTCAACATGCGCAGGAACTTCTGCAAAGCCGACCGTAGCTTCCAAACCACCCCACGGGACCAAACCCCTGGCTCCCGCCTGGCCGCCCGCGCAAAGACTAGTGAGGGCGTGGCACGCGAAAGTGCTGGCCGGAATGATGGGCAAATCCATGATGATCTCCACCACCGACTCCGCCTGCACCGAGTGCCAAATTCCCGGAGAATGGGAACTGAAGACTCCCAAAAGGGCGTCTGCGCTTCCATAGAGGCACCGTGAAAGGGCCTCAACCATAAAAAAACGTGCCGGGAGGATTCTTTCTGTGCTGCCAACATGGGACTCCCATCCCACCATGACTACTCTATCACAAGGGTTCTGGAGCTAGTTCCCTTTTTGTGATACCAAAAGGATTCCCCCGCTGTTCGGTTGGTGGCCTGGTTCATAGGTGACGCAGACTCATCTTCGCATGTGTGCACTCTGCTTCCACCGTGCCGTCTTATGACCCCAAAGTCGACTTATACCGCGAGGTTCCCAGCTTTTGCTGTTTTGCGGAACCGACCCCAGGTTCAGAATTCCAAAATTTTGGGGTGTCTAAAGATTGGGGACCCCTCGAGGTAGGCGCCATGGTGATCTACGGGCTTCCTGGTACGTTCAGCCATCAAAAAATGAGCAAATCAGCCTGTGGGTCCAAGTCTCCCTTGCATCCCTGGAACCTAGATCGCACACCCCAGAATATGGCCAGTTGACCGTAACGAGGGCTGGAAAAAAAAATCGATGTTGCCAGGCAACCCACTGGCCGCTTCATTTGGGTATGAGTCAAAATTGGCCCACCAGGGACCGCAAGTTTTGTCCATGGCTCGATTTACCCGGGCCATTTATACCCATGTTTGACCCAAAACCATTTGGAAAAATGTCAACATGGAAACCTAAAAACTGGTGGTGTCCCTGTTTCCATTCAAACACTTTTTAAGCAGCCAAAAGAAAAGAGGGTACCCTCTGCAAGACCGCAGACCCGTTGGGAAAAGCTTTTTTTCCTCGGATCCCCTACTAAAAAAGTTTAACAATTTAAGTGGCTTGAATTTGGACACCAACCCACTAAACCGTTCCGAAGAACCTTACAAACCTAAGAAACCGCACGATGGGCACCGGACACCTAGACCTGTCAGCTTCCCTACAAATTCCAAACCCTGGGCTCCCAAATTTCTCCAGCTCCAGCGGCACACAGTGTACACAAATTCTTGGCTCCTCTGCCTGCTCGGACCCACATTGGGGTCTCCTTTCGGCTCCCTTTCAAACCCCCCCCAAAAAAAACAAGGCTCAAAAGAGGACAGACCTCAACAAAAAGCATTACCAGTAAAGGAAGAGAGGACAGACCCACTCGACGAAAAAACAAACAAAAAAACAGGGCAAACCAAGCCACAAGTACCTGGAGTCTCCGTGGCCCTTTGGGGGTGACCCCATTATCTTGGGTAACCGTCAGACCCCGTTAATGAGAGGGTGATGGAGACTCCAGGTATACCGAGGCTCAAAAGAGGACGGCCCCACTCGCCAAAAGAAAAAAATGCAGCGGGGGAAAGGCCCATCCAGCCTGGAGCTTCTGGTCGATCCTTTGCGCGATGGGAAGCTACGTTTGGGGTGTTCCAAATTGGGGACCGACTCCAGGAAGGTGGTTTCCTTTCGGCTTTTTCCTTTGAAACCCATGCAAGGGGTCCCCGATTTTGGGAAACCACCAAATGGAAGTGAACATACGGGCGTGATTTTTTGGAGGGAGTCCATAATTGAGGAAAGGTGCAGACATGCGCAGAGTACCAGTAGCTTTGTCCGCTCCCTGTACACATCACCGTCATCACCAGCGGAGAAGGACACTTAAACAACATGAGCCCCTCGGCTGAACGGTGATGCAACCTGGGGGGCCGAGACATTACTAACATGTCGTCCTTATGATTCCAACTTGGTTTTACGGGTTGGGCCAGGCCTCACCAATATGTTCAGATTCTGCTAGTCCACAACATCTTCGGAACTATTCTCTCACACTCCAGGTTTTTCAGAGCATGTGGGCCCGTTCTAGATGGATCCCTTCCGGGCTGCATCCAAAGACCACCTGGCTGTGGCTCAAAAAAATGTACCAAAATGGTACCTTGGTAGACGAAACCAAAGACTAAAACATGCGTAACCCTGGCTCTTTAATTTTGAGCCACACCCACCTAATTTACAAGCCTCCAAATCAGCTCGCGATCGGCTTTTCGCAGGTTGGGAAGGGAATCAACACGCTTGCTGGCATTGAGCCGAACATCGGGGGCATGCTCTGCTCGTTGAACCAAGTGTTGGGGAACCTTCGGTGGGCATGTTTTTTGTAGGTGACCCCCCAGATGGGTCTGTTTTTGTTGGGCATGTCTGTTTTAGGGTTTTCCTGTTGGTTTCCTTTTGAAACCACTAAAAAACAACAGGCGGCACACGCTGGTGCGATAGGTAGGGAATGTGGGTGAATGAACCTAGGGATACCCTTAAAGGAAACTACAAGGGATGGCTTACAAGGGTCATTCCAACTCCTTCCCCCCTACACCCAGGTCTTTAGCCAAAGCTCTCTGCGGACCAAGAAGTCACCGGCACCAGTGGAACGCCTCCAAGAGAGAGGAGTTCGCTTCAGTTCAGTCGGATGGCTCATTTTAAGCAACAACCTGGAGTCTCCGTGACCCTTGAAAAATATTTAAAAAATTGGGTCATGAGATTTTGGGTGAGACCCCAATTTTTAAGGGGTCATGGAGACTCCAGGAAGTGCTGCTTTGTTTTGGAAATCGATTATTAATATGACTTGTGCTGTTCTTGGCTTTGTTGTTTCTGTTGTTTGCTTTTAAACAACAAGTTCTGACTTCTGTTGGCCAAGCCACCGGACGTGTGGCAGTTTCAATAAATGTCACAACCGACCTCAACATCCTGAAAGCAACCTCCAAAGTGGAGGTTCAAGGGGAACCTGCCACCAAAAATCACTAAGAGGGAACTCACAGGAAACTCATGATGCAAGTAGAGGAAGCTCAATTGGGTATGGCTCAAAATTCGACCACCAGGAATTGGACCGCAGGTTTTAGTCCTTGTGTCCATTTACCGCGGCAACCCATTTCGGGCACCAATTTTTAACCCCCCAACCCCATTTTTGAGTCGGATGTACCCTCTACGAAAACCAGGAATTAGAATCCCCAAACCACAAATGCAAACCGCCATGCCGTTGCCACCAGGTGGGTGTGTCTTTTCTTGAAAAACCCCAAGAAAGGCTTTCGTTTCTCTGTGGTCTCTCTTTAAAACAACCCCCAAAAAAATCGAGTACCAACTCAAGAAAGGTAGCCCCGCGGTTGTTGAGTTCGATGCAAGGTCATCGACTTGTCGACTCTCTTCGGGAATGCATACGCAATCTGCAAATCCATTCCCGAAAAACTGCAACAAGAATGGGATCTGGCGAACAATATACATGGCTTTCTCTTGGTTCACCCAAGTGGAATCGCATGGCAACAGGAATAGATCAGGCAAATGAATCAGTTGATGGATCCCCTACTCCACCCCCGGTTTTTGGTTGAGCTGGGTCTTCTGTATCTCAAAGGTAGGGATTCATTTTGAAAAAGCAGTGCCACGCCGTGGCTATGCAACTAAGAAGTAGGCTCGTATTTGTCACGTGAGTCCCTGCAAACTCCAGGCCTCACTTCCTGAGTGGCTCAAAACAAGTCGGTCTTTCCCAAAAGTATACAGGAACGCGGGAAGTGAGAGGTACTCAATTTTTCAATTGCTCAATCAGGGGATTGTTCCCCAGTCTAAGCAACTAGCGCCCGATCGATTCAGACTAATATGTTGCTCAGTCTTGCTTTAGGGACCCCCTCCCCAAAAAAAACAAACAAACAGTGATTATCCAAAGGAAAACAACACAAAACAAAAGAAACAACACACACAAAAAAACGCGATTCTCCAAAACAAAACACACACCCCTCTGATTCTCCTCTTCATTCTCCGCTAGAGGGGGGGTGTCCTCAACGGACAACAAAACCCGTGGGTTTCAAGATCTATGTGTGGCGCGGGTCGAGGAAAAAAATGGATGTTCAATTCAAGATCCTTGAGACACCATTTCTTGGCAGCTGCACACAGTTTAACTTTTTGTGGGTTCAATGGAAGAGACTTGCTTTCCCCAAAAGTTAACCTCTAAAGATCCGTCACCCAATACTGTGGATGGACGAAATCCATTTCGCACCACTCAAAAAACCCTGGAATGATGATTCCCCTGTAAATACCAACAAGCAATGGTTTCCCATGGCTTCAAAGTGGTGCAAGATTGAGTCCACCCACAGTAGCAATCAAGATTTGGAACAACTCCATGTGCAACCACTGGAGGTCACTGAAGTCCGCCTGAAAAGTGGCAATTTTCTGGTGCGCTGTGTGCCAAGAGTTAGGGGCAAACAGTTCATCGGTGCAAGGCTTAAACGCTTGTGTAGCATATGGGTGTATGCCTGGAAAGGTCACGACCGCCGCAGTCAAAGCCTATAGCATTCATCAGCTCTCGGCTCCACTGGCAGTTGCCACTGTTGGAGGTCCAAAAAGGGAAACTGGAGAAACTCAGTTGTTCAGTGACCCTGAAAAAAAAGGGAACCCTTTTTTGGGCTTGGACCATTTCAGTGGGGCAGCCACCAAAAAAAAGGGGGAAAAGAATTGGAGCCACTCAACTGAGGAAAGCCCTGAGGTATCCCTTAGAATTCATGGCCGTTTGGGAAACCTCATTGAGTGTCACTCAAACAAGCGCATTGTGGGGGGGGGGGGGGACAGGTGGCAAAAAAGCGCCTGCTGCAACAACAATATCGCACTCTCTGTTGGCCACGGCCAGAGCACAAGTTGTTTCCGGGCATCCCAAGACTAGTCACGAGGACAAGGGAAACCAAAGGAACTTGTTGACCCATGTTCAAAACTTTGTTCAACCAAAAAAACAATTTGAACCTTGGGACACCTCAAAAGGGTTCGTTTCCTGATCGCCCTTTCCGTGAGCCCGACAAACGGTTGGTACGGGTCCCCGCAAAAAGACCAGCCAGCGACTCGTGGCTTGATGTATTCATTCGGCTTGATCTTTTTGGACGCTACTGTGTTGGTCATCTCAAGATCCTTGTGGTGTTCCTCTACTTGCAATTTTCGTCCCTGCCTACTATGTCCAGGAGATTCCCTTTAAAACCAACAGGAGGCAATTGAAACGCTAAAAGCCAGATGGAAGATATAATCTAGCATTCTGGTGAGTGTTGACATAGGGACCAAAGAAAATGACAACGGTCTCTTCTTGCTTCCCCTTTAAACCCACTCCCTTGGCGTATCCAACAAAAAGTTGAGTCAGCGACTCGTGGCCCTGACCATCGCTTCCCGGAATCCGAAGCCCAAACGTTCGCCTGCTGCCGCTTGCACCGGCTCGGAGCTTTTGGGCCTCGAGGCGGGCTCCATCTGGGTTGAGTCATCAAAACTTGAGCTGAGGATTTCTTGGTTTACGTTGGGTTCGGGGAGCAAAAAAATGGTTGAAAACAAATAGCAGTTAAGTGGTTGGATTTCAACCACTAAACCACAATAAGCAAAAATGTAAAATGTTTCCCAACAACAACCATGGGATGGTTCCGCAATCGATTTTCCCCCCCTGGTTCATCAGCCTGCTTAAGAAGCTACCCGGCATACAACCCTTCCTGGCTGGAGTTGTTGCCCACTGACTATTGAGCCCACTTTGAAAGCATGGGGAAACCATTGTTTGTTGGTAGTTACAGGGAAATCATTCTTTCCAGGGTTTCTTACGTGCTGCAGGATTTCGTCCATCCGCAGTAGTAAGTTGGTGATCGCCATTTGGGGGTGTTCACCCCCAAACAAGTCTAACCCCACATTTACGGGGAGCTTAGAAGTGGGTAGCCTAGGTTGCCCACAACTTACTAACTTGGCGAATCGAACACGCAAGTAGTTCAAAGTCTCAGCTGCCCCAGGACCCACATTTAAAGCTGATCACCACCAATTCATGGACCCCTCCAGTGGAGAGGTTAGAAGAAGGGTACCAACTCTTTTTCTGTATTGGATTTTAGTAGGGGATCCGAATCTCCCCCACCAAAGAGGGGAGAGAAGGGCACCAAGCCGCGGGACCTAGAAAGGCTCAACAGGTCCATTCGCTTTGGGCAGAACGAGCTGGTGGCCATTACGCATTTTTTTTCTTTTTTTGTTCGTGGGGTTGTGAAAGGTCAAAGATCCATCCATCTACCTGGAGTCTCCTTCTGACCCCTTACAAATGGTTGGTCATTGCCTCCAAAGTCATGGGGTCATGACCCCATTTTTAAAGGGCCACGGAGACTCCAGGTAGCACCCAAGCTTTTCGGGGTCTACCTCAAAGACCAAAATCATTGTAAGAAACAAGGGTGGATCTGTCCCCCTTTCATCCACCCGGAGTTTCACTGCTCGCAGAAACAACCTGACAGCTTCACCTGAAATGACTGGATTTCCCAAGTTGATCAATTGCCTGGTGATGTTCCCATTGAAACGATCGCCTTGTGGAGGTGTACTTTTATGGGGGCTTGGACCCCCGTTTTTCTTCACCGAAACCAAAGGCCAGAAGTTGCGGTTTCGAACCTCAGAGAAGTTTGAAAGATCTTTGGACCCATTTCGAACGAGGGTGTCTTATGTAAGGGGGGGACCCTGGCAGTTACATGTCCAAGGGGTCCAGGAAGGGCTTTGGCCATGCCATGTCGGAAAAGCAATGGAAACACCATTGCTGGAGGTTCCTTTTGAATTTGGAATTGAGTTTCAATTTGATCTAGTATTGCTGGAGGTTGCTTTTTACATTTGGAATTCAGTTCCATTTGATTTAGTATTACTGGAGCTTCGTGTTGAAATTTGGAATTGAGTTTCCAGTTTATTTAGTATTGCTGGAGCTTCCTTTTGATTTTTCGGGGGCCAGGCAACAAGACTTTTTTTTCCGAAAACCCCTGCAATACAGTCGAACTGGGGGCCTGGAGTAGTACCTTTATGGGGTTGATTGTGGGCAGGTGTTAAACAAAATACGTGTAAGAAAACATGCGTTTGGGAAAGCTGACCATATTGAATTCGAGCAGCAGGCCTAAATTGAACAAAGCTGGCTGTCTAATTTACTTAACTGGCCAAGAGGCAATTTCACTGGGCAGGGAGTATTTTTCGGGGGGGCTAGGCAACAAGACTTTATTCCAGGGGCCCCTGGAATACTGTCAAATTGGGGACCTGAAGTACTAACCCCTTTGCGGGTTTGATCGCGGACTGCTTTTAAACAAGAGACACGTAAGAGAACATGGATTTGGGAAAGCTGGGCATTTAGGACTTTGGGGAGCTAAAGAACAAGATTATAAACATCCAAGGGCAAGGTGTTGGCTTGGCTATCTCTCCTCTCCTTTCTCTCCTTTCTCTTTTTTGTTGTTGTGTGACTTTAAAAAAAAGGGCGCGGGTGGTGGGTACTTGTCTTTATCTTTATTCCGCGTGCATTTACTAATCCTAGGTGGACATTAGCAAGTTGTTGGTGGGAACCTACGTAGTTGTAACCCGCGTATAGGTTCCCCTAAGTGGGGTTAACCTTGATGTTGGTGGGTTTTCACCCAGGGTGGCCCAACACTTACTAACTTGGAGCAGTGGGTATGTCTGAACAGAGGGACTTGGATCTCAACAAAAATGGGCGTGTCTTTTACGGTCTTTTATAGGGGACCCCCAAAATGGTGGGTTCCTTTTGGTTTGCCTTTAAAGCCACAAACAAAATGGTAATTACCCTCAAAAAAGGAAAGACGCCCAAATGTGGCTTTCCTTGTGATTCTCACAGGTCACCTAAGTGGATGCGCCAGTTGCCACCCAATGCTCCAAACCCAAAAGTGACCAAAGTCCGAGTTCTGGAACTCAGGAAGTGAGTACCTGTTGACCTAGGCTGGGTATCTCACTTCTCGGGTGGATTGGCAAAAACAAGTACCCACAGCTCTTGCAACAGCCAATGAACTCAGGAGTGAGGTAAATTGAACACATCCTAAACTTTCACCCAAACAAGAAAAATAAGAAAAATAAAAGCAATATATATATATATATGCTCACCCCCCCCCCCAATGAACTATATATATATATATCTATTCATTTCAGCAAATGGAAGAAACTCCTCGCGGCCCTTGGGATCTTCTTCCTCGCGCGCCCATTAGCACCGAGTGGCAGAGGCGGCGGGGGCGGCATGGCGGGCACGTCCGCCAGCGCCTGGGAGTTCTCCTCCGCGGTCCAGGCCAGGCTCATGGCCTGGCCAATTTCTGAAACGACGATGGGTGGATTCCATAATATCTTTGTTCCTGCACCCTCAAAATTCCCTCAAAAATGGGTTTGACCCCCAAAATCATGGTGTGATATCCCATTTTTATGGGTAGTTTGAGGGTCCAGGTTGTTCAGAGACCCTGGAAAAACCGGGAACCCTTTTTTGGGAAAGACCGAATTTTTAGTGGGGCAGCAACCGAAAAAAAAAGAAGGAAACATGATTGGTGCCACTGAACAACCCCGAGTAGGTTGATAAGGAATGATAGACAGGAGACAGGGCTGGAGAAGAGTGGATGCTCATGGGCTGGTAAGGAATGAGAGAATGATGCGGATTCCATCTCTGTCCTGGGGATTCGCTGCTTTCAGAACGTCTGCTAAAAGTTGAAAACTGTTAGTGAAGCCCTAAAAGTTGAACATTTCTAGTGGGTGACGTGGACACCCAACCACTAAACCAGGTGAGGTCGCTTTGACGTCTGTTCGCTTTGCCCGGTTTGCACCACGTGGCGGGCCCAAAAGCGAACAGACCCACAGTGGCTTCGTATTGTTTTCCCTCTGGCACCAAATCTGGAAATGTCCCATTTGCTGGATAGGGAATGAGAAATGGAATGACCCATAGCCATCCAACTGGTGGTTTCCTTTAAGGGAATTGGATTCCATCTCTGTCCTGGGCTGGCTGCTTTGAAAGCACCACTGCTAAAAAGCTGTTGGTGGATTACGTGGACACCCAACCACTAAACCAACTGAATAGCTAAAACAAAAGTGAGAGGGATGGCTGGGAGCCACAAGGCAGCAAGGGCTTTGATGGGCTCCGTCCCTCTCTCTTCCCCGTTGGCAACCTGCTCACCTGGGCTATCTAGAGAATCTAAAGGCTGATTCACTTTGGGCTGGAAGACTTGACCTCCTCCGGACATGGGATTTTTGCTTCCCCCCCTTTTGAAGTGGCTCCTTATGGATCACCTGCGATGAAGGCTTGAGTTGGACAGAAAAGAACGCCAGGCTTCGACGCTGCATGCTCTATCCAGCTAACAAGGCAACGGGACTCGACTACCTCAGGTGATTCATCCTTCTCGTCGCTGGTGCCGCCTTCGAACACAGTCGTGCTCCTGTTGCCAAAGCTCCATCACGCCTTGGCTCCGCTCTTCCTGGAATACAATTCTCCTAGAAAAGGGACCGGGAGGGATTGAAACTCATTGGTGCTTTGGAACCCTAGATCTGTTGTGCTCGCCACCCCCTCCCACCCACAACAACAAGTTATTGTAGGGGACATGGAGGTAGAAACAAAACAACACTGTGCCAGGTAGCAGTTTAAAAGGAAGGTGTTATGTGATCTAGACTTGGCCCACATTTTGGTACACCAAAAAACACTCATGCAGTTTCAGTGTCATATTTGGTCTACCCTAACAAAATAACAGAGTTGTGAGGAGACCCCAGTAGACCAAATTCAACGCGTCGTTCACTGGTTCACCCTTCACTGATCTCCAGGACCTGGTGGGGGCCCCATGGTAAAGTCTCAGCAAATGGTTCTGAATATGAACTAGGGACCCAAACTGGTGGACACCTTTTAGGAGAGCCATGTTCAACCACTTGGGGGGTTCCCTATTCAAGTTCATAGCCAAATCAACCTGGTTACATCCCCACGCCTCCAGTCGTTCGGCATCGCCCTCTCCCGGCAACTTGCCCCCCTGCGATCGAAACTCGCCGAGAGTTACACCCTGGTCGAACCTTGGCCTGGGAAAAGCAAACGGTAAAACCTCGCGGCTTTTGCCCCGCTCTTGGTCCATATTGGGTAAACCTGGGAGTTTGGCAAATGGATGCGCCTCTTTGGAGTAAACCCCAAGTAAGAGAATAAGTGGTAGAATAGAAACCTATGAAAGCACACTAACATATGGATCTGTCTTGTTGTGGGGGAATCCCTTTTTGGGGCAGTGTTCAAGGAAACCAAAAGCAAAGCCACTACTTTTGGGGGTTAAAAGAGGACACACCCGAATTTGGGAAAGAACTTCAAGGAACTTGGACACGGGCCCAATCAAGTCAATTTGGTACATGATAATAGCTCGCGAACCGGACATCAAGGAATCCTCGTGAAAAGAACCTTCATGATGGGTGAGGTTGCAACTCCCCCCGAAGCGGTGCTATGAGTTTCCCGGAGAGTGGACTCAGGGTCAGTTTTCCTCTAATCTTGACCCCGGATTAATAAACCCCTGTTTGTTAATATGGGGGTGTTCCCCTCCGAAAGTGATAAATCCCCACTAACACCGGGGACACCCCCATATTAATATGCAGGGGTTTATTAATCCAGAGAACATGAATTGGTGATTTGGATTGGTGGTTTGCTGGTCTGGGCTAGTTTTCCATTTACCCTCCGCAAGAAAGAACGGTTCAAATCCCAAAACTACCACAATTGAGGGATACCTGATAGGGATCAACTGCTCCCGTCGTGTTAACAAAACACCAGCTCTATCCAAACCAAGTACCTCAATGGCGGGAAAAACATACGTGGCTCACATGGACACGGGACAAGCTTCTTAAAAACCCCAGCAGTTTGGCTAAGTTCGTTGTCCCGCTCAAATTGACCATGTGCCACTGCACCCAGCTTCCTGTCTGCTGGACACAAAACTGCGTTGGCCAACCGAGCAAGTCGTGACCTGGATTACTGGATGCTACCTTTGTCTTGAAACCCAACTGGGGGGCGTCTTTTTCTAGGGAACCCCCAACATGGTCCAATGGTGGGTTGCTTTTGGTTGCCCTTCAAAAACCAGCTCGAAAATTGTAATTACCCCCCAAAACGAGACACACCCACCTCTTGTGCTGGCGGGTTGAGGGTTCCCGCCCCAAACACAACATTCAGGTTGTGGTTGCGCCTTTGTTTAAGGGTACCCTTTCTAGGGTTGTTTCAAAGGGACGCCAAACAGAAAACCACATATGTTTCGACCTTCCCCCAAAAAAGGCGGACACATGTTACCCAACTTTGCCGCTTTGGACTCCAACCGTCCGTTGAACAGCTTGCAGCTGCCGCAATCCATGCTCCGTGGATCCCTGAGCCGCCACAGGTAAGCAAACATGTTCCATTCACGAATGTGTCAGAACCAGGGATTTGGACTGCCAACAAAGCGATTTATCCTTTGGACAAACGATCAAGCGGGGATACGGAAATCAGCGGGGATATGGGGGGAACTCCCTTGGCGCCACTTCCCATATCAAACAGAGTCAAGGTGCATCAAACGGGGGCATCCTCCCGTATCCAACTGGTTCCCCCTCTATCCCTGCTAATCGGCTTTCTTGATCCTTGCATCCCGTTCAAACCAAGTTGCAAAGGGTACGCATTCACAATTAGGGGCTATCTAGTACCCTCATTCAGATAATCTAAAGGGCGGTCCCCTTGGTTGACATGTAATGGCGTTCTGAGCTCCCTTCGCCCTTGAACGACTGCGTCTGGCGATCGGATCTTGCCAATACGGTAACGCCTCTTTTCAGATTCACCCCCCCCTTTGGCAACGACTTTCTCGTAACCCTTATTTAGAGGTTTGGATTGTTGGTTTGGAGACTTGAATCTCCAGTTGTAGAGGATAAACGCCAAACCACCACCAAACCTCCAAACCACCAATGAGAGGGAAAATTAAATTTGAAACAACACCCGCAAAACCGGACAACCCACAACGAAACTATGCTTCATGTGCCAGGTTGCCAGGTCGTCAACCAATGCCACAATGATTTGATGTTGTACCCGCCCAAGTTCTTATAAATAGGACCCTGTCAACAAAAACGGCACACGGTCCCTTGGTTCTCGAAAGCACCAGCTCAAACAAACTAACCCACTTGCATCAAATTAGGGGGAACCCAATGGTGGATTCTCTTTCTGACTTCCTGAGTGGATTGGCCGCTGAAAGTCCGAACTTTACATTTGCCACTAACACGGTCCAAACCCAAAAAGTGACTCAAGTCCGAAACGTAACTCGGGGAGTAGGGTTCTGATTTCCCTTGCCACCTCCTTGACACACCCTTCCCAAGCGCAAACCCAGCATGGGGGCCCAGGACTCGAATCTTGATCAACACAAAGGGCCAAATAATCAGAATGGGGGGGGGGGGTACGTAAAACAAGTTCAAGCCTATTTGGCGGTGGTTGAAAATTACTTGTTTTTCCATAAACTGGAAAAAACAAATCACCCATTTGTACCCATCACCACGAAACCAAGAACCGAAAACCCCAAAAAAACGCCCAAAAACCGGAAAAATGAGGACAACCAAAAAACAAGCCCCCCCCCCCAAAAAAAAAAAAAAAACGAAACCAAAAAAAAATGAAAACCCGGCCAAGCTTGACCTTATTGGCGTGTCCCTCGACCGGCCTTCAAATCCGAGGCCAAGGGCTGGCTGGGGATGGGCTTCGGCTCCTCCATGGATTTCTTCACCAAGGAGTAGACCTCCTCGAAACGGAAACAAATCGCCCCATTCTATCCTAGGTCCTCCAGTAGAGAGGTTAGAATAAGGGTACCAACCTGTTTCTGTAGTCTATTTTACTAGGGGAACCCTCCCCCAAAAAAGGGTAAAAGGGCACTAGTGGGGGACCTAGTAGCTCTACCCTCCCCATTCATCCTTCTCTTCCAAAAACGGGAATCCCAAAAACCTGCAAAATAGAGGGTGTCTAAAGAGAACGATGGGTGAAGAGAATGGGGAATCAAACCTTAGACCCGGTGTGAGACGCAGGGAATGAGACATGGAATGAACCTGGGGATGGTTTTTTCAGAGGCATTCCCTCATTCCCATAGGTGTCCTTTTAAGGGAAACAGATGGCCCTGGTAGATGATTAAACCACCAGGTACACCAGGGCCATCTATTATTCAAGCAAACACCCAAAAAGGACACCTATGCTCATTCCCTGCCGAATTATCGCACCAGCAAGACAACTAAAACCGGGGTATGCTTCGCAAAGCTTTTGAACCAGGTCAAACAATAAAGGCCCGTAGGCCAGGCCTGGGTGGTTCTCTGGATGGATGGACGAAATCCGGCACCGCATGAAATGAAGCCATAGGGAATGAAACCAGAACGACTGTTGAGGTATTTCCGTTGGGGAATCATCCGACACCTGGGTCTTAAGTGGTGCAGGATGTTGTCCATCCACAGTAGTAATTAAGAAACCAGAACAACACCTCCCTTTCAGTCAGGGGCGGTTCAAATTCCCAAACCCTGAAAAGAAGCAGAGGTATTGGGTTTAACACACATACACGTAAACCAACAGGAAGCCAACCATATATCTACTCACCTGTTTTGTGCGCTACTCAGGGGGTGATTATGAAGAATGGTGGGCAATGTCGATCCCGGATCTACGTCGAACCCATCCTTGTAGGGGGGTGTCGGGCCCCACAAAAGTGATTCGGATTGAATACAACAAGCGAATAGATAGACACCACACACCAAACAGTCAGCGTTCTTCGATCCGGGGTGCCCCATGACCGGCTGACAGGACTTCTCTGAACTACTGGATGGACAAAAAAAACACTTTGAAACCACTCCATTGTTTGTTGGTACTCACAGGTGAATCAAATCATTCCTTTGGGTTTCTGAACGGTGGTGCGAAATGGATTTCGCAACCATTCACAGTACATCCCCACAAAAACTCCCAACGTAACGCAGGGAATTCCCTCGGCTTCCTGGCGATCGCCGCCAAGCAAAAAAAGAAAGAAAGCGGTTCGGAGATCCCAGTCACCTATATAGCAGGTCACCAGTCATTTTCATTATAGCTTGGGTTCCTTTGGTTGCCTAGCATACAGGTAAATGGAATCACTGGGCTGTGGGTTTGGTGGGAAAATACCATGCGAATTCCCCCCAAAAAAGAGCCGAGGCCAGCGCCCAAACCAAATTGCGCCCAAGATATCCAGGGAACCCACCAAACAAACCTCCATACCCGTGTACGTTTTCTGAATGGAAAGTCAGCATAGATTGACCGTCTGAAGACTGCATAGTTAAGCAATTGCCACAAGTGCACTCACTCACTCGACTCAACTCAACTCAACTCAACTTAACCTAACTTAACTTAACATAAACTCACTCAGCAAAACAAATCCTCCTTGGCCAAAACCATCCAAAGCACAAACGTCATGAAGACGGAGAGTGGCACAAGTTGTTGAGTTTTAAGACCGGCTATCCCCCGGGTTTCTAGTGCTTTGGAACAGCCCAGAACACTCCAGCACGGTAGAAACCGGTGCTACAATTGTAGCAAAGCCTATCGGAGTTTGCATCTTCATGTTACATTGGCATAAAAACGGGCAGTAGCATGTAGCTTTTGCAAAGCTTCGAGTTTCTCTCTGAAGTGATGTTCGTAGACCCTTGGACCCCTGAAGCTCCCAACCTTTGAACCTAGGATGACATATGGTTTCGGCCTTTATAGCCCAGAGTGTCCAGTGTCCAGAAGGTCAACTAAGTTGTGTGCATTGCCCAAGTTGAAGCAAACATTTCGGGCCAGTCCTTCGTTCCCGCACGACCCTTCGACCCTTGGTTGCTGTGGACCCCGCCAGAAGCTTATCACAGTGCAATAAAAGCAAAAAACAAACTGTTTCGACCACAAAGTTCAAGTCCAAAGATCCGTTATAGCCACAGAGCTTGGCGCAACAAACTTGGGATTTATCTCATTTGGGTGCCTCAATGCCAACAGATCTCCCCCAGCGAATGTGTCGAACAAAAGCATCCGGACCCCAAAACGTTGTTCATCCCGTTGGCATCCCGGGAAAGGCCAAATCAAACAAACGGGTGCCCGAAGAAGCAGGAACCCTTCAAAAAGCCCAGCCTTTTTCATGTCCCTTCCAAAACAAACCAACCCTCCATTTGCTTAAGTCCCCTGGAAAAACAAAAAAAACAGCAGTGATAGATTCCTTTTAAAACCAACAGGGGAAAACAAAAAATATTCTTAAGCACATAGCATAGAAGCAACCTAAAACCGATGAGAAAACCGGCTGTTCTCCTCCTTGCCAGTGTCTAGCACATAGTCCAAGAAGGGCTGCGTCAGCGGGCCGTCCTACCCGGCGCTTCCATTTGCCCTAGGGAGAAGCCAATGGTGAAACCTAAGGCAAAGAAAAAAATACCCTCACATCCGATCGGGCCAAATAAAAGTGCCCAGGAGCTTTGTCCCTACCGCTAACATTGTCAAAACCTAAAAACGTGGTTGACGTTGGAAGGGGAGCAAACATTGAAACTTTAGCAGTTAAGTGGTTGGATTTCAACCACTAAACCACCATAAGCAAAAATATAAAATGTGTCCCAACAACAACCATGCCATGCCTTAGGGAGTCCGAAAATCTCGGCGAAAAGGGGTCCTTCGGCATCGAACCACGTGCCCGAATGAAAATATATGCCCCCCGCCCGGAGCGAACGGATGTTTCAAGTGAACAACAACCATGAAAAGTCCACCAGTCCACCTAGATCGATGCGCCGCACGGCTCTGACCACACTGCTCATTCTGACGGCAATCATGTGTCAAATCTTACCACACTTGACCTGCCAAGTATGCACTTACCCGAAGAAATATATGAATATGTCTACGTATATACACATATATATATATATATATGAGGAGCGGACGAAACACTTTACTTGGCCCTAGTACTTTTTTGAACGTTATCGTTTTTGGGGGAGACCTTATCGTTTTACAGTGTTTTCGAACTTTGGCAGATCCGGCTCGAAAATCGCAACTTTGTAGTACAAGTCTAGTACGCGAAGTACACTTCCGCAGCTCCAGCTCGAAAATCGCAACTTTGTAACACAAGTCTAGTACGCGAAGTACACTTCCGCAGCTCCAGCTCGAAAGTCGCATCTTTGTAGTACAAGTCTAGTACGGGAAGTACACTTCCGCAACTCCAGCTCGAAAATCGCAACTTTGTAGTACAAGTCTAGTACGAGAAGAACACTTCCGCATCTCCAGCTCGAAAATCGCAACTTTGTCGTGCAAGTCTAGTACACGAAGTACACTTCCGCAGCTCTAGCTTGAAAATCGCAACTTTGTAGTACAAGTCTAGTACGCGAAGTACACTTCCGCATCTCCAGCTCGAAAATCGCAACTTTGTAGTACGCGAAAGTACACTTCCGCAGCTCCAGCTCGAAAATCGCAACTTTGTAGTACAAGTCTAGTACGCGAAGTACACTTCCGCATCTCCAGCTCGAAAATCGCAACTTTGTAGTTCAAGTCTAGTACGAGAAGTACACTTCCGCATCTCCAGCTCGAAAATCGCAACTTTGTAGTACAAGTCTAGTACGCGAAGTACACTTCCGCAGCTCCAGCTCGAAAATCGCAACTTTGTAGTACAAGTCTAGTAAGCGAAGTACACTTCCACATCTCCAGCTCGAAAATCGCAACTTTGTAGTACAAGTCTGGTAAGCGAAGTACACTTCCGCATCTCCAGCTCGAAAATCGCAACTTTGTAGTACAAGTCTAGTACGAGAAGTACACTTCCGCATCTCAAGCTCAAAAATCGCAACTTTGTAGTGCAAGTCTAGTACGCGAAGTACACTTCCGCATCTCCAGCTCGAAAATCGCAACTTTGTAGTATCAGTCTAGACCGAAGTACACTACCGCAGACTCCAGCTCGAAAATCGCAACTTTGTTAGCAGCAATCTAGTAGGGAAGTACACTTCCCACACTCCAGCTCGAAAATCGCATCCTTGATAGCAAGTCTAGTACGGCGAAGTACATTTCCGCAGCTCCAGCTCCAAAATCGCAACTTTGTAGTACACGTGTAGCACGCGAAGTACACTTTCGCAGCTCCAGCTCGAAAGGCGCAACTGTGTAGCACACGTGTAGCACGAAAAGTACACTTCCGCAGCTCCAGCTCCAAAATCGCAACTTTGTAGTACAAGTGTAGTAAACAAAATACACTTCCTCAGCTCCAGCTCGAAATCGCAACTTTTCAGTACAAGCGTAGTGAACGAAGTACATTTCCGCAGCTCCAGCTCCAAAATCGCAACTTTGTAGTACACGTGTAGCACGCGAAGTACACTTTCGCAGCTCCAGCTCGAAAGGCGCAACTGTGTAGCACACGTGTAGCACGAAAAGTACACTTCCGCAGCTCCAGCTCCAAAATCGCAACTTTGTAAGCACAAGTCCTAGACGGAAGTACACTTCCACAGCTCCCTCGAAAATCGCATCCTTGAGTACCAAGTCTAAGTACGCGAAGTAAACAACTTCCGCAGTCTCCATAGCTCGAAAATATCGCAACTTTGTAGTAGCAAGAAACCACAGTCTAGTACGCGAAGTACACTTCCCTCTCCAGCTCGAAAATCGCAACTTTGAAGTACAAGTCTAGTACACGAAGTACACTTCCGCATCTCCAGCTCGAAAATCGCATCCTTGTAGTACAAGTCTAGTACGCGAAGTACACTTCCGCAGCTCCAGCTCGAAAATCGCATCCTTGTAGTACAAGTCTAGTACACGAAGTACACTTCCGCAGCTCCAGCTCGAAAGTCGCAACTTTGTAGTGCAAGTCTAGTACGCGAAGTACACTTCCGCATCTCCAGCTCGAAATTCGCAACTCTGTCGTGCAAGTCTAGTGCGCGAAGTACACTTCCGCAGCTCCAGCTCGAAAATCGCAACTTTGTAGTACAAGTCTAGTACGGAAAGTACACTTCCGCATCTCCAGCTCGCTAATCGCAACTTCGTAGTACAAGTCTAGCATGCGAAGTACAAGTTTAGTACGCGAAGTACACTTCCGCAGCTCCAGCTCGAAAATCGCAACTTTGTAGTACAAGTCTAGTGCACGAAGTACACTTCCGCAGCTCCAGCTCGAAAATCGCAACTTTGTAGTACAAGTCTAGTACGCGAAGTACACTTCCGCAGCTCCAGCTCGAAAATCGCAACTTTGTAGTACAAGTCTAGTACGGGAAGTACACTTCCACAGCTCCAGCTCGAAAATCGCATCCTTGTAGTACAAGTCTACTACGCGAAGTACACTTCCGCATCTCCAGCTCAAAAATCGCAACTTTGTAGTACAATTAAAAGTACAAGTCTAGTACGCGAAGTACACTTCTGCAGCTCCAGCTCGAAAATCGCAACTTTGTAGTACAAGTCTAGTACGCGAAGTACACTTCCGCAGCTCCAGCTCGAAAACCACAACTTTGTAGTACAAGTCTAGTACGCGAAGTACACTTCCGCATCTCCAGCTCGAAACTCGCAACTCTGTCGTGCAAGTCTAGTACGCGAAGTACACTTCCGCATCTCCAGCTCGAAAATCGCAACTTTGTAGTGCAAGTCTAGTGCGCGAAGTACATTTAACGCATCTCCAGCTCGAAAATCGCAACTTCTCAGTACAATGTGTCGTATTTTCGAAGCACACCTGGGCAGCTCCAGCTCGAAAGTGGCGACTCGCCTTCTCGTTTTATGGTGGCCAACGCAAGGGTCCCACCCTAACTAAGTTGCAACTGCAGGGGTTATCAGTGTTAGCTAAGGGTTATCGTTTTTGGGGGAGACCTTATCGTTTTCCATGGTTTTGGCATGTGTTATGCAAAAACGTACCCCGCCTTGATAAAGTGGTCTTCGTGTGTTTTGTCCGTGGCTCATATATATACGTATATATATATATATATGTGTATGCAAGCTAACCAAACGGCACCACACACAAGCACGCGATAACTCTTTTATCCGAGCAGTGTGTTGGTGCCAGGGACTCATCTTCCCCTGTCAGATGTCAAAGGCTGGGTGGGCCCCATGGGCCACCCAACTCACAATCTCAAAAACTGAAGAACGGGTGTGCAGACTGATAGCGCCCGCCCCTGAGCCGGGGCCCGGGGCACCCAGGCCACAGGGGGGTCTGCCACCAGGGGAAGTGAGTCACCCACCGGCTCCGGTCACGGGAGCATGGGTGGGCCCACGCTAAGATCAAATGCATCTCCATTCAGGAGACGCGGGAGAAAAACGAACTCCTCGCAGAGTTCCTGCTTGGGGACCCTGTGCAAAGGGTCGAACCCAGAGAAATCTGGGTGCGTCAGCTCATCAGCCCATTGATTGAATTCTCGGGGCACGTGGTTGGCCGCCAGCGAGCAGCCATGGGTGTGGAGCAGGAAGACCAGCTCCATCAGGATCGCCGCCGTGTAGGGCTTCTTGGATCCAAGGTTGAGCATCGCCATGACGTTGCCCTGATTGTCACTGCCCACCGGGAGTCGGACCCGGTGCGTGAGGATCATGTTACAGAGGAAGAGCGTGCCCAGCATTTCCAGAGCCGCAATCCTCCGCTTGGGATCCCCATTCTTGAATGCCCAAGGGTACTCCTCCACGTGGATCTGCTCGTGGAACCAGTACACCTCCTTTTCCGGCTCCACTTTGTTGGAGCACCAACCTCCCACAAATGCCAGTCCTTCGTCCGAGGCGCTAGCATCGCTGCAACCCCACCAAGAGGACTTCGGCAAGTAAGGGGAGTACTGGACGAAGGGCGTGTTGAAGAGGAACCGCAGCATGAACGCCAGCATCCTGACCACCTTGGGGGGTTTCCCCACCGTGGTGGTGGCCATCTTTCAGGCCAAAGTGGCTGGAGCATCGACTTCGCCAGCGGGCATGCAGCAGTCGCCCATTGGATGCGACCCAGGGCCTTCTCGATGTCCTTTGAGTGCATCGCCTGCCCTTCCACCATGGTCTGCAAAACCTCCATAACCAGGATGTGTTTGTTGGCGGCCATGAGAACCTGCGGGATGTTCGGGTGGACCACGAAACCCAGCCACGTGTTAACCTCCGCCAAATGCGTCTTCTTCCAGCTAAGCGGGGTGCCCAAGGCCAGGAGTGTTGCCAGCAGCGCCACCGCCAAGTTTACTGCCCCCTCGCTTCGAAGCAGCCACAGGAAGTCATCGACAAAGACGAAGTTCCAATCCACTTGAGGGAAAAGTGCGTAGAGGACCCTGAGTAGAAGGGCTGCCAGGCGTCCCCAGTAGGATTGGGCACTGGCCATGCCATATGTGCCTACCTTGTTCACCCACCATTCTTCCCCCAGTCAGGCCACCTGGAACCGCCAGCCTTTCTGAGGACCTTCACTCTCCGGTGGGCCTTGGTGACGTCCGCCTTCAGCAGCACCCACCTGGTGCCCGGCTCCGGCCATAGCCAGCCCCCAGGTGGAGGTTTGACGACCTCCCTCTCGGGGCCAGGGGCACCCTGAGGGGGTCCCTCCGCAGCTGCCGCATGTAGCCAATGAAGAGCTTGTACCCCATCCAGCACAGTCGGAGCCGTCGTCCTTTCCACCGTCTGGTTCCTGATGGTGTCATTGGCCCCGCCCACCGAGCCATCGTAGATGGTGCGGATCTTGTCCCCCTCGTCGATGCCCGCTAGGGGGCCGGGACAAAGCTCCTCAATTTCGCAGCCACAGCGCGATGCTGCCTCCACCTTAGTGAAGGGGCCCTCTACCATGCCCATGGGGACCTCCTCCAGGAATGTGCCCCGGATGAGCTCGCTGAAGTGATCCGCCGAGGGGTAGTTACCCCTGCCCGTTGGGTGAGGGAGTTCCTGGAACTCCGGCTCCTCCCCTTTCAGCTCCTTCTTGAGTGGCCAGATGCCCGGCGAGGTCAGGGGTGGGTCCGTGACCCCCAGTAGTGGGACCCCTTGCTCCAGATCCCGGAGAAACTGGTGGTCGGGTGAATGTTCAGCGCCACGCTGTGCAAGATGTCCAGGAAGAAGGGTTGGCCGTCAGCTGGTCGGCCTGCCCCCGGCGCCAGAATCTCCCTGATATCCTCCAGCAGGTCCTCCGGGAAGGGATGTGACCCGTCCCCCAACGAGAGCGACTCCTCAACCTTGTCCCCCCATGGCGAAGTGAGGACACAGATCTTGGCCCCCATCGCTGCTGCTTTGGACAGTGGCCGAGTCCATGGGGCCAGCCGTCCCAACAAGGGCTTTCCCCCTCCGTCCCTTAGGGGGCGCTGTTTGAAGGCCATCTGGAGGTACATGACCTTGTCGGAGAGATTTGGGTCGTGCGTGATCGGCAGGATGGTGGGCCGATCCGAGATTTCCATGCCATGGTGTGCCCATGGCTCAGGGGAAAGAGTTCCCCCCCGAAGTTTGTCCGTCTCGCCAGTCCTCTGTGTCGGTGTCCGGACCTCCGGATTGTCCGAGGCCGAGACCGGAAGTGAGCCCAAGGTTAGTCCCGCCAACGCTTGTTGGCCAGCCTTCAGCCTCCGGGACTGGCGCTTGTTGTCCCCCGGCGTGCTGGGAGAAGGTTCCCTCCTCCAGGACGGGTCCCGCTCGGCAAAGGATGGCCGCTGCGAGACCCTGCATCATCTGCTCTGGGTACCGGCTGAGGTCACTGGAGTTGAGCTTTTCCCCCCTGGGGTGAGCCCCGTGGTTGCACCACCAGGGGAAGGTCCGTTGACAATGTCGTGGACTTCACTACCACCTGGCCCAGGCGGCACTCGTCAAACTTGATGAGGGAGTGGTGGAGTGCGTTCGCCCATTGAATGTAGGCCCGTGTGACCCAGATCGATGAGCACCTCGCTGCGCTCGGGCTCTTGCTGCACTCCATTGGGTCCATTGGGTGCTCCAAGAAGGAGGAGCCCACCTGCGGGACCGTTAGCCTTGTAGGCCAGCGAGGTCAGGTGCATCTGTCGGAGCATGAGCACGCTGTCATTGTCCGTGTCCTCCATAACCCGGGGCTCCAGGTCCTCTAAGCCCCACAGGGTCTGCTCCGCTCTGCCCCTCACCGGCGGCGGGCCACCCGGGGAACCATCTGAGGATGCTCCACGTCCTGCAGTTGGGGCCGCCCCCCACAAAGGCGACCTTGCCCGCCATGGCCATGGAGCACATCGTAGAGCAAGGCTCATCTCCCAGCATGTCCTGTCCAAGGTCTCCACCCTTTCGCCTGATGTCCACCGCCCAAATGTACTCCGAGAAGGCCGGGTTGTAGGCATGGAGGTAAGCATCCAGGGCCCCCGCATCATCCTTCCCAGCGTACAGCAGGATAAGGGACGGCTTTGACGACTCCGGCACCGGACGTGGCGTCCACCTTAGTCTGAGCCTCAGTTTTTCCGGGATGTCCTGCATCCATGGGAAGGTGGGGCTTGCCCCCCCTAGGGATTCCGTGTGTCCTTTGTCTGACCCTCCCGTCATCTGTCCCTGGGCTTGCTGCTTGCCCTGGCGGTTCTTCCCGCCCACCTCTGGGTCTCTCTGGGGGGTCTTCCCACTGCCTCGGTGGGTGCGGGATGCTTCCGCCCTTCTGGAGTGCCCTGGCTGGGTCCGCTCCTCTTCCTCGGTGGAGGGGCTTCCGGGGCCGGTGGCACCCTGGAGAAGTCCCCTCCCACCTGAGGCCGTCCTGGCCTCCCCCGCTCTGTCTGCCTTCCGCTGTGGCCTGTGGTCCCAACGGAGACCAGGAAGCCACGGGGCCTATGGCACCCTGAGTGGCCTCCTGTCACTTGGGAAGGTGTGGGCATGCCTATACCACATGCTTCGATGGGGGGGCATCGCACACCCACCCATCCTTCCTGACCGGGCAGTTGTGGGATCGGCCGCATGATCCCGAACACTTGTTGTGGAGGTGATGATCTCTGCAGTACGCCACCCCTTTGGGATTCTTGAAAGCCCAGTGGTCCGGCCATGGAACCGAGGGGGTGTCGGGGGACTTCCCCTTGCCGCCCTTGCCCTTCGGCTTGGACCGGGTCGGCCCCGAGGGCCAGGAACCTTTCCCCCCCTTCTTGGGCTTCTCCCACTGAGTCTGCCACACCTTGGGTGCCTTGCTCTTGCTCTTCCCCTTCTCCGGCGCCCTGTTGAGGTGCTCATAGACCTCCCGTTGCCAGAAGATTCTTGAGGGCATCGGAGAGAGTGGTGCCCTGGTGCACCATCTCGTGGATCTTGCGCCATGCATTGCGCTCTGCGAACAGCAAGGTGGTGTTGCTCGGGGGAGGCTTCCTGCCGGCGATGTCTTCCCCATAGAACCAGGCATACCAATCATCCAGCTCCTCCTTGGTGACCCTCAGGTTGCCAAACTGTGGCAGTGCTGCCGTGCACATCAGGAGCGTCGTCCTGAAGGTTAGGTGCAATCGTTCCAGCTGGCGCCGGGATGTAGGGTGGCTCCTCACCTCTTCTTCATCCTCCCTGTCCCAGCCGTCCACCGTGATCTTCTTGTGGGTGGATGAGGGGCGTTCCCCTTCTTCCGGGAGCGCGCTCACGATGTGTTTTGCCGGGATGTAGCCCAGCTCACCCTTGGCAATCATGCGCCACTGCTTCTTGAGGTAGCCATCACTCCCTTGGAACTCCAACCTCGGCTTCGGGGTCCCATGCGTGGCCACGTAAGCATCTTCCAGCTGGCGCCTGTCACACAGGACCTCCAAGGGCGCCTTTGTCGGGCCCGCCTGGCCCGCCGGGTGATCACCTTGGTTGCCCCCCCGGACCAAGTTGGCTGCCACCCGAACTGCCTGAAGGAGGCGCATCGCCGTAAAGGCCGAGGTCTGGGCGTTGAACCCGTTCTCCCCATCCCGGAATCCCAGGTCCCGGGGACCATTCTCCCTAGCCGCCGCCGGGGTGTCCCAGCGATCCGCCAGGTCTTCCACCGTGACGTATCCCGATGCGCCCAGAGCCGCCTGGGTGGCCCAGGGGATTTCCTTTCCCACCAGGATGGCCGCCAGTGGCTTGTGCAACTTTGCCACGTCCTCCTTGAACTCCGCTGGGACCTCCTCCGGTGGTTTGGCCGCCTTGACCTCCGACCTTGGTGTGGGTGGGTGGGTTTTTCACACAAATTGGGTTCAAAGAACCCAGGGCAAAGCTTGAGCCAAAATGGCATGCGCCATTGTGGTCAAGCATTGCCAACACAGTTCATGTTTCCACATGCGTTTCAACATTAACAAAGTGTATGCAAGCTAACCAAACGGCACCACACAAGCACGCGATAACTCTATTATCCGAGCAATGTGTTGGTGCCAGGGACTCATCTTCCCCTGTCAGATGTCAAAGGCTGGGTGGGCCCCATGGGCCACCCAACTCACAATCTCAAAAACTGAAGAACGGGTGTGCAGACTGATAGCGCCATTTCCGAAGGACAGTCTGGCACACCCGCCATTTCCGAAGGATGCCAGTCTGTGCTGAGGGCCCTGGCTAAGCTGCTCCGGGCCTCCCATCCCCTTGGTCGCCAGGGCCGGGGGCACCTAGGCTGCCAACGGTAGGGCCACCACCTCGGTCTCCGACTGGGTGTCCACCGAGTCATCCGTTTCAGAGCCCGAGTCCGCCGAGGAGTCCGAGTCCTCCTGCAGTGTGGGGACCTCCGCAGGTTCCAGTGCCCAGTCCGCCGGGAAGCCATACCTCTTGAAGCAACGTTCGCACTTGCCATAGGCCTCCTGCTCCGTCATGTAGTCCAGCACCGAGAGCTCCTGGATCTTAGAAGCCGCCGGTCGCCAACCACACCCCACGGCCGTGCCTTCGACATTCAGCAGGTGGATTCTGGACTGGCCGGCGTTGCCTGTGCGTTTGACCGCCGCCACCACCCGAAGGGGGGAGGTCCGGGGTGGCGGGAAACAGGTCCTTAGCCTTCACTGGTGTGTCCTCGGGTCCGTGTTCCACCACTGATGGCGCGCTCCCTGAGGGTACCGAGGGGGATGCCTCCCCTTCCCTTTCGGTTTGGTCCCCGCGGCCCTCCGGTCCTGCGTCCGTGATGTCCACTGCTGGCGGCGGGAGCGGGTCCGCCCAGTCCGGGTGATTCAAGTCCTCCCTGCGTTCCCTGCCTGGCCCGAGGTTCAGGTTGGGGACCTTCTGCGCTACCTGGCCCCAAATCTCCACAACCACGTTGCGCTTCTCCCGCACGTAGACATCTGCTGTGCTCTCCGTGAGCCAGTTGCCCAGGTACATGCGGCGCTCCGGGGGATCCCCATCTGGAAGGCGCAGTCCGGGATGAACACTCGGAACGAGTGCCACGACAGCGGCTTCACCAATTCGGGGTGACACCCCGACGGAGAATAGCATCCTTGAGCCATCTCAGAGCCCTTTCCGGTGTGGAAGGCCTCGGGATCAGCCCTGCAAAGTCTTTGCTCACTGTCGGGAGCAAGTAGTCCATGTCCCGGAATGCCTCCTCGGATACCAACCGCCTTACCGAGGCCACCCAGGTAGTCCACCAGGGGATCCCCGTGAAGCTGTACTTCGGAGCAATCCAGGGGACCGGGTTGCGGTTGATTCGTGCTGCTGAGACCGTCTTGGTCTGCCAGGCCTTCAGCTCCACAGTGTTGCTGGTGTGGATAAGGTCCTTGGGGTGAACATGCTGGAGGTCATTGAAGCGAGCGCTGCACCCAACCTGGAACCGGGCGAAACCCAGGATGAAAGCGTCCAGCACCTCGTGTCTGCTCCTTCCCGGGGCCTCCTGCGTGCCGGGGCCGGTGGCACCCAGGCGATCGTAGCCGGCCCCCTCCTCCAGAGCCCATATGACCTCTTTGCTGGGGACCACCGCCTTACGCTGTGGCCTGGTGACCGTGTCCGTGAGCGCCTCTTCCAATGAGCTCTTCTTGGACTTGAGGCGATGGAGCTCATCTATCTTCAGCAATCCGAAGGTCTTGGAGAACCACTTGAGGGTGTTCCACACCTGCCGCAACTTGCACGGGGTGACCTCCTCATCGGCGAGCTGGTTGAGGAGAGAGCGGACATGTCGTTCCTGCCATGGAATCACGGTGAAGCCTCTCTTGCGGAGACTCTCGTAGACCAGGCAATGTTGCCTGAGCGTCCGGAACCTGCTGTCCCCCAAGAGGTCCAATGCCTCCTTGCGGAAGTCCTCCCCCAGGATGTCCTGCATGTATGCGATGTGCTCCGCAAAGGGGGCGAAGTGGGCAAGGAGCCGTTCCGCCCATTTTCCGCGCATATGGAGTTCCAGCGCTCGCTGGGTCGTGGGCTCCATTTCCCTGATCTTCCCGGGCCGCCAGTGCCTCCACTTCAGAAGCTCCGGCTGTTGGAGTGGGGGTGGGTCATCTCGCGAGAACCACCTCAGTTGGTCCTGGCGGTCCCATTCATTCTCCAGCGGGGAAAAGTTCTCGCTCGGCTTGCCATCCGCCGACGCCATGAGGAGGAACCATAGGCTATCCCAAAGGTCGGCCAGGTCCGCCGCGGACAGAGGCTGGGGAAGCCTGCCCGCCGCCGACGCCACCAGGCCGTTGAAGTAGTCCTTGGCCTACCGGAATGCCCGAGAGTTCCAGGAGCTGGGCGAAGCGGATAGCCGGCTCGTCGCTGTTCAGCTGCCTCCCCTCCTCCGCCGTGCCATGGCGCAGGCACATCAGGACCAACAGCTCCCCGTCCGTCTGTCTCGGGGAGAAGGACTCATCCGCCAACGTGTCCCACAGGACCCTTGGAATGCGGTCCCAAAGACGAGTGTAAGGCGGGCGCAAAAGAAACTTTGTAGAGACCCTAGCCATGGTGAAAACGGGGGTTCGAGCCTCCGATCGAACGGCCGGGACCCAACCGCGGCACACTCCATGCATGTTCCAACCACGCAGGATGCCGAGTGCAAATGGGGCAGGCAGGCCACATGCAGCCCAACAGGACCAAAAGTCAACCCCCGGAAATCCCCAAAAAACACGGAGGGGGGAAGACCAACCCGACGGGGGATTCCCCAAAACCCGCAAGGGGACCTCAGGGAACCCAGAGTCAGCCGCAGCCACTTTCTCCAAACTGTGGCCGATATGGCCCGTCCTTGGGGCAGCCAATGCGTAGCCTCCAGATCGAGGCAAACCGGCTGTCGTGACGTGTTGAACAGGGGGGAAACCATGGTCAAAGTTGAACCCCAAAAGGAGACACCCTTACTCCTCCCCCCACCCGAGACGGGGCCAGAGGCACCCAAGTCCCGGCGGGAAGAGATCACACGACTCCACATCCAAAAGGGTTGTGAGACACGACCTAGCGGCTCTCACCCTTCAAGATCGCCTCCTTTGCCACCGAGTGGATGGCCGCCAGCCCTGACTTCTCCGGGTTGCTCAAAATGACCGACCACAAGGCAGTGGAGACATCCCCCAGGCCATTCGAGGAGCTGAAGCGCATGCGCGGGGTGCTCGCGTCGCCCAGGACTAGCCGCTCGTCCCTGGGAGGCTCCGTCGGCTCCACCCTCTTGTAGAACTCCATCCTGTCCCGGATCCACTGATTATATAGCTGCTCCGGGGGCTCGTCCATCACCAGCTGCAAGCATGTGGCCTTGTCTTTGTGCCACCCCGTGATCTGGAGCAGCCTGGTCCCCCCGCGGCTCGCCCTCCAGAAGCCCTTGCAAAACCTGCACATGTAGCCCCCGGTGGTCTTGAACTTCTCCTTGCCCACCACTTCCCAGGCGCTGATGCTGGGCAAGACCAGGCCGCACTCCACGGAGGCCCAAAACACGTGCTTGCGCGACCGCCGTGACCGTGGACGTGGTGATGGGCGTGGTCCGGTGTGCGGAGCGTGGTGTCCGCCCCCCCCGGGGTCCGATTCCTTGGCCGCTCCTCCCCCGGGGCCAGAGGCACCTCAAGGGGGGGGAGCAACCCAGCTGCCGGATGAGGTCCTGGGAGTACGCCTCCTGCGGGACCTGCTCGACCCAGTTGTGGACCACGTTGCAACGCCAGTTGACCTTCACCTCCAGCATGGAGGACTTGCTCAGGCCCGACACCAACTTGGTGTAGACCGAGTCGAAAGCCCTCAGCGATGACAGCGGAAGGGTGATTCGCTCGTCGCAGACCGCCCTGAAACGCAGCGCCTCCTTGCTGTCGTGGACGGGGGCCACTGGGATCTCCATCACCGGCAACGGGCAGTTAACGATGAAATTCTTGGCCGCCAGAAACGTCCCCATCTCCTTGAAGATGTAGCTCCATTCCGCCTTGCTGCGCGGCTTGGGGATGCCCAGGCTCTCCAGGAAGGGCACCGCCTCCTTCCTCATCTGGAGGATGTTGCCCATCCACTTGTCCGAGGTCGAGCCCTCCGCATTGCGGCCCCGGCGCTGCGTCTTCACGATCAGCGGGAAAGTGGTCCAGGCCGAGTAGATGTACTTGAAAGTGAAATTGTGGGCGTACAACTTTGTCAGGCTCGGCAGGTCCCACGTTCTCGTCTGCCTGGTCCAAAACACCCCATCACCTTTTGCCCAGAAGATCCCCACCACCTGCTCCGGCGCCGGGCGCTCTCGCCCCGGATCTCCAAGGCCGTGTAGATGACTGGGTCGATGTGGTCCTGCTCGCACGTGAGTGGGTGAGTCCTGCGCTCCAGGGCCAGGAGCTCCTCCGGCGTGAGCTTGAATTGCTGGTCCGCGCCCTTGACGATCTCACCGCTTGAGTGCTTCTTCCAGATCCCCCCAAACATCCGTAGCTCCCCCTGGTGCCTCTTCATCGCCCAGAGGAGCAGGGACAGCTTGCCCTCCTCCGAGTCCAGGTCCTGCTGTGACATTGGCTGGTTCTCCCCGGGGGCACACTTGGGGGGGCCGGTGTCGCCAGATCGGGCATCTCCTCCAGCAGCGCCTCCTGGTGCCATGGGTTCTGCGACTCTCTGAGCCTCCTGATGTAAGGGACATACTTCTCCTTGATGTCTCCCACGTTGGGGATGTCCTCGCATTCATCCAGCTCCAGGGGGCAGAATAGCCCCCTCTCCAGTGCCTGCCTGAGATCATCTGGCCACGCCAACACTTCCAAGGGCTTGAGAGTGTGGTTAAGCATCCATGCCTGGTTGGTGTCCTGGGTGCGCTTATTCGCCTCCTGAGCCTCCTGAACGCCTCAGCCAGTGCCTGGCTGGCGTCAACGCCCTTCCCCTCCAGGTACTGGTCTTGCAGCTTGGCCTTGAATTGCTCCAGGTTGACCTTCCGGAGGGCACGGGCTCCCTCATTGGCCACCTCCTCTGACGGCAGGGCCTGCATGCCCTCCTGGAGAGGCGCCAGGATAGCCATCTCATTGTCCAGCATCTCCTCCGTGACCAACTCCTTGTGCCGCCGCCTGGCCGAGGACTCCTCCGGGGTCGGTTCCCGATGCTCCCTCAAGGCCTTATGCAGCTCCTCCTTCTTCCGGATCGCCTGGTCCACCTGGGGGTGGTAGAGCTGGAAGCTCTGAGCCTCCGCCTCCTTCAGGGACCGCTGCACTTTGACCTTGATCTCCTGGCATTCCCGGACCTTCAACGCCTCGTCGTCCGCCTCCATGGACAGGATCTCCTGCCGGATGTCCACCCGCCTGTTGAGCGGGACCACGTCTGCCATGGTGATCTCCTCTGCCGTGTCCGTTTCGGAGGAGCTCTCCCCAGGACCGTGCCGTCCACCAGGTTGCGGTCCGCCTGTGCCCGGGTACCACCGGGGCCAGCGGCACCCAGGCTTCCCCCTTTCCGCTGCTGGATCCAGGTCGGCTTGCCCTCCACAATGAGCAGGTTGTAAGTGATGCCGTCCGCCTCATAGGTAGCCGAGGGTGCCTGGAAGGGGACGAACTCCTTGCCTGGGCAGACCCAGCACTGCTTGGCTGCCTCCGGCCACCCCGTGCCGCATGCTTGCACATGAACTTGTAATCTGAGTGGCCTGCATCGAGTCTGTGCATCCGCTGGGTGCCAATGCACGCCTTGTTCCTCTGGAACTGTGAGGCCCAGACCTCCTCCTGCCGGATCTGGATCTTCATCGGAACATAGGCCTCCAGGATACGAATCACCAGGTCCTCCGTGAGATTCTTCCCGACAAACTTGTGGAACAGGGAGACCGCCTCCTCCACCGTGACGTCCCTCAGCAACGTGGCCGCCGATGCCGGAAGGACCGGGAAAAGGTCTGGGAGGTCCACTAACTTGAAGTAGCCGGGACGGCCCTCCACCGGCACCAGGGAGACCGGTTTGTTCACATGAGCCGTGGTCTTCTGGGAAGCCGCCACGAAACCCTTCAGCCTCTTCGTGGGTGGTGTCTGGGCCTCTTCCAGTGGAGTAGCCCGCTCCGTGGCGTCCGCATCTTCCATGTCCTTGTCCTCCTCCTCGGCGGGGCCAGGGGCACCCAAGCCGGAAGTCGGTGTGGCAAACGCCACACGGAGACGCTCCAGTGCACTGGAGAGGTCGTTCATCACGTCGGTAGCCGAAGCCGATGGGGGGCCTCGGGCTCGTCCAACACCAGGCCGGCCGCCACTGCCGCCTCGCGTGTGCGAATTTCCTGGGCCTCCTGGCTGGCCATTTCCACCTCCTCCGCGGTGAGCGTCAGGTCCTCAATCAGCTCGAAGGAGGTTGCCGAGGTTGCCGAGGAAGCCATTGCTTGATCGGGGTTAGTTCGGGGGTGTTCAAACTCAAATCTTTTTCACACAAATTGGGTTCAAAGAACCCAGGGCAAAGCTTGAGCCCAAATGGCATGCGCCATTATGGTCAAGCATTGCAAACACAGTTCATGTTTCCACATGCGTTTCAACATTAACAAAATATATTGTCCTGTCCTCCGCCGCCCCCCCCCCGGACCACAATATACATGTATATATATATATATATGTTTCCTTTGCTATTTGTCATTTCATATTCTCAAGAGCCAAATTCCCACGGGAACTGACTCCTTCTACAGAGCTTGACAAATCCGGGGAACAAAAACAAAACAAAAAACATACAAACCGTAACACGGGTGCAAAATAAGGCCCATGCCGCGCCTTGACCACGAGCGCGGGCTCCGCCAACTCATTCAAAGAATTGGCGCGGGAGGAATGGGCGAGCTCTTCCTCCTCCTTGGCGCCCTCGTGGGTAATGAGGAGAACCGACCTGAAATAAGGGTCCCGATGTTGGGCTATGCCGGGGACACCTAAATCAAAGAACAACAACACAAAAACACCCACAAACACATGATGATTGATTCCCTTTGCAAGAATCAGAAAAACAACCAAAAACACATGATGATTGATTCCCTTTCCAATACTCAGAGAGAAACAAAATAGGAACAACAAAAGAAACAAAAAACATGATGATTGATTCCATTTCCTATTTACAGGGGAACATAACACATTTGCTTGAGCAAATGGAGGGAAACGGTTGCGCGATTCTTCAACTCCAACCCCAGTGGGCCCTTGGCCGAATCCGTAGCTTAAGATGAACTCGGTCAACCATGAGCCTAGCTAAATGGGTGTTTGTTTTTAGTTGGAACCCCTTCTTGGGTGGCTTTAAGAGGAATCCAAAAGGAACGCCACCGCTCTGGGGGGCCCCCGAAAAGAAGACACACCCAAATCGTGTTCTACAAGCAAAACAAAGCAGAAAACAAAGATGGAACATGGGTGTGGGCCGGTGAAAAATAGGGTAATCCGCCGACCCCCCTGCCTGCAAGGGGAAGGCGCTGGGGGAGTGTTCGTTTAGCGTTGGAGCGTGACTGTGGCAGCCTTCTCCCTTCCCTTTCGCCCTCGCCCGTTCAGCCCTGTACCTTACCAGCCTTCTTTCTTTCCCTTTTTTCTTGTTCTTCTTCGTTTCTTTTCTTTCCTTTTCCTTTCGGCTGCCGGCGCACTCCTTTGGTTGGTGCTCGCTGTGGACAAACGAGTGCGGCCTGGAAAAGCGCGGGAAGCGAAGCTTTTGTGGCTGGCCGCTCCCTCTGGACCGATAGCCTTACTGCATATTGGACTCAAACGCGACGTTAGGCACCCGGCCGCGGCGGAGCAGGCTGCCGGCGCACTCCTTTGGTTCGTGCGCGCTGCGGTGAATCGAGTGCGGCCTCCCCCAGGGGTGCGGGGGGGGAAACGGCTGGGCAAGGGGGCAGGCGGCGGGCGGTGGGGCCTCCAAGCGGCCACGCTGGCCTGATGCCGATGCTGCCGGCGCACTCCTTTGGTTCGGCTGCTCGCTGTGGGCAAACGAGTGCGGCCTGGAAAAGCGCTCAAGCACCTGCAGGGCACAGTTTTCAGCGCTGAAGCTCTGTCACGGCCCGCCCGTCCGGCCTTTTTTCTTCCTTTCTGCTGCCGGCGCAGTCCTTTGGTTTCTTTCCTTTTCCTTTCTGCTGCCGGCGCGCTCCTTTGGTTGGTGCTCGCTGTGGACAAACGAGTGCGGCCTGGAAAAGCGCGGGAAGCGAAGCTTTTGTGGCTGGCCGCTCCCTCTGGACCGATGGCCTTACTGCATATTCAAACGCGACGTTAGGCACCCGGCCGCGGCGGAGCAGGCTGCCGGCGCACTCCTTTGGTTCGTGCTCGCTGCGGCGAAGCGAGTGCGGCCTCCAAGCGCGCTGGACGCGAAGCTGTTCTTGCTGGTTGCGCCCTGGGGACCGATAGCTTTCTACTTTCTATATAGGATTCAAAAGTGACGTTCGGCACCCGGCCGCGGCGGAGCAGCCGCCCTTGGCAAGACGCACAGCAAACCCAAAGGGAGAAAGACCAGAAATAGGCAAACTGTGACAGACGCAGGCGCACATGGGCATGGACAGGCCGGGGATTGAACCCGGCCCCTCTCGCATGCTGAGCGGGTGTGATGCAACTGCCCCTGAGCTGAGGAGGCCGAGAGCGCTCAACTACCTGCTGGGCACAGCTTTCAGCGCTGAAGCTCTGTCACGGCCAGCCCGTTCGGCCTGTTTTCTTCCTATCTGCTGCCAGCGCACTCCTTTGGTTGGTGCTCGCTGTGGGCAAACGAGTGCGGCCTGGAAAAGCGCTCAAGCACCTGCAGGGCACAGTTTTCAGCGCTGAAGCTCTGTCACGGCCCGCCCGTCCGGCCTTTTTTCTGGGGCACAGCTTTCAGCGCTGAAGCTCTGTCACGGCCAGCCCGTTCGGCCTGTTTTCTTCCTATCTGCTGCCGGCGCACTCCTTTGCAGCACGCCCACGTCAATAGGCTACTGTACTCGAGCCTCATTCCGCAAAATGCACCGTACAAACAAGCAAGCAAGCCTGAACCAGCCAAAAGCCGCTGCCAGAACAAACAAAACCTGGGCTGGCCCCCAGTGGGGGGGTCGGCGGCACTGGGTGGCAGCCCTTAAGTCCGGCCACCGGACGTGATCGGGCCGCAGGCCAAAGCCCGGTAGGGCTTACCTTCAGGTATAAGGCCGCGCGCCCCATGCCGCCGACCATGCGCAGAACATGCGCAGAACATGAGCAGAACTTTTTTGCGCTGGGCCCGCCCTTATAAGGGGCGAAGGATTCGCGGATTGGTTTAAGCGATTTTTGTGGCATCTCCCCGCAGCGCCTAAAAACGAGTCCAAAAACGAGTATTTTTAGGGGGTGCCAAATACTGGACAACACCCCCAGCATTGCCAGCATCATCCCGGATGATGCGGGTGATGTTATGCATGCTGGCGATGCGGAGGATGCTGGGGATGTTGTCCCCTAAGTCGGGCCAATTTTGCCGAAAACGTGCAACCTGAAAATCTTAAAGTGGATGGAAAATGGATGGAAAATGGCCTGGATTGAAATCTCAAAATCCTAGTCTTAGATTCTTAAAATTTTAAATTAAGATCTAACAATGAATGTCAAGATCTTAAAATCTTAGAACTTAGAATCTTAAAATCTGAAAATATAAAAACATCCTAAAGTCTTCGAATCTTGAAATCTTAAAAACCTTATGTGATAGAATCTTGAGATCCTAAACTCTTAAAATATGAAATTCCTAAAGTCTTACAATCTTAAAATCTCAGAATCTTAAAAAGCTTTAAAAACTTAAATTCTTTAAGCCTCGAACAATTGAAATCTGAAAATCTTAAATTATTAAAATATTACATTCCTTCAATCCGGGCTATATTTTAAATTCCTTAAACTCTTAATCTTGAAATTTTGAAATCTTGAAACCTTAAGATCTTAAAATTACAACCTTAGAAGTTAGAATCTTACCTTGAACATATAAACATCCTAAAGCCTTCGAATCTTGACTTCTTAAAACCCTCATGTCTTTGAATCTTCAGATGTTAAAATCTTAAAATATGAAATTCCTAATTTCTCAAAATCTTCAAATCTCAGAATCTTAAAAGCTTCAAAAACTTAAATTCTTTAAATCTCGAACTATTGCAATCTGAAAATCTTAAATTCATAAACAAGTAAAATATAATAAAATTCCTTCAATCCGGGCTATATTCTAAATTCCTTAAACTCTTAATCTTGAAATTTTGAAGTCTTGACATCTTAAGATCTTAAAATCTTAAATTCCGAAAGTCGCCAAATCTGAAAATCTCACAAAAATAAAATCTTAAAGCCTTCGAAATCTGATAATGGATGGAAAATGGCTGGGCAATGGCCTGGCTGTTATAACCTTCAAAAACCTTAAATCTTTGAATCTTAAAACCTTAATGCTTAAACCATTGACACCTTATTTTTCCGAAAGTCTTCAAATCTGAGACCCTTAGAATCTCAGAATTTTAAAATCTTAACATCTACTAATCGGACTTACAGGAAAGGGAAGTGACAGAACGGGCAGGGCAAGGTGCCCGGTGGCCGGCTGTGTCGCGTCAGCGTGTAAATCCGGCCACCGGGGGCCCCTGACCCCGTGGTCCGTGACATCGCCGAAGGCCTAGGCCCGCAGGGCCTACCAGGCCGTCCGCCCCATGCCGCCGACCATGTGCCGAACTTTTGCGCTGCGCCAAGCTGGGCCCACCCTTATAAGGGGCGAAGGATTTGCGGATTTGTTCAGGCGATTTTTGGCGCGGAGTCAAAAAACGAGTGTTTTTTGGGGGGTGCCCATAGTGGACAACATCCCCGGCATCACCTGCATCATCCGCATCCTTGGCGGACATTGATGCGGATGATGCCGGTGATGCGGGGGATGCTGGGGATGTTGTCCCCGAAGTCGGGCCAACTTTGCCGAAAACGTGCAACCTGAAAATCTTAAAATCTTAAAGTGGATGGAAAATGGATGGAAAATGGCCTGGATTGAAATCTCAAAATCCTAAAGTCTTAGATTCTTAAAATCTTAAATTAAAATCTAACAATCAATCTTAGAATCTCGAGATCTTAAAATCTTCGAACTTAGAATCTTAAAATCTGAAAATATAAAAACATCCTAAAGTCTCGGGGGATGCTGGGGATGTTGTCCCCTAAGTCGGGCCAACTTTGCCAAAACGTGCAACCTGAAAATCTTAAAACCTTAAAGTGGATGGAAAATGGATGGAAAATGGCCTGGATTGTCCTTGATAAAAACATCCTAAAGTCTCGGGGAAAATCTAAAACTTTGCCGAAAACGTGCAACCTGAAAATCTTAAAATCTTAAAGGGATGGAAAATGGCCTGGATTGAAATCTCAAAATCCTAAAGTCTTAGATTCTTAAAATCTTAAATTCAAATCTAACAATCAATCTTAGAATCTCGAGATCTTAAAATCTTCGAACTTAGAATCTTAAAATCTGAAAATATAAAAACATCCTAAAGTCTCGGGGGATGCTGGGGATGTTGTCCCCTAAGTCGGGCCAACTTTGCCGAAAACGTGCAACCTGAAAATCTTAAAATCTTAAAGTGGATGGAAAATGGATGGAAAATGGCCTGGATTGAAATCTCAAAATCCTAAAGTCTTAGATTCTTAAAATCTTAAATTAAAATCTAACAATCAATCTTAGAATCTCGAGATCTTAAAATCTTCGAACTTAGAATCTTAAAATCTGAAAATATAAAAACATCCTAAAGTCTCGGGGGATGCTGGGGATGTTGTGCCCTAAGTCGGGCCAACTTTGCCGAAAACGTGCAACCTGAAAATCTTAAAATCTTAAAGTGGATGGAAAATGGATGGAAAATGGCCTGAATTGAAATCTCAAAATCCTAAAGCTTAAAGTCTGAAAATATAAAAACATCCTAAAGTCTCGGGGGATGCTGGGGATGTTGTCCCCTAAGTCGGGCCAACTTTGCCGAAAACGTGCAACCTGAAAATATTAAAATCTTAAAGTGGATGGAAAATAGATGGAAAATGGCCTGGATTGAAATCTCAAAATCCTAAAGTCTTAGATTCTTAAAATCTTAAATTCAAATCTAACAATCAATCTTAGAATCTTGAGATCTTAAAATCTTCGAACTTAGAATCTTAAAATCTGAAAATATAAAAACATCCTAAAGTCTTCGAATCTTGAAATCTTAAAACCCTTATGTCTTAGAATCTTGCGATCTTAAACTCTTAAAATATGAAATTCCTACAGTCTTAAACTCTTACTCTTGAAATTTGGAAATCTTGAAACCTCAAGATCTTAAACTTACAACCTTAGAAGATCGAATCTTACAATCTGAAAATATAAACATCCTAAAGTCTTCGAATCTTGACTTCTTAAAACCCGAATATCTTTGAATCTTCAGATATTAAAATCTAAAAATATGAACTTCCTAAATTCTCAAAGTCTTAAAATTTCAGAATCTGAAAAGCTTTCAAAACTTAAATTCTTTAAATCTCGAACTATTGCAATCTGAAAATCTTAACTTCATAAACAAGTAAAATATAATAAAATTCCTTCAATCCGGGCTATATTTTAAATTCCTTAAACTCTTAATCTTGAAATTTTGAAGTCTTGACATCTTAAGATCTTAAAATCTTAAATTCCGAAAGTCGCCAAATCTGAAAATCTCACAAAAAATAAAATCTTAAAGCCTTCGAAATCTGATAATGGATGGAAAATGGCTGGGCAATGGCCTGGCTGTTATAACCTTCAAAAACCTTAAATCTTTGAATCTTAAAACCTTAATTCTTAAACCATTGAAACCTTAAATTCCGACAGTCTTCAAATCTGAGACCCTTAGAATCTCAAAGTTTTTAGAATCTGAAAATCTTAACATCTACTAATCGGACTTACAGGAAAGGGAAGTGACAGAACGAGCAGGGCAAGGTGCCCGGTGGCCGGCTGTGTCGCGTCAGCGTGTAAATTAACCCCAAAATGGATTGCCCCATGGTTAATGGAAACAAAGACTAAAACCTGCGGGTCCCTGGTTGGATTCTGACTCATACCCCACATATTGACCAACCCAGACCCAAAACCCGCAAAAGCCGGTGCGAACGTCAGTAGGGGAAGTTCCGCGGCTTCCTTTCCTCGAGCTGCGGAAGTTCTCTTCTCGCACTGTGGATTGATTTCAAGGTCCAGACTCTCTGATTTGATCCCATGGCAACTGGGTTTCTGGATCATTCAGCAAGTCAGAAGCAAACCGATTGGTGTTCACATGGACTACCCAGAACCATGGCTCGCTGGATCTCCCAAAAAAAAACAATATCAGGAGCATGTTACACGTCTAAGTATTTGGACAAACGAACAAGCGGGGATACGGAGGGAGCGGGGATATGGGGGATTTCCCTCGGCGCCATTTCCCATATCAAACTTCGTCAAAATGCATCAAACGGGGGCATCCTCCCGTATCCAACTGGTTGCCCCTGTATCCCAGTTGGTTTTCTGATCCTTGCATCCCGTTCAAACCAAGTTGCATAGGGTACGCATTCACAATCACAATTAGGGGCTATTTAGTACCCTCATTCAGATAATCTAAAGGGCGGTCCCCTTGGTTGACATGGCGTTCTGAGCTCCCTTCGCCCTTGAACGACTGCGTCTGGCGATCGCGCCTTGCCAATAAGGTTTTCCGGACTAACCCCCCCGAAAAGTGAAGAACACTTTTTGCAGGGGGTCAAGGTCAACAGCAACCAAGGGTTTTCCACTAACCCCCCAAAAGTGAAGAACACTTTTTGCAGGGGGGTCGTTGAGGCAACCAAGGGATGGGGAGGTTCTTGTTTGACCAGTTTACAACTTGGAACTCGGAGGCTTCCACCAGAAACTCGATTGACCGTGCGTCAAAACCTGAATCATGGGAGGGGGGGGTTGTCAAAAAAGGGACCCCTTGTCTGATTGGGAGTAAAGGGAAACCAAGAAAAACAAACCCACAGTATCAATAGTTTACGCATGACTTCGGTGTAGATGCCAGGAACACGCCAAACAAAATGGTTATCTTGTAGTGCACCTTCTCTTAAGAATTGTTTCATGCCTGGGCGTCCCAATTGGGAGAACCTTTACAACCATCAAGTCGTGGTGTTGCAGGTCTGGGAATATTTCAGCCAGCGAACACATCCCGGCCGTTGATCCGGTATCGCCCCTGGGACTTGCGGATGATGGTGTTGTCCTTGCGGATGCACATGGACACATCTCAGAATCCCTCTAATTAGTGGTTTGCATTGGTGGCTTTGGAGGCTAGAGGGGTGGTTCATTTACAATCTACAAAAAACCAGGGGTTCAGATACCAGTGACGGGCTACCTGAATTGCCCCAACGGAAACACACAGGCTCACCATCTCTGGGAGCTGAATGGGTATGTGTCAGACTGGGAGGTCTCAAAAAGTATGCTTCTTTTCCCCTTTTGGTTTCCATTTGAACCAGACAACGGTACCCTGAAAAATACACACTCCCAAGGGTCTGGCATAAGAATTGCCCATCCCGTGTTGGTGGTTTTTGTTTAGAGGAAGCTATGAGCTGGCTATTTGGTACCCATCTTTTTCTTCAGTCAACATGGAGCACTGAGCTTGATGGCCTCTTTCCAATGGAAGTGGACACGCGGCTTCCACAAGCTCTTGCAGAACTTCAGGTGCTGCAGTCTGACCACAGAGCCATGGGCTGGCGCTCCAAATTCCCATCAGCGCTGGCCGAGATTGCCATGCTTAATGCCAAGATTCGACTTGTTTGATTGAGTTTTGAAAAAGCAAGCTGTACCAGGGACATGTTGGCGTCCTACCTACAACTGTCTTGCCATCATTCACTGGCTTAGTCTTTGACTCCCCAGACGAAAAGATACTCTGTTCTAGAGAATTGCTCCCCTAAAGATTACTGCGACACTGAAACGGCATGTCGAATGGGTTCTATGACTGATGGTGTTTTGGGTTCCAGGTTCATCGACAGGTTGAATGATGGGCGACGACAAATTAGTTGCTTCCGGATGTTTGTGTGCAAGCGTTCGGAACACGTTAAAAAGAAAACCTCTCATCAGGTTGAGCGAAAGACAAAACAAGTTGAGCGAAACAAGGCAAAGCCAAACCCAAGAGCCCGGAATACCCAACATACCCCGACGAACTCATCCGATGAAATGCCCAAAGGTGGCTGGCTCGGGATTTGATTTTGCAAGTCTCAGCGGCACTCACCAAACTCGGGAAATCCCAACTTGCAAACTTCAGCATTTTATTTGGGCCTGCCTTGCTTGAGGGTAGTGGTTTTGGGAAAATCAAGAGGAAAACCATGTTTTTGTTGTGGGGGGGGGGGGTGGGTGGGCCTAAAATCAGGACGTGCTACAGTACCCCTGATAAACTCAGGCCCTAGTCACCAATGAAACGCCTCTGAAGGCTCCAGGGAGGAGCAACTTGTCCCAATGGCTACACAAACCAATACGTATATCATATATATATATATACATCTTCAAATATATGTGTGTGGCTCAAAATTAAACAGGAGGGGTTCCGCAGGCTGTGGTCCGTGTTTCCAGTTGCCAGGGTTCCATGAGTTGGTACTGGTTGTTTGGGCCACAGCCACATATATATATATATGTATATCTATATATATATATGTATATATCTATATATATTATATATGATGAGAGACAATTTTATATTTCCTCAACCTCAACATATCATAGATTGGCCCACAAACAAAAGGTACGCAGAAGAAAAGTGCCAGACTCTGTTTCATATCTCGTCTCCCCAAGACCAAAACTCACTTGAGTGCATTAGCCAGGAAATGTCCAAAATAATGTTTACCAACTAAAGCGGTCTTTCCAAACAGTTTGAAGTCCATGAGCTCAGGGACTGAGTTTCAAAACCATTTTGAAGACGGATTTGTTTTCTGAGAATAGGGACGCTTGGACTTCTCACTTGGGATGTGTTTCCCTGTGGATCCTCCAAGATCACGGGCCAATTCTCGCAGAGCTGATGAATCTCCTCGCAACGAGGGGGGGGGGTCTCCCAATTCAGTTTCGTAAAAACAAATGGAACGCAATGGAGACCTGCGTCCCTCTGTTCCACGTCAGGGATGTTCTGAATCCCGGGCTCCCTCTGGTCCGAGCTGAAACCCTTCATGGGAAACTCACCCATAATGTTGGGGCAAGATGTACCTGGAGTCTCCGTGACCCTTTTAAAATAAAGCCATGACCCCATTCCTTTGGGTAATGACCCCATTTTTTTAAGGGGTCATGGAGACTCCAGGTGATTGTTTTCATGGTAGTTTGAGCAGAACCACAAACCAACACAGCTGCATCTCAACATCGAGCGAAGGTTTTGGCGAAGCTCCCGCGGCAAAAACAAGTTCCTTTCGCGAGAGGTTTTGAGGGAATTGTGTTCGCATCGCTTTTGCGCATTGGGCAATGAACTTAAAACTTGGGTTTCGAAATCACGCAGGCAGGAAAACTACCTGGTGTCTCCATGACCCCTTAAAAATGGTTCCCAGGGCTTCCCAGTTACTTGTATAGTAGGTAACTGGGCTCCAGCGACGGATTTGGCGGAACTAGGGCCGGTTACCTGTTTTTTAAGTAACCAGCGTAGGGGGGGAAATTGGTTCCTTTTTGAGAGTTTATGTGCTGTCGCCTGAGCTTACGCGCGGGTCGGCATAGTGTTGGTGAGGGTTGATTTACGGCAGGCGCTGGGCTGGTTTAGGGCTGATTTGAGGGCCGTTTAAACCTTTTTAGGTTTTGGATGACATTGAGTTCAAGATTGGCTTAGGATGTACTCAATTTGGATTTAGGGCTCGCGGAAATCTAGATGGCTCATAGCATAACTTAGCCCTTTTATGCTTCACAACTCAGAACACACACACACACAGCATTGTTCCATGGAGTTTGGAAAGACGCCGCTGCAACTAGAGTGAGTAGTGTACAGCGCATATGTCTCAGGGCAATAATTAAATATCACAGTCCCAAAAACTACAACTTCTACAGCAACCATAGCTGCTTAATGCCGCCTCTCAAAACAACGTTCAGGTATTTACAAAGCAAGTTTAGATTTGGAGGCAACAATCGTAAATGTATGTAGACATATTTCTCACCGAAGTGCCTGGGCAAAACAGATAACCGCAGCTGCCTACAAAACACCCGATACAGTCGCACAACACACACAACAAATCAGATCCGCGCACACACACACACGCCAAAGAACCGACCATACTTGCACATTGCGCAGCAAATGAGAAGCAACCCAAGCAGCTAAGCAACTATGATAACCACACTCATGCCGCACACACCAACACAATTTGCACACCCTTCATCACCCGCTAGAACCACACACCACGCGCCAAAGGATACTCAAACTCTCCAATTCGCCACAATCAAGCACCACACAATACGTGATGAACATTCCTGTCAACATGCAGCCACACAACAAGTCAGAAACACGCGCACCGACTGAGTACCTGCCAAAATCACATACCACACAACACAAAATAATCACACCTGCCAACTGAAACACCCATCACATTCACACATCACACAAGCCAACCGTCAGCACCCGGGCCAAATGCTTACAGCCAGCAACCACACAAACAAACAACCCATTCGCCAGGTGAACACTCGCCAAACTAACGAACCATACAGCAAACTCAAAATGCACGGCCACCAGCTGAAGACCCGCCATACTCGCGTACCTAGTTGACCTCTGAATACACGCATAATTTCACACATGTGATGAACACCCGCTAACAAAGCACCCATCGCAGTCACGCACCACGTGACAAAGTAGAACAACTCACGGCAACTGAGCACCCTGCACACTTGCGTAGCACACAACCAATGATAAGCACGCCAGCCACCTAAGGCACCGCGCAAAGGATGAACTGAACACGCGCCAACAGGCGCAGTCATACACCGTGCAACCAAGTGACAACCACACCCGCCAACAAAGCACTCGCCTGAGTCACACACCGCATCAACACATAACAAACAAACACGCCCGAACGCCAGCCATACTCACACCGCGCACAAATGACAAGGTTAAACACCTGCCACACTTACGCACCACGTCACAAACGACACGCCCACGCCCCAACTAAGCACCTGCTAGAGTCACTCACCACACAAGAAGGGGCGCTGGCACCGACCAACTGAGCGCCAGCTACAGCCAAACACTGCATAACGAATAGATAAGCACACTTGCCAACTATCCACCGGCCATGCTCATGGAACCACACACTAAATTACAAGCACTCGGGCCAACTGAGCAGCCGCCACACCAACACACCGCACAACAAGTGAGCAACGCGCGCCGGCGACAAACGCAATGACAAGTGCTGCGTCAGGAAAACCTTGCCAGCGCAAGAAGGGCGAATCCGGAACCGTTAAAAAAGGGCCCGGAACCGTTAATCCGGAGCAGCGAGCTGGCTACGCCCAACAAAAAAGCGGTCTACCAGCCAAAAAATATACACATGTTAATGATTCCAGGTAAATTCCAAGGCACAATTGCAACAACCTGAGGTTATTCAGCCGAGTCTGTAACAATCCTGCGCGGGGTTGAGGTTCGAGGGGAAGTTCGGGCTCAGCTTCAGGCGAATGTTGTGTCGTGGGTTAGCTTGCCGGGTGTTCAGTTGGCGGGCGCAGCGCTTATTTGCCACTAGATTCACACTAGATTCACCCCAAATTTCCATTGTACTTGCAAAAATGCCGGAACCCATTGTTTTCCACATGAAAGTCATGGAGCACGCGGTTTTTCACCAAATTTGGGCCCAATTTTCCCTCTAACGGTTCCGGTCCCTACCTAACGGTTCCGCCCCCTTTTTTAACGGTTCCAGGCCCCTTTTTAACGGTTCCGGGCCCTTTTTTAACGGTTCCGGATTCGCCCTTCTTGCGCTGGCAAGGTTTTCCTGACCCAGCACTTGTCATTGCGTTTGTCGCCGGCGCGCGTTGCTCACTTGTTGTGCGGTGTGTTGGTGTGGCGGCTGCTCAGTTGGCCCGAGTGCTTGTAATTTAGTGTGTGGTTCCATGAGCATGGCCGGTGGATAGTTGGCAAGTGTGCTTATCTATTCGTTATGCAGTGTTTGGCTGTAGCTGGCGCTCAGTTGGTCGGTGCCAGCGCCCCTTCTTGTGTGGTGAGTGACTCTAGCAGGTGCTTAGTTGGGGCGTGGGCGTGTCGTTTGTGACGTGGTGCGTAAGTGTGGCAGGTGTTTAACCTTGTCATTTGTTGCGCGGTGTGAGTATGGCTGGCGTTGGCAGGCGTGTTTGTTTGTTCTGTGTTGATGCGGTGTGTGACTGAGGCGAGTGCTTTGTTGGCGGGTGTGGTTGTCTTTGGTTGCACGGTGTATGACTGCGGCGGATGCGCGTTGGCGCGTGTTCAGTTCATCCTTTGCGTGGTGCCTTTGGTGGCTGGCATGCTCATTATTTGTTGCGTGCTATGTAAGTGTGCAGGGTGCTCACTTGGTGTGTCCCTACTTTGTCACGCAGTGTGTGACTGCGGCGGGTGCTTTGTAGGCGGGTGTGCTGATAACTTGTGTGAAATCATAGGTTCATCCAAAGGGAGTGTTTGAACATGTATTATATATAGTATTTGAGTGTGGAGGTGGTGTGTTTTTACAATTCACTGTAGGCACGCGCCTGTGGCGGGTCTTCAGTTGATAGCCGTGCATTTTGAGCTTGCTGTTTGGTTCGTTAGTTTGGCGAGTGTTCAGCTGGCGGATGGGTTGTTTGTCTGTTGTGTTGTCGCTAGCTGTAGGTATTTGGCCCGGGTGCTGATGGTCTATTTGTGTGATGTGTTCAGTTGGCAGGTGTGATTATGTTTTGTTGTGTGGTATGTGATTTTGGCAGGTACTCAGTCGGTGCGTGTTTGTGACTTGTTGTGTGGTGAGTGGCTGCTTGATGAATCCCGAATCCGAGGATGGGGCCTTCCCAGTCCCGAATCTCGAATCTCAAATCCCGAATCCTGAATGCGAGGATGGGGCCTTCCCAGTCCCGAATCCCGAATCCCGAAATGTGACTCGAGTCCCGAATCCCGAATCCCGAATCCCGAAATGTGACTCGAGTCTTGAATCCCGAAACCCGAAAATGTGCTTCGAGTCCCCAATCGCGAATCCCGAATTCCGAATCCCAAAAATGTGATTCGAATGCCAAATCCCGTATCCCGAATCCTGAAATGTGATTCGAGTCCCGAATCTGAATCCCGAACATGTGCTTCGAGTCCCAAATCGCGAATCCCGAGCTCAAAATCCAAAAAATGTGATTCGAATGCCGAATCCCGAAAACATGATTCGAGTCCCGAATCCCGAATCCCGAATCCCTAAATGTGATTCCAGTCTCGAATCCCGAATCCCAAAAAAGTGATTCGAGTCCCGCATCCCGAACCCCGAATCCCGAAAATGTGATTCGAGTCCCGAATCCCGAATCCCGAACATGTGATTCGAGTCCCGAATCCCGAATCCCGAATCCCGAACATGTGATTCGAGTCCCGAATCGCGAATCGCAAATTCCAAAAATGTGATCCGAATGCCGAATCCCGAATCCCGAAAATGTGATTCGAGTCCCGAATCCCCAAAATGTGATTTGAGTCCCGCATCCCAAATCCCGAATATGTGATTCGAGTCCCGAATCCCAAATACCGAATCTCGAATCCGGAAAAAGTGCTTCGAGTCCCGAATCGCGAATCGCGAATCCCGAAAATGTGATTTAATCTCGAAATGTGATTAAATCCCCAATCACGAAATTGGCAGCGACCTCCGGATCGCCACTCATCCCTACCCAGCATACAAAGGGCAGATATGCACCACGAACAGCTTGCTAACAGGCATAACCTGGCACGCCAGCGGGCTTCATGGCAAAACTAATGCATGGCTTGCAAGGTTTCTATTCCGGATCCCCCGACCAAGCGGATTTACCAAATTCAATGCGCCATGGATCTCCCAAACCTGTTTTGCATTGAACACATGACACAATCCGGATCCAGCCATGATTTTATTGCTGTGTGTCTCAAACACACTTCTATCACCAGTGAAAACATGCTCCTCATTGATTGCATCCATTGCTTTGAGCACCAAAATCCTATTAAGGGCTCTGAATGCACCAGTCGCACAACCCGACAACGCAAAATATACTGTTTTGGGTCTGTTTGAAGTCTGTTTGGCCCGGTTCCTGGAACCAAGTTCTATGACCCTGCTATAGCGGGAACCAAGCTGGTTCCTGACATATAAGTTACCGGAAGCCCTGGGGTTGTCATTACCCAAAATAATGGGGTCATGACCAACCATGTTTATTTCGGGTCACGGAGACTCCAGGTACGTCTTAAATGTTCGATTGAAGCGCACAAGCTTGGGCGGATTGAAAGTTGATCGGGCGAAAAATTGGGGAGAGGAGCATGCAGAGACCTTTCGCGGTATTTCTTGGTTGACGTTGGTAGGGGAGCAACAATTTAAATTTTAGCAGTTAAGTGGTGGGATTTCAACCACTAAACCACAATAAGCAAACATGAAAAATGTTTCCCAACAAGAACCATGATTTGGGCTGCGTTTGAGTTCTTGGCCAGCGTTTTACCCACCACATGCATTGGTTAGGGTCTCGTGTAAAACCACACGGTGAGGCAGGCATCCCAAAGACGCTTTGTCGTTGTTCTAGCAAGCACGGGCTTATACAAGCAGATTTCTAAGCTCATGACATGCCTGCCTTCACTTGACCACAGGTTTGTTCATGAGTGAGTCTTGCCACCGGCACTTGCTCCATGCCAGTCAACATAAAGATTGTGGCCCCTTAGCGAACCTTTCGCGAGATACATGATAAACCCCTTTCAGGAGCCCTTCGTGGCGCTTCCGCGGCCTAGGTTTTGAAAACGACGCTTCCCAATTACTTTCAACTGCAGGGGTACTGGGGTCTCACGTCGCTCAAATGGGTGGTGTTCCTTTCATTTTTTTGTAAACCCCCAAAAAGGGTACTCTCCAAATGGACACGACATGAACAGACATCCAAAAGGGTAACCATCGGAGCCCGGGAACATTCAAGTTCATCGGACCCCGGAGACAGCTGTCTGGACAGCACCAAGCGGGGAGGGGCGGGGGGGGTTGACATGGAGCTCGGAGCGAATATGGGTCTAAATTTCAATTGGGGATTATTTGGTGGACAGCATTTAGGTGGGGATCCATGTCCACCAACCACTTTGGAGGGGGCTCCCCAGCCGCATAATATGGCCTTCCCCCTGTGGCTTCCTTGATACAGCATGCATGTCACCCTATTCAGCACCCAGAACGTCAGCGTCTGCTAGGCTTTTGGCAGGAGTTGAGGCCAACCGAAGACTGAGTGATAGCCATGTTGTACAGTAACTGTGGCAAAAAGGCAGCGTTTTTAGTGGTTGACTTTTATGGTGAGTCGAAACCCGTAAAAGAAGAAAGAGGGTGCCCCTGAACAACTGACCATTAAGAGCTCAGTCCTAATCCCCAGAGACCCCAGTGACTATAAGACGAAAGGGCGCCTCGCTTCTTGATACTTGATTTTGACGTCCACAGAAGGGACAAGCCCAGGTGGTTCCCAAAACCGCAAGCCCGGATTCCTTTCGGAACCCAAAAACGCGTGAAGCCACTCCAAACCACTCTGGAGCCTGCCTAAGCGGAGTTTCCATAGCTTTCAGCTATCGGGGAAAAAGGAAGAAGCCCACGTGTCCGCGTTAATAGATTAGAATCAGCCCAGTCCTGGTCGATGATGTCCCGGGAGAAAAATCCGGACAACACGTCCCTGGCGAATCCATCCAGCAAAGGGCCATGAGAAACCACCGCTGGTTTAAAAACACGTCACCTGACTTCCTGGCTTGATTACTCGGCCCAAACAAACATGGCATGCCGCTGGTCTCGATGGACAAGTGTGTGTGTGTGTGTGCCCCATTGCCGGAGCAACATAAGCTACAAGTTCATCGTGTTCTGCAGAAATGGAAACATCGGGTGGTCCTAACCTGGTCGTTTTTGCAGAAAGTCGTTTTCACAGGACCACAAAAAAAAGAAAACGTCACATAAAGCTCATCCCCCCTACCCTGAGGGAAATAATTCCATTTATCTAATGGAGTTCCAGGCAAAGTCACCCCCTTCCCCAATTCCATGTTTTAAGGGGGTGGGGATTAACTCTCGAATGCTTGGATTTGTAGAAAGTTCAATCACCCCAGTCCAAGCCAGCTCAACGGTTTCTCCCTGTTTCGACTGCTCTTGAAATAATGACTCACTGGCTATTTACTCCCCTACAGATTCTATGGGTGCCTGAAAAAATAGGGAGCAATATTGTGGGTTTCCCTTGGGTTTCGCTTCAAACCCATCCAAAACGGGTACAAACTCCAACAAGCCCAACCACCCCTGTAGAGCCAGCAGCAACCCTGGAACCCGCCCGGGTCACTCCGAACCAAAGGGCGCCCTCTTGTTCCCCTTCTTCCACTTGCTTAAGCCCACTGAACAAGAACAGACATACTCTCAGTAGCGAGAAAATCTCTGTAAAACCAGCAGGGGCAAAACACACATATTCCTTTCAGCAAATGGAAGCCTTGGAAAAGCGAGGGCATCCGCTCCCAGCCACCCCGAGAGGCGAGACTTGGCCTTGGCATCACGCGCGATCACATCCCTCACCTGCACAGGGCGCCAGCTCAAGGCGCCGGAAACCTACTTGCACACAGTCCAGCTCAAGTTTTGCCGGGAACCTGGACTTGGAAACCTCACTTACCCATAGACCAAACAGGGAAAACCAAAAGGGGGCCTTGGACAACTAGGACCACTGAACCTTCCAAACAGGCGATTTCCCGATTTTCCTCCAAACCAACCCAACTAAAGGGTACCGAGCCTCCAACAAAGCCACAGCCGCTTGATCCAGGGGTTAGATTTCGCTTTCAAGCCAAGCTGAACATCAGCTTTGGACCAATTCTTGCTGAGTTTCCTCTAGGAGGAAGAAAGGTGGACAAATGGCTGTGGCTCAAAAAAACAGAATTCCAAAATGGGTTGCCCGATCGGTACGTGAAAACATGGAAGCCCGCGGTTTGCTCCTCCGATCGTTTCATTTTGAGCCACCCACATATCGGGAGGTCGGGACGCCAATGGTGCCCTCTCCTCACTGGAAACCTGGAGGCGCCCCCTTTCAGCCCGCTGGGCTGTCAGTTCTCTGATCCCCAAAAAGTTTGACTAGTGGGTCAAGTGGAAACTACTCCCACTAAAACAACTAGCCTAAGGAAACGCATGCCTGAAAAATCAATTTCATTATACATTGTCTTTAATTCACCCGGTAAGAGAAGCTAGAAGGGTTTGTCACAGGTCCCCCTCAGAAATACACAACAACTTTTTGGAGTGGGAAAAAACGTCCGACCCCAAACCATTCTAGGAATATCTTCCAGGGAAAACGGCTCTTGCTCATGTTTGGTTGGCACAAATAAGGTCAAGCAATCCTCGAGAACATTTGCCAATCGGGCTCCCTTGTCACGTTCCCCATGGCGGGCAAGAAGCATCTAGATGATGAAGGTGTATATGTGTCTCAAAGGGGACCGCAAAAGTGGCTGTTGTCCTTTTAACGCTTGTTCTCTGATCCGACTTGAAAGGGGACCCTCAAATAAAAAAGGTACAAATGTCTGGTGGTGAAGAAATGAGTGCTTCTCGGCCGATAGCACAAGACTTGAGGCATGCCGCTTCCGTATTTGGGAATGTGCCTCTGTTTGAGGCTCGGTACCCTTCTGGTTTTTGGTGTCAAGGGAAACCCAGCGGAAACCGCTTGGTCTCTGAAAAAAACAAACCAACAAACCAAGCATCTGCATGGGTCTTGGCTTCTAAAACCAGACTCTTGTGTAACCAAGACGTGAACAAATCGCTTTCCACCCAGGCCGCAGATCAGCGCTTGAATCTCGGGCATGGACATATTTTGTGCCCAGCATATTGATATGTAATACGTTCTCTGCAATGGTTGTTCAGCTCAAGCTTGGGCAATGCTTTGATCATTCCCCTCACTCAATGATGACATCGAAGACCAAGCTAGCCAGCAAAACCTTTAACTTTTGTGTTACTGGGAACATACGCAGCTCCCCACAAACTTGGAGGTCATCGCCCAACCAAACGGCACCCAGGATAGCGTGATTGGCGAGATTCACGATGCAAGTGCAACCGATTTCGCGTGTTGAAAAGGAATATTCAAAGGGGAACAGGGCATTTGAGCTTGGCGCGTTTTCTGGAGTACCGCTTTTGTTGGGGTGGTTGAAAGGGCAACCAAACATTTTGTGGGCTCCCCTATGGGGCAAACCCGTTTATGGGGTCCCCTGCAGCAAAAACAAAACGCATGGAACCGGTAAGCCGTCAGCTAGGCCTGAGTCCATAGCTGCTCAGCTGTGGATGTCAGGTGATGTTGTCGCTGATGTGTCTTGAAGCTCTGTGGTGTGATTTCAATATACAGAACACAAAAAGGAAACCATGGCCACGTGACGCCGCATGGATTATGTCAAACCGTGAGTCAATTGTGCTTTGGAATTTGCTTGTTGGCTTGTTCAAGGTAGCCGAAATCTTGGGGCTGAATCGTTGTCCCAGTGTTTCCTTTAAATACCGGGTAACCAGGGGAACCAGTATGCACCCTGAAGTAATTTACCCACACAATCAGTGTTCTCAAGCGCCGAGCAATTCACTCGACTTGGCTTGATCCGAGCTCGGGCAGAATTTTGTGCGTCTCCCGCACTGATCACATGCCAGGGGATACAAACTTAGATTGAGCCATCAGGACCTCCTCAAACTAAACCTGAAACCCGCAATAACCTCGGCATTCTCCAGAGGAAGTGTCTTCAGGGTGGGATTCGATTTGAGTGCTGATTTCCAGTGGGTCCAGGACCCTTTGGTGGATCAAACATGCCGGGGATTCATGTCCACTCTTAACATTCACAGCCATGATTGGTTGCAAGGGAGTATCAAGCTTCTGGCGACTGACTCTGAGCGCCAAGCGTCACATGGCCATATTCTGCTCCCCTGCTAAAAGTTTAACTTTTAGTGGTTTAATGGAAAAAACCATGAGTCGTCACTTGCTTCCGTCTAGGGACACAAAAACCCTTGTTTTTGGGGACTCCTGTAGACATGCAAGTTTACAGCTAAACACGGTGTACGGCTCTGAATTTCAATAATTAGGGAATCATCTCCAAATTTGGTGGACATGAATCCCCATGGAGCTGTCAAAACTAACCATCCATAGGGCGGTCTGTGTTGAGGGCACCCCTGTTTTGGTGGGTTGGAAAGGGAAAGCCAAGAAAACCCGAAGCCATTTTTGGGGCGTCCAACCTCAATAACAGGAGCCACCCCAATTTAAGCGCATTGCCATTCGAATCTTTGCGGGATCCTATTTTCATCCATGGCTACGACTGAGAAATCAATTCGCAACTTCCCATCCATGCCATATCGAAAGACCCTTGATTTGTCATTTGTTTCTCCCCGGTGAACAATTCCCCGCCAAACAAAAAAACAAAGGATGGCTGTGAGGGCCTAAATTCGCATGGGTTTGCGGGCTACTGATATCCGAATGGGTTCACAAGGGAAACCACAGGGAAACCCACCCATTTTGGGGGGGTTCGATTGTGACACACACACAATGAGTCAGCTTCCCTCCAATTCGTTTGGGGGTTGGCTAGGTGTTTTCCTGTGGTGGTTGCGAAGCACTTTTCACGAGAATCAGAAGTTCTAACCCCCAAACAATCCAAGCCCACCTATTGACAGTTTCGAGGTAAGACCAAAACTAACTCATTTTTAGGTTTCCATCGTCCAGTTTTTGCACGCAGCCGAGGGCCGGAGCCCTACCCAAACCTTCCGAAGACCCGCTTAAACTGCGTTGGTGGAAAAACAACTGCTTTACCCGGTAAAGGGCGTCCCCTGGCAGGTGGGTGAAATGGGGGCCACATGGACGTCCTAGGCTCAGACACAAGCTCAACACAAATATACCGGAGCATGCGGGCCAAAGATCCGTGCCTAAGATGAAACTGGCAAAAAAACACGCGCACACACACACCCATATGGGTGTGAAGTTTCAGTTCGGGAAGCTTTCGTGGAAATCATTGATGGTCGTCCACAACAACGACACCCACAGCAACAGTAGGACTCTGAGGCCAAAGAGTGACTGGTGGCTCAAACTTCAACCAGGGTTCCATTTGGGTGTCGATTTTTTGGGACGGGGAACCCGAAAAATAGAAACCGCAACGGTCTTCCTCTAAAACCGCAAGCAAAAAGGCAGAATAAGACGGGAGGCACCCATTTCTGAGCCACATCTTGTCGTCAGTAACCAAAGCCTCTGCGCAGCACGCAGCATCGTGCGATGATGCTGCGGAAGCGGGAGATTGGTTTTGCCCGGATGGATGAACCCGGCCTATTCCCCTCCAACGGTGGTCTGAATCCCCACCAAAAAGGACACCCTTGATCCAACTCAACCAGTAACTACCAATCTGGGGTCAACCTTGTTCGGGTGAACCGTCGGGTGGCTAGATGATTGCCGTCGTAACCTCCTCCTCGTCGACGGCCACCGGCGCGTCCTGCCACGAAACGCTGCTTCGACTTTTCTCACGCCCCGATTAACGGGTTGGTTGACGCAATTTGGAGGGTGAAGCTCCTTAAGAAAATACTGGCGGCTATATTGATTTCAAATGCTGGTTTGAACCTCAGGTGGGGCCAAGCAACTGTTTTAGCATGATTGGAGATCGGTGGATGGACAAAATCCTGCAGCAGCGGGGATGGATGAAGCCCCATAGATATATGCAGGGGTAAACCACCTATAAACAGGTGCGAATCGGATTTGTTCCACCCACGGTGCTGTGGATGGACGAATACCCCTCGAGTGATGAAACCTTGTAAAATCAAACAATGCTTTCAACCATCTTTCAGCCACTTAGCCCAAACGCTTGCCGGAGCGCTTCACGAGGCAACGCCTGAGACCGGCGAAACCTTGGCTTCAGTCAGAGAGGTGGTTCTGCAGTCATCGCTGTGTCCAGACGAAGCCGTGACACGGTCAAGCCAGCTTTCCGGCGCGTTGCTCAACATGCCCTATAGATGCTGAGGCGAAGCTGTGCATCAAGCGCTGACGCCCTGGCTTTGGCAAGAAGGACATCATTGCTGACGTCAGGCGCGCCAGTCTCGCGGCAACACGCTCTGGGAAGTGGTAGAACTTTACTTCCCAGAGAAGCGTGAACGCCTTGCGCGAGGACGCTCCATGTGCCCACGCCATAGAAAAGCCTCGACAGCACACGGCACGGACACCTTTGACTCTGCAAAATTGTGCAGAGACGCCTTGGCGCGCCTTGCCCCTTTGCCAGCTAGCAGCACGATGCCTCAGTCTTTTCGCAGCCTTGGTCACCACAGCCGCCGTGTGGCGAACACTCGCCTTGCCGATTGAAAGGGCTTGCGCCAACTGAAGCAAAAGGTCGTCCGCTGACATCTGCGCAAGAAGCAGGCAGAAGTCATCGTGCTACGCTATGGGTCGACTGGTTGGGGGCCCCCGTCAACCAGACTGGCAGCTGTTCAGCCATCACATTGCAATTCCCTCTTCATTTCTGAAATGACTTCAGAAGCAAGCAGCGGTCGGCCTGGGCGACTTCCAGTCCAGTCGCGTGGCTTCAACAATTGCAGGGCGACTATGTGTCATTCCAAATCTCGGGTTGCAAGACTGATGGCTTTGCAGTGAAAATTCGCCCTGGCCCTTTCTCGCAAACATAGTGCCAGAAGGGCTTTCTCTTTCGCCCACAACAAGTGTCTGCTCAATGATATCTGGTGTCTGGATTTGCGATGCCACGCGCCACGAGCACTCTTTAGTTGTGTTGCTAACCCAGTCCAGCGTCACAAGGAATGGCGGCGGGATTGTTCCCTAAGGCTCTCGGTCTACTTTCAAGCCGAAATGCTTTCAGTTCTCCCTTGTCCAAAGGACCCAGAATAAAAGGGTAACCTTTTGGTTAAAAGTGGACCAAATCAGGGAAACAAACCGGTCTAAAGCTTGGCTTTGGGCAACTAAGAGTTGCCTCCTTCAAAAAAGACGAGCGGGTGGACAACTCTTTTCCCTTTTTGAACCAGAACATGGCCTCCAAAAAAGACGAGCCACCCACCCAAGGTCCTATGGTTGTCTGGGGTCTACGAGAGGACTGGACATGGTCTCAGAGTCTCAGTAGGAACCCTACAAGCCCCCGCCCAAAACCAAAATTATGAGTGGCTATTGGCCCGGAAACACAACCATAGGACAAGCGGGACGGGTCGAGTTCCTCTTCCAATGAAACAGGACAACCTGGAGTCTCCGTGACCCTTTAGACAATGTGGTCATGACCCCATTATTTTGGGTAGGACCAACCATTTTTCAGGGGTCAGAAGGAGACTCCAGGTAGGACAACAGCTGGAGACCTCTTCGACTCGTATCTCCTGCAGCGCTTTGGGTTCCTCGCGCTTGCTGGCGGAGCGGTCCCGGCGCTTCCGGCTGCGGCTCCGGCTCTTCCGCTTCCTCGGTGGCCGGACACATGGGATGCCAAGACTGGCAAAGGGATGCCTGAAGAGTTGTAGCTCTCACTTTTTGGCAAGCCCCAAAAGGTGATCACGTTTTTGTTCCTCTCAACTGAACATCAGGCACTTAGATGGCCCCGCACGGTGGCAACCCTTGCAACCCACTTACCAGTACCCTGGTAAGTAGGTGATACAGAGATAACCAGAGCTACTCAACATTTTGCCAGGTCCCAGCCAATCTAAGCAACCCTTAGTTGGTGCTTTGGAGGAGCGGCTTGGGAATTTGGAGGAGCCCCTTGGCCCATGTGATGTTTTGGCCCCAAAAGCTTAGCTTTAGGAAGTGGCTAGCAAGCCGATCGGCTATACCCCCCCGAACGGAGACTTATAACCCTGGCTTCTGTGGGTTATAAACTGGCTTACTAACCACTTGCTAAGCAGAATGCCCCGTTAAGTAAATACTGTTGACCTTATATTAATCAACCCCTGTTGTTCATAGGAGGGGGTCCCTGGGCTTAATAAAGCATCATCACTTGTGGAGGGGGGCAAGACCTCCTGTAGTTTGTGTTTTTTTTTGGGGGGGGGTTCCGCTACTTTTGAGACAAGCTCAACTATGAAACGTCTGCAATTTGCTTGGGTGATACCTTTATACTGTGGATGGCCGCAATCCCTTGCGCACCTTCCGGTACAAGATGAGCTGTGACTCATGAGAATTGTGCAAGGCTAACACCCCTTGCGTACATTACTTACGGGTGAGGTACTGTGGACGTTTGCGAAATCCGGTTCGTAGCACCGTTCAGAAACCCTGGAAGGATTGGATTCCCCAATGTAAATACCAACAAACCGTAGTTTCAACCATGGATTCCGAGTGGTGCGAAATGGATTTTGTCCATCCACAGCATGCCTTTGACCCCCAATTTGCTGGTGATTGACATGATCGCCACCTTTGGGGGTTCCCAAAAGCGAAATGGAGGAACCCCTGCCCATTGACTTCTGGTTCTGGAAAGATGGTTATAAGGTTTCATGCAACCTTCTGGTTCTCTTTCCAGATGGTTGTAGAACTGCATATAGGCCAAAAATGGTTAAACAGTTTCATATGGGCCGAACTGCAACCTTGATGAAAACCAGGTCTGCTCAGTTGGGTTGGGGCGGGTTGGGGTGGGGGTTTGTGGTGTAGGGCAAGGGTTCAGTAGATTTGCTGGCTTCACTAGTTCAAGGGGGTCTGGAAACAGGGAGTTTAGATCCAGGGGTGTGCTACTTACCTGGAAAAACACACACACACAAAACTCACAAAAAGTAGCATGTGTTGCCTTCCAGTGTACTTTGTCTCTCTTTATGTTGTTTTCTTTTTGTTGGAGGAGATGAATCGGGGCAAGCAGGAAGCCACTTGGCCCAAACCACCCTCCCCCTTTGTTGCTCTCGGATCTGCTGATGGTTTCGCCCAAACGTGCGAGCTGGATCCCATCTCAACTGGGTGACCCCACGACCAAGCTGGGCTGTTCAAACTCGAGGGGCCCATCTGATGTTCCATACTCCCAGGAAAAACCTGCTGCAAAGGGGACTCCTTAGGCAACCCAAGGGAAGAAATAAGGATTGGGGGCGCTGCATCCTGGGATCTCTGCAAGAGAACCCTTGCCGGGTGCTTTCTACAGGTGAGCCAACAGCCAAGCAAAGCAACCAGCCCGACCCCTCGCGTTGAGTCGCCAATTCTGTCGCCTGAAGCAAATGAAGGCATAGACCTGTTTCTTGAACAGATCGAAGCCCAGCCCATACCTGTCACATGACCCCCTAAAATATTCCAAATGGAGGTCCGAGCAAGCAACGGTTGATACCCGGTTTGGGGGGTCCTGGAGTCGCTTCACGAATATCGAAACTGGAATCTACCAGAGGGCCGGAACTTCAAGCAAAAACACGATCGACCCATTGTTCAAGCTCAAACAAGCAACGAACGTACATCATGGCAAAGGATTGAATATCAGAGTGTCTTGAGTCACATGACCACTCAAAACTCAAGACAAGCACCCCTTGTGAGGTTCAGGGACAAGGTTCCTGATATTTCCCTAGCATCACCAACCCAGTTTTTAAGTCACCTTGGTAGAAAACAAACCACTGCTTTTGGTGGACAATCTTTAGTGAGGCGAGCAGACCTCCAAAAATGATGACACTAAAAAGGGAAAGATGGAGCAAGAGGAAAAGAAAGGGACGAAGAAGACCTGTGTGTTCCTGTTTTTCCAACTTCTTTTCGTTCCATTGCCTCTTCGTCTGGGCCGAGAATGATTCTCCGACACTGGCCCGCAGGACTTGAAGACCGGAAGTATTGGCACCGAATAAGGCGACTCACGGAATCAACGGGTAACTTCACCAGTCAGCTTCCCTTCGATTGGTGGTTTGCTTTGGTGATGTTTGGACTTTATTCGCTAGCTTTTCCACTTTCAAATCCCAAACCGCCACTTCAAACCATCAATGAAGGGGAAGCAGAATTGGGGAATCCCTCTTTCCAGAAAACCACAACTCCCAGCAAATGGTTGGTCTTTCACACAGCTTCAAACAATTTGCTGGGGTTCCCCCGAAAAAACAAACAAGTAGTCTTCCAACCCGCCCAGTCGCTCACTTCCTAAGTGGATGGCACAAGCTAAAACAAACTGTTCATCTACCACTCAAAATGGTCCAAACTCAAAAAGCGGGAGTGCATAATGGTGTTTGCCTTGTCCTTTCTTGCAAAAAAAAAACAGATCCAACACGGATTCACTGATCCCCGGGCCCCCGCTAGCTGAGACCTGCCCTTATCATTTCTAATCTTCAGGTTCTCGGGCTGAGATCGTCGGCGAGTGGCAGCAGTCGGATGGTGCTGGTTAGGTTTGTCGTCCGGTTTATCACCCGCTATGAAATGGACACAGTCTCTCTCTATCTGGAGTCTCCGTGACCCTTTAAAAATGTCATGACCCCATCATTTGGGGTAATGACCCCATTATTAAGGGGTCATGGAGACTCCAGGTATACACCGTATTCAGAAAACTCTAGTTGGTTTCCTTACGTTCAGTCATAGAACCAAGGGCAAGGTCATGAGCAACCCATTCGATTTCCTCTAAGCAAGGCCAATGACACACCAGGACCATGCTGGCGTGCCTGAGACCCTACACCACTTTGGTACAAGAAGCCAAAACTGATCCAAGGGGATACATAACTAGAAAAGGGTTGTGGAGTGCTTTGGAACCAAATTGCACCATGACCAGAAAGGAATCATCTGTGTAAGTTCTATGCCTCACTTCCTGAGTGGACTGGCCAAAGACTGCAATTGTTGTGAAGCCCACCAAAACGGCAAGTGACCTGTAGTCCATGAAGTCATTTGGAGAGAGTAGCCCCCTATGCTCAAGCCAGAAGGCCCACTTGCGCATCAAGCGGCCGATCCTTCTCCCGGCTTCTTTCTCTTTCCTGGACTGCAGCTGCAGAGAACTCTGACAAGGATCTGGTGTGCAAAAATATGTCAAAATAGCGCCTGTTTGAAGCCAAAAAGAACCAGAGAACCCGAAAATGTCAAAATATGTCTCCAGAGAACCCGAAAATGGCGCCTGCTTTCCTTTTGGCTTCCCTTTGAGCCGTTTGAAGCCAACCCCAAAAAGGTATCCAACACAACAAACACCCATGAATGATGTACAAGTCCTGCGCTCACCCCAGAAGTTCCACTTGCCCAAAGGATCTAGAAATACAAAGTCAACATTTTGGGGCCAGGACAAAATATGGAACAACATGGAAAAACCGAAAGGTAACATGGTCGGTTTCGGACAACTGAGACTACAAGTCCTTTCCTTGCCTTATAAGTTGAAGGTCCTTTCAAAGAAGATTCCGTTCCCACAAAGATGCCTTTTGACTTCCTTCTAGTCCAGAAGCAAGAACGCGCTATCGTTCCGCAGATCTGCTGCCCTTGCGACAAAAGGCACCTGCTCGTGGGATCCCGAAATTCCCGCCTGAACCCGCTCTTCATTGCTCGGAAAAGATAAGACGAGGGCGTACTGTTGACCCAGGATCTAAGTAGAACCCGTCCCACTCTTAGGGGGGTGTTCCCTCCAAAAGTGGTCCGAATCCAACCACTAAAAGGGGACACCCCCCTATTAATCAACCGTTTATTAATCCGGGGTTAACAGTAAGGCCTATTTGGAGTCCACGCTGGTTAGGATCCTGGAACAGCGATGCTCAATCCAGGAAGCTTCCAAACAGCTTCCTGACAAGCAACGAGGCACCTTCAAACTCTGGTCGCACTCTGCACCGATTCTCACTTACTGAGTGCGTTGGCCGAACATGTCCAGAGTCCAGACTTGTTGTTTGCCCCCAATTACAATGCTCTTCCCAGAAATCATCAAGTCCAGGAACTCAGAGGGCAGCTTGGCATGTTGCTTTTGTTGCCTGCTAACAGCAACATGCACAGCGAGCGGTGTCACACTGAAATGAGGGCCCTTACTACCCTGAAAGCCAGTTTATTTTCAGCGGCGGTGTTGGGCAAGCTACCTTGGGTACCTCATTTTATTTGGGTCCAGGGTGATGCTTACTGGCAATTTTGGCGGGTTGCTCCTGACCATGGGCCGCATGCAAAATATGCTGCATGGACTTTCCGTGAGGTTGGGCCCCCATGTTGTTTAGCTGTGAGACACCGATTTTATTTAGCTGTGAGTGACCCATTTGATGTTGCATTCGTGCCCACCATTGCTGTGAAGCATTGAGCATCGTTAAATCAGGGATCCTTACATTCTACACCTGAACATTGCCTTGTAAATGGTGGTTTCCCTTGATTTTGGTGGATATAGCCATGTTTCAAATGGGCAAAATGTATCTTTTAAGGAGCCCTGTCAAAAGGAACGAATTCAAGCGGCGCTCTGCCGTCGAAAAGGACCGTGGGAACAAAGTGCAAAACCAATCTTCCGTTCTCCTCCTGCACGGACTTGTCTTCAAGGGCCAGCACTGGATCCGGCAAGCTGTGCTTGTGGAAGTCGCTCACTGGTACCTTCCCTGACTTACAACTCAAACCAAATTGGCGCATCAGCTTTGCGTTTCCTCCCGCCATGGAAAGAAGAAGACTTGCTTGCGCCAAGCACCAGGTTGGCCTCTTCCGTCGCGGATGGTTTCTTCATCCGTCGGAATGCCCGTGTCCAAGCAAGCGAATGCTAAGATGCTTCGCTCTGCCCCAAGTCCCAGCTCTGAAGCTTGAGGTCCGATGCTGGAACCCGTTCCCGTGCTGTCGAACATGATAAGTCAATGTTTCCCCCAGAAAAGCTTCAAGTCTTAACGTTTGCCCCTCCCGCATCCAAACCGGTTCCTCGATTTTCAACCCGGGTGAATATGAGCATTATAAAATAGTATGCTTTCTCTTGGAGCGACGATCGGTTGCTGATCAGCATGCTGTAGGATTAAGGTGCATAAACGGCTGGAGGACTTTGTAACGTAGCTGCGGGGGGTCATTTTGGGCAACTACACAGCCAAACAGCTAAAATCCATGAAATCAAAAAGGCATCCGTTTTGGGACCACTGCAAGCGTCCATTTGGGCTTCATAAGAACATAACCTTGCAAAGCTACAGGCTACCATTCCATTTTGGGACCAAACAAGAGGCATTTAGCAAAGGGGGTGTAGGGATTTAAGTCGGGGCTCTGGTGCTTAGCTTGGTGGGTTGGATTCCTACTCATTTCATTGCAGCTGCATCTATCTTATTCCCGCCACGGGCTAACCTTTGGGAGCGTCCGATTGGGAAATCGGTAAACTTAGGCTTCTGCACATTTATCTACTTAAAATGGGGTCCTGCCGTGCCTTAGATTTCAAGGGGGATGATGCCTATGCTCAAAGGTGGGGCAGGTCAATTTGTTTAAAGAATGGGTGGGGGACGCATGGGTATGAATTTGGATGCGGGACCCTTGGTGGACATCAAAATGAGCGTCCACCAACCAGTTGAGCTCAGTGGTCCCTCTTAAACCTCCTAGCCAAATGGGTTCAGGACACATTGCTCCAAAGAACTCGTCACATTCACGAATTCTGCTAGGTCCTCCAGGAGAGAGGAGTAAGAATAAGGGTACCAACTCTTTCTGTAGTCTATTTTAGTACGGGAACCCTCCCCCAAACAAGGGTAAAAGGGCACTACTGGGACGTCTGGCAAAGAGAGGGTAACAGAAACCTAGTACAGCACCACCCCTCACTGCTTTTTGGACAGCGCACCGAGGCGAGAGGAGCAACTCTGCATCTGGAATTCAAACCATCTCCCAGCCAATTCGCGGGGAGAGCCGGACGCGCGCCTTCTTCTTATCCCTGCCCGGGAGACCCCGCGCGAACATGCGGCGAGTAAAGTAGACAAGGGGTAAGGTCTTGAAACAGTTCAAGGGCTGTTCCAGGGATGGTGTTTGGAGGATTGAGCGTGCACCGCTTGTGTATAAGGACACAACAGGCATATGCTGCCTGCAAAAGTTCATATATATATATATATATACATATATATATATATATATATATGTACAAGCATCAATACTGGGGGTGGACGAAATCCAGTTGGGATGCGTGAAAATCTATGAATACAGGGAGAACCGCCTGCCATCCACAGTACCTCCGAAAGCCACTCTCCTGCCTTTGACAAGTCAATCTATGAAAACGGATGGCAGCACCACACCTTCACTCCAAAGGGTCGCAGCACCGGGGACTCCATGGCCTTAACCTCTTGCAGTGGATAGTTCCTGATTTTGTCCATCCGCAGTAGCTTCATTCCCCAACCGGTCGAACTGCAGTCCGGGCTCGAGCTTGCCAATCTCTAAGCAAGCCTTGCTAAAGGGAACCTCCTCCACCCAATGCTTTGCTTGTTTGGAGTATAGGAGCAACCTCCGACTGGTTTCCGGCGGCATCTACAAACACGCAAGCATGTGTGTGTGCGTGCGCGTGTCTCCAAATAGGAACCCCCATGCTGGTTTCTCTGGGCTTCCTTTGAGCCAACTTCAATGGAGGTAGTGTGTCAAAACAACACGACACGCGGTTGGGGATGATCTACTGACACGGTCATCACGAACGGCCATGAATTCAGACCGGTTGAACCCCTTGCAAAGTGGTTGGTGGACATGAACCTGGAGTCGCCATGACCCCTAAAAAATGGGGGCATTGCCCAAAGTCATGGGGTCATGTCCCAATTTTTAAGGGGTCACGGAGATTTCAGGAAACTCCGAATCTTCATGTCCACGAGAGCATCCCGAATAAAACATTTCGTGCCTACCAGGCTGGCAGAGAAACGCAAACGGTCCCACTACCAGAACAGCTCGAAGCTGAAAGAAAGCCTCAAGACCATGGCCTCTAGGTTCCATGCTTGCTTTTGGGGGAGTACGATTTCGGCATTTCGGCGGTTTGGTCATTGGTTTCGATTCGAGCAGTGCGCGGCGCGTTTTTCTCCTCGTGAAAACCAAGGGCGCGGAAAACAAAGGCTAAACATGTGGAAGGGAAATTGTTAGTAAAAAGGGCCGCTAAGCAGCTAGCAGGCGGTTGAAGCACATGAAGCACCATTCGTCGCCGTTGTCCAATGATGGGATACGTGCTTTGCACCTGTGACTTCCTGTGCAGCTGCAAAACTACACCCCGAGCAAACATGTATGGGGGCTGCCTGGAAGATCATCTGCCACTTCAATGGATCCCCTGTCAGGTTCCCTCTTAGTGGGGTAGATATTGATGTGCAAGGCAAGCGAGTCATACAAACCATTCCAAGGCAAGTGCAAGGCACGCAAATGCTTGTCTGCACAGAATACCTTGCGTTCCACACGGCTGGCAACTTGCTGGGTTGCTGGGGGGGTTTGCCCGGATTTTCATGCTGCCCCGCACATGCCGATCCTCAGCGTGTTTGCGGCTGTCGAGGGAGGTGCATGTCGAGGCCAACCTGTGTTTCAAACCAGTCGATCCCGACCCCCCAGCCCCACACGCCATGTGACTTCTCCGCTATCTGCGCGGCCTACACGACTGTGCCACGCTGCCGCGTTGCGGCAGGTGGTTTTACCCACCTTGGGCTCTTCTTGCGTTTGAAGGAGCTACCTTTCCTAATGCTGGTCTTTGTCACCGCCGCGCTCTCAGTACAAGCAGGAACGGAAGTTCTGCCATCAAGTTATCAGCGCAGCTCATGACTTGTTTGCTTCGCATATATTCCAGGCAGCCAGCCCTGGCAGCTGCATGAAAGTGTTGATGGTATTCTGAAGGTCTCTCACTAAGAGAGTCAAGCCACAGTGCTGGAGCCTGCTTCGAGCAAATGAGAATGCTGCGCCTGCCAGTACCGCGTATTCGAATCAGTTGGACATTTGCAGACTCTCCTGTGACCCCACCGACGCCACGATTCATTGCTATTCGCATGGGATTTGCACAATTCTCAACCCACGTCCAAGAGTGACCGTCGTTCGGTCCGGGCAACCTCCCCCCCCCCCCGGCAACCCAACATGTTGGCTGTGCCTCAGTCATCTCACACATCTCAAACGATCTCAAACGTATTTGCTGTAGAATGCCCGATATTTCCCAGCACTGACAAGATGACAAACAACACACGACAAAGAAACGTTACGAAATACAACGACGCGTGCGGGAATCTGTGCCCAAATGGAGACACCATGGGAATGGGGAACTCCCAAACTACCCCGGCAGCAGAGTGTCATATGGAGCGGTTAGGTGATATTGATAGATTAAGCTTTTGGGGAGCTTATACCAAAATTGGGCTTAATATAGAAGGTTGGTTTCCATCTGGGAGGCTCCGAAAATGGCGAACCCCCTTTTGGTTGGTTGTAAAAGCTGAAAGGAACCAGTTGCCATTTGTTGGGGACCCATGCCTATTTGAGAAACACCCAAAGCAAAGGTTAGACAAAAAAAGGGAATGTTTGGTGGGCATCACAATGTGTGGACAATTCGGTGGGGATTTGTGTCCACCATTTTTCACTTCCTGAGTGGATTGGCCAGAACAAGCAGCCAAACTGGCTTCTTGCCGCTAAAATGGCAACCAAGCCCCAAAAGTGACTCAGTCCTTCCGAGGAACTGAAGCAGCGAGAACTATTCTGGGCTGTCCGTTTTCAGATCCCCTGCCAAAAGGGATCTAGCTTTTTGTGGCTTGGATGGACACCCAGCCACTAAATCAACTAGAAACCTCAAACCAACTTCCATTTGGTTAAGACCCCCGCAAAAAAGAAGAAGAAAAAACACAGTAGCGATAAATTCCTTTTAAAACCAACAAGGGAAAATAATAACTAGACCACGGTTGGCCCGAAAGCAGAACATCGCAAGCGAGGTCGGCCCAACGCTGCAGGATGCGTTCTTTTTCCCTACGCGAAGCATTCGTGAAGCAAGCGCGAGACAGCACCAGGCAAGGTGCTCTGCGCAAACTGGTCGGTGCAAGTTGGTCTGCGCAAGTTGCTCTACGCAAGTTGCACTGTGCAAGTTGCTCTGCGCAAGTTGCTCCGCGCAAGTTGCTCCGGCAAGTTGGTCCCTGCAAGTGGCTCCCTGCAAGTTGCTCTGTGCAAATTGCGCTCCCTGCAAGTTGCTCTGTGCAAGCTGCTCTGTGCAAGTTGCTCTGTGCAAGTTGCTCTGCGTAAGTTGCTCTGCGCAAGTTGCTCTAGGCAAGGCGCTCTGCGCAAACTGGTCGGTGCAAGTTGGTCTGCGCAAGTTGCTCTGTGCAACTTGCTCTGCGCAAGTTGCTCTGCGCAAGTTGCTTTAAAAAATGCAAGTTGCATCTTGCGACGACCGCCCGCGGACCAGGGAGGAATCGAACCCGCGACCCGCCGGTTCCGGGAGCAGGCGCGCGAACCACGAGACAACTCCCGAGGACCAGTTCGAACAACACAAGTCGCAAAAAACCTCGAGTTTTTGCACCTTGCCCACGCCGATTCCCGCAGAGGGTTGCGCGAGCACCGCAAAAAACCTCGAGTTTTTGCACCTCGACCACGCCGATCCCCGCAGAGGGTTGCGCGGGCACCGCAGAAATCGCAAAAAAAAACATGGGTTTTTGCACCTCGACCACGCCGATCCCCGCAGAGGGTCGCGCGGGCATGTTGGAAATCGCAAAAAACCATGGGTTTTTGCACCTCGACCACGCCGATCCCCGCAGAGGGTCGCGCGGGCATGTTGGAAATCGGAAAAAACCATGGGTTTTTGCACCTCGACCACGCCGATCCCCGCAGAGGGTCGCGCGAGCAAGAAATCGCAAAAAACCATGGGTTTTTGCACCTCGACCACGCCGATCCCCGCAGAGGGTCGCGCGGGAACTTTAGAAATCGCAAAAAACCATGGGTTTTTGCACCTCGACCACGCCGATCCCCGCAGAGGGTCGATTTTCGTGTAGTGTCGTCGGCACTACCCCGCCGCCCTAAGAAGAGATTTTAACTCCTCGCAAGTCAATTGCACTTGACTCCTTGCACTTGCAACTTGCACTCGACTCCTTACACTTGCAACTTGCACTTGACTCCATGCACTTGCAACTTGCACCTGCTCCTTGCACTTGCAACTTGCACTTGACTTCCATGCGCAGCTAGCAATGACTCTCATGACTCCTTGCGAGGACTCCTTGCAATGACTCCTTGCAATGACTCCTTGCAATGACTCCTTGCAATGACTCCTTGCAATGACTCCTTGCAATGACTCCTTGCAATGACTCCTTGCAATGACTCCTTGCAATGACTCCTTGCAATGACTCCTTGCAATGACTCCTTGCAATGACTCCTTGCAATGACTCCTTGCAATGACTCCTTGCAATGACTCCTTGCAATGACTCCTTGCAATGACTCCTTGCAATGACTCCTTGCAATGACTCCTTGCCTCCTTGCAATGACTCCTTGCAATGAATGACTCCTTGCAATGACTCCTTGCAATGACTCCTTGCAATGACTCCTTGCAATGACTCCTTGCAATGACTCCTTGCAATGACTCCTTGAATGATTCCTTGCAATGACTCCTTGCAATGACTCCTTGTGAATGACTCTCATGAGAACAACTCAAGTGAACCCAGCGGAAGAACCCTTCGTCATGCTTTCGGGAAAAATAATATTGTTCAAATAATAATAAGAAGAAAACACTTAAGCGAATGGAAGCTATTAAAACGGACGGCTGGGAACCAAACTTCGGGCAATTTCAGCCGGAGTCCCTCACGCCTATCTCGCTCGGAGCGGTCATCGTTCCTGCGGGGCACCTCAGGAGAAGTGAACTCGTTGCACAAACAGCGCTCCCCCAACCACCCCGGGTGCCCCCAGAAAGGCAAGAAGATTCTGTTTCGTATTTACACCAAATATCAAATAGTTCTGGGGGAGACTTCAGTGTTGGAAGAATTGTTGTTGAGGAAAGGGGAGAAGACAAAGACTTATCTAGGTCCTCCAGTACAAAGGAGTTGGAATAAGGGTACCAACTTTTTTCTGTAGTCTATTTTAGTAGGGGAACCCTCCCCCACAAACGGGTAAAAGGGCACCTAGCTGGGGGACCTAGGTATTTTCGGATTCTGCTTTATATTTACCCCAAGGTATCACATAATTTTAGAAGAGACTCCAGTTTTGGAAGACCGTGGTTTAAACAGGGAGGTTGGCCTGAAAAGTTCCAAACCCTCGAATTGTCATACCGAAACCTCAAGCGATTAAAGTCGAAATCCCCGTAAGCCCTTACAGCCCTAGAACCTCAAGCCAACCCTGGATAGAACATCAGGGGCTGAATCATGATACAGGTCATCTTGACTCGGGATTTAAAAATACCCGCACAGTCTACTCTTCTGATGGCTATTACCGTTTGCCCAAAAGGCAAATTTTCGTCACGTCATTGGGAAAGCCATGGCCCAATAGCATTCAAGTGATTCCCGCTCTCTCTCTCTCTCTCTCGCACGGCGAGCGCAAAATCAAAATAAGTCCAGAGGGTATCCCCAACAGCACGGGAACCCGCCCACCCTCCCTCCGAACCATCGAAGGGCTCAATTCGACCCTGCCAGCTAGGAAGCCGCCCAAACCTCAAGCCAACGCTGAACTCAGAAATGGATAATAGGTGATCACCTTTGGGCGCCTTGACTCTGGACATGTGAAAACCAAAAGGTCGACAGGTCGCGTTTGGACAACTCAGTGAACTTCTTCCGGAACATTCCCTAGGTCCTCCCGCAGACAGGAGTTAGAATAAGGGTACCATTTGTTTTTGTCCATTTTAGTAAGGGACCCTCCTCCAAAAAAGTTGGTAACAGGGCACCTAGCTGGGGGACCTACCTAGAGTCTCCATGACCCTTTAAAAATGGGTCATGACCCCATGATTTTGGGTGATGACCCCAATTTAAAGGGGTCATGGAGACTCCAGGTAGGTGAACTTCTTCCGGGACCCGAAAACGCTCACTAGGTCCTCCAGTAGAGAGGAGTTAGAATAAGGATACCCTTTCTTCTGTAGTCTATTTTAGTAGGGGAACCCTCCCAGGGGTTAAGAAGGGCACTACTGGGTGACCTAGTGCCGGAACCGAAAACGCCCAAAGCCTCTTCCGCTCTTCTCAGCCGCGGCCGAGGCGCCCGATCCATCATCAGCGCGCGAGAGCCGCCGCCGTCGAGATCCCGGCGCCCGCCCTTGCCCTTGCCACCGCGCTCATCCCGGCCCTGGGAGAAGGGCCAAGCCGTTGCCCCAAGAACCGACCCCAAACACACCTGAGGCCTTTGTGTCTTATAGGAGACTTCTGGAACACATGTTTGGAGGATTTGGGACCCAAACCAATTTGTGTTTGTTTGTGTTGTTTTGGTTTTTGACTAGGATAAGGACCCTCCAAATAGGTTGCTCTCTGCTCCCCAAGCAGAACAGTTTAACTTTTAGTGGCTTGGTGGAAAACCCAGTAGCTGGCAAAAAGTTAAAGTCCTCACATCCAAGCAAAATGCACCAAAGCGAAGATTTGGTTTTTGAAATAGGATAAGGAACCCTCCGCATAGGTGGTTTCCTTTTGGTTTCCCTCTCAACCACAAAAAGGGTCATCAGGAAATGTTGTGATTTCCATCATACTAGAGGGAACCTGGTTTTCCTTGTGATTTCCTATACCCCCCGTCACCAATGCCCGGCATTCTTCAGGGTAATTCTATGTCTCCTGGAGATATGTACCATGGATATACCCTGCAAAATGTTGGTATTTGAAGCAGGGAGATCCTTCAATTCAGGTTGGTGAATTCTACGAATTCGCGCAGATCCCATGGAAAATTTGCATTCTTGATTCGACAGGGGCATGATGGCCCCGAACTCAACCATCCCTTGTGGTTTCCTCAGGAATCGATGGTTTGTTCCCAACAGCCGTTCCCCGACCAACAAAACAAAGGCGGATTCCCGTTTCAACCCAACGGATCCGTGTAGGTACTGGACCTGGCAATTCGGGTTCCATAGCACTGATCCGATCGTGTTTGTCGCACCCGATTTCGGAACCGATCTGTGAGAATCCATGTACGGGTCGCCGAACTTGCTTGTGCTAAACTCTCTGAGGGGCCGAGAACCCCCAACAATTTGGCAGCGTGTGGTTCAGCCGAAATCTCCATGGTCAACAAGGGAAACTCACGATCGCAGGAGCTGTCCTTGGGCCAGATGTCCTCATTGGGACTAAGTTCTGGAAAGACCAAACCAAATACTAAGCAGTAAGCGGATGCGGCTAAAGAGGTGTCGAGAAAGTGCGGTCAAAACATAATTTGCACGGGTATTTCGTTCTGGGAAGACCAAACCAAATCCTTCGCAATCGGATGCCTGTAAAAAGGTGTCGAGTAAGTACGGTCAAAACATACAATTTGCACGGAACGATAGTTTTGAAAGCACGCAAGCTGGAGGTGAGCAATGGCTCTAAGCAACCTTCACCAAGGACCCTACCAAGATGTGCGGAAATAAGACTTAGAACGGAATGCGAGTCAAGTCGCACATCAACAGGGTGAAACGTCACCCCATGCCCTCAGCTACTTTACAGAACCTGACCCCCCAAAACGTATTTTTCAGAAGGGTTGCCTCTGACGTCGAAGGATCTTCGGGGCAAACCCAGCAGACTGGTTCTATTCAAAATGATAATTCTATCCAACCCCAGGTCTCGAACGAGCTGATGAAGATGGGCTTGTTTTGTATTATTATTATTATTATTATTATTATTATTATTATTATTATTATTTTGCTTTCTTTGGTTCTTTGGCTTTTAGCCGCTCCAGCCCTGAAAACCAAAAAACAAAGCCCATTGATTACGCTCTCTTCCACTAACATGGAACCTGAAGGGAGGCCACTGAAAGAGCAGCGAGACCTGGTTGGGAAGGTCATACTCTCAGGCGGCGGCGCCACCGCCGCCACCGCCGCCGCCGCGCATCTGAGCCCGCATCAGGTCACGCGACCTCGAGGTGTTCAGGTCACTTGGCAATTCGCAGGCGAGTTGGTGGAAAGAACCGGTGGGTCGTTTCCTCAAAAGGAAATGTCCCCCAAGAACACGAAGGAGTTGGTTGGGCTCCTTCAGTTCATCCGTCGAAGCAAAAATATATTCAGGTAAGCCGTCTGTTCGCATTGTTTTCACCCTCCTGTTTCTCCGAACAGACGTAGGTCTTGGAACCCATGCGAACTGGTTTGGTTTTGACCCACTGCAAAAAGTCAACGTGCCTGCAAGTAAACTGGGACTTTAAGGAGCAAACAAAACACAAACACAAACACGAACACAAACACAAACACAAACACAAGCACAAACACGAACACCAACACAAACACAAACACAACCAAAACCACAACCACAACCACAAACACAAACACGAACACGAACACAAACACAAACACAAACACGAAGACAAACACAAACACAAACAACACACAAGCACAAGCACAAGCACACGCACACGCACACGCACAAGCACAAGCACAAGCACAAGCACAAGCACCAACACACACAAAGACAAAGACAAAGACAAAGACAAAGACAAAGACAAACACAAACACCCACACACACACACACACACAAACACACACACACACACAGAAACACACACACACACACAGTTTTTGCATTGTACCATTCTCAACTTATTCACCTTTTTCTGCAGGTTTGCTGGGAAAGGTAAAGCCTCTCACCTTCTACTCCTGGAAGCAGCAATAATCTATCAAATGACATGGTTTCGTTCTACATTCCCGTGCGGATGAGTGTCTGCGTAAGGCACATCTTTGCGGGGACTCCTTTGTTGGATTCCACGCTAGTGGGGGGGGCAACGGTGGAATTCCCACAGACAACATAAGCAAGTTGTCAACATTTGCTTGCAGCTTGTGAACAAAAAGAGGTGTGACTAGTTCGTAATGAAAGGGTATCGTGGTCAACACCCTCGGCATCACCAGAATCTTTTGGCTTAGGCCCAGTTTAGGGTGGCCTTCAAGGTTCGGAAGGGTTTCGGCGGGCTTTTGTTTGTGGTACGGTTGGTTTCGTGGTTCAAGGTGGGTTCAGGGTTGGAGTTCGGGTGGTACGTTTGGCTTCCCTCTTGGACACCGCCTTGCCATCCTCGGGCAGTGCGGCCTGTGTGCACAACATCTGCGCTGCGTCGAGCTGGAAAACGGTGGCCTGCACTTGACACCGCAACCAGGTCCAAAGCTCCCATCACCAGTGGTTGACCTAACGTCATCTCTCCCCGCAGCGGGAGCATTTTACACCTACGGCTCTCCTCCAAGCCCTGACAGTTACAGCTGCGTGGAGCCAACAGCCAAAGCGGTCTTTCCCTCTGCAGCATCTTAAGGCGCTTGTTGGCGAACTTCTGCGTGCAAAGCTCTTGGGCCAGGTCCTGGTCACCCAGAACGTGGTACACGTTGACTTCTTTAGCCTTCTCCTGAATTGCGCTACAGCGGTGCTCTTCTTACAAGAAGCAAATACCGAAACAAACACCCCATTCAGAAGTGCAACTCTTACAGGCTTCCATTTGGAGTAGCGGGTACGCCCTACTCCAAATCCCAACTTTTGTTCAGGGTATTGCTGGGAAAACCGGGTTGTCCATTGTAGATGCCTCCTTTTTTAGTAAAGGGTCGAAAAAAAAACAAAAAAACAAAAAAAACAACCAAAACCAGGAGGAACTGTGGAGCTTGCGGTGGGGAAAGACCCCTGGCTGCGACGGTTCTCGGCTTCCCCGGCGTCATGAGATTGCTGCCCCGCGCTTCGAAGTCTCGGCTGTCCTGTGTCCTGGCACCGAACCGAAACGAAACGCACACCGGGCTGGCGAAACGGGGCAGCAGCCTGCGGCAAAAGGTCGCACCAAACAAAAACACCAAAAAACATGGAAGCTGCGCAGGAAACGAGGTTACCCATATGGCCATGGGCTTTTCAAAACCTAAATCGGTTAGCCTGCAGTGAGCATCCGAGTCAATCCAACCACTAAAATAGGTTCTAAAATGGGTGGTGTACCTATCCCAAAATGGTAACATTGGTATCCATTGTATACCGTTTGAAGCGGTTTAAGGGGACCGGTTCCTGTGCATGGTTCCATGTTTGTTTTTGGGAGGGTAGACCTTTTAAAAGGCTTAATGAACAATAACATATTTGTCCACAAGGTCTAAGAGCTACGCTCACACCGAAGACCGATTCGTCATGTTTAATGGCGCTCAAGCTGGGTCCGGTCACGTAGGGGAGGAGCTGTTGGTGGCTTAAGCAGACTTAAGCAAAATGATGGGGAACCCCTGGAAGGGGTTGGAAGACTACTTTCATTGTCGGGAAGTCCTCCCTCTACATGGTTTGAAGGGAAATCGCCGTAACCCAAAAGTAAGTTAAAGGTCCCTACATGGAAGACGGCTTTCCTTTTGGGGAAGCCTCCTCTTTCTAGAAAACGGTTTGGATGCTTGTTTGCCAAATGTCACCTGCTCTTCCCCCCGTTGACCATTTTAGCTAGCGTTTAGTATTCGCTTGATATCCTAGAGGGGTAAATCCACTGCCACGTCCAAACCGTTCTCTGGACCCTTGCATTGATAACTTTTTCCCCCATTCCCACAATCCGAATCTTTTCAGAAAACCATCAACACCTAGCAGGAAACTGCTAAAAGTAGGATGGCTGAGTCGTCGCAATCAACCATTCGAGTCGTCCACTCAGCCCAGTGGCCAAATCACCGAGCTGAGCTGCTGGGCTTTAAGGGCAGGCTGGTCATTCATCTGGGTAAATTACTACACCCAAAAGAAGGGGATTCCCAACGAGGTCGCAAGGTTCCATGAGCTGAGTTTGTTTCCAGATAGCTGGGAGGGAAAAAAGGGGGCCCAGTACCAATTCTTCCACTTGCTCAAGCCCCCTGGAAAAAATGAAACTATGTCCAGTAATGATAGATTCCCTTAACACCAACAAGGGACCAATATTCATTTCAGCAAATGAAAATCATGTTCTGGAAAAGCCCGGAAAAGAAATACATCGGCGACCGGCAGGCGCAAAAGGTGGATCACCTTTTGTATATACTGGAGAGAAACCATTCGTTTTCAACCGGTCCGAGGCGATTGGGCCAAAAAAAACATGTCAAAAGTATGTGCGGCTCATCTGTTCTTTCTCGAGTTGGCACCCTTTGTTTTGGTGGGTTTTTAAGTTTGAAACCACCGGGAAAACCGTGTTTTTTTGTGGGACAATCCGGCAAAAGACGAGCCATATGGGGAAGCCACCAGGAAAACCACCCGTTTGTTGAGGGGGTCCGATTCCTACAAGAAGACGAGTCACCCACAGCGGGCACTTCCTCGCCTCGCAGGCGCCATACGCCACTCCGCCCTCAAGGCGACCCCATCCTGAACAGTTGCCGGTGCCGTTTGGCCCAAAGGAAGCCAAAAGCATAAAAGACAACAATCACACACATCATATATATTAATTATATATATTTGTATATATCGAGAATTTATTCCTCCAGATTCTAGATTTATCATCACTAAAGGCACCAAAACCAGGGTCCTTGGAGGAGGAAGGTTGTGTATATATATATATATATATGTATATATATACACACTAAAACAACCTCCTAGGCAACTACATACTGATCAGTGCTACATATTGTATGGGTCTGTCTCAAAATAGGGGGACCTCTTTTTTCGACTGGGTCTGGTTCCCACCCTAAGGATAAAGAGTCTTCAACTCATAAGCCCAAGTGACCTCCCCAACAACCTGGGACCCCCCAGGAACCCTGCAAAACCACCCTGATCGCTTATTTGGGCCTATCAACCCCATAGCTTTCAGGGGAAAAAGATCTGAACTTCTAACATTGTGAACCCCCCCCAAAACCAAAACAAAAAACGCCAGGACCTCAGGGAGTGAGTCTTCAACTCAAAAAGAAACCTCCGGCAACAAAGTCTGAACTTCTGTTTGACTAAAATGTCGACTCCCCCAAAAAAAAAATCCCAGGGCCTCAACCAAAGAAAGGCAGATGCTCCAAACCACGAGCTCCACCCTCCGCCAAGGGCCTCAGCCTCCCAGGGCTCCAAACCCCGAAGCGACCAACGCGACTCCGAATTCGGGCGACTTTCCCGAAGGCCCGGGCGAGGAAGAGCTGCCCGGCTTGCGAGGCCTCCCAGGCGGCCTCCGGGAGAGACAAGCGTCGCTTGGCGAGTCTTAGACAACACACCGACCCGACTGTGGGGTGAGCTGCGTGCTGTTTTTCCTCTTTTTCATGTTTTTTTTTTTCCTTTTTTTTTTTCTGGGTAGTTTGAGGGTCCAGGTACCTAAATGTGAGTTGCCCCAGGTCCAGGTACCTGAGTGTCTCGTTTGTTGAAGGTACCTGGGCCCTCAAAACAGCCTAAAAATGGGAGCAGCTGCGCCAAGATTATGGGCCCCGTGGGGTGAATTCCTTTTTGGATGGTCCAGGTGCTCGAGTGTGTCAAATATTTTTTGAGGGCCCTTTTAAAACCCGACCAACTGGTCCAAACCCCAAAAACGACGCAAGTCCAAAACGGAACTCAGGTGAGCAAAAAGGGTGACCGATGAATCTTGGGTATGTGACTAGGTCCTCCAGATTTGAGAGGTTAGAATACGGGTGCCGTTTCTTTTTCTTTTTTTTCTGTGGTCTATTTTACTAGGGCAACCGAATCTCCCCAAAAAAAGGTAAAAGGGCACTACTGGGGGACCTAGGTCACCAATGTTGAAAGGCAAACTTACCTCTTTTGGACAAACCAACCAGCGGGGATACGGAGGGAGCGGGGAGATGGGGGGATTCCCTTGGCGCCATTGCCCACAAACTTAGGTGCATTTAGGGGGAATCCTCCCGTATCCCTGGGTTCCCCGCAGTATCCCTCAGGGATCCTTACATTATACACCTGAACATTGCCTTGTCAATGGTGCTTTCCCTGTATTCTGGTGGAAAAAAAACCATGTGTCAAATAGGCAAAATGTATCTTTTCAGGAGCCCTGTTCCTGCTAGTTGGTTTCCCTGACTCCTACACCCAATACCCTCGTTAACGATCAGGCTGTGATAGGGTATGTGACGCAGCCCACGACGGCAGCGCTGAGGGCAAAGCCGACGGAGGGTGTTCCCTATAGAAATTCATGTTGCCAGCCGAAAAAGATACCTGAGGCCACTTGCAAACATCACCTCACCGGGATGCTGAATGCTAAATTTGGATTTGGAGGAGGAGCCTAGTCGTAGGAACCCCTCTGACTCAAACAAATTTCCTGCCAAAGCAGAGCCACCCCTGATTAGGGGGAGCCAACAGTCGGTCCTTCCTACAAATCCGAGCTCAAAGCAAAGAGCCTTTCGGCGCAGACCAAGAAAAACGACATGGCAATGCCTCAGTTTGGAAAGTCGCACGTCACTCCTTTGGAACTGGATTGAATCTCTACACTCGCAAGGAAGATGGGAATAGCACGGCTTTTAACATGCCATGGGTCAAAACTCCGTACTCCCACTCCCCGCTAAAATAGGTTCTAAAATGGGTGGTGCACCTGTCCCAAAATGGGATCCCATTGGTTTTGACCCACAGGCATTTATTGTCTCATTGGCATACCTTCTAGTCCATCCAATTATGCACTCGTTTCAGGGCATGTCAACGCCTGATTCAAGAAGGAGGTATTCACCATGCAAAAAATATGGTGGTGCTCATGCCATACCCTCAACAAGCGGGCACTTTTTTTGGAACTAGTATACTCACTCCTGAGTGGATTGACCAATAGAAAGTCCGAAGCATTTGGTTACCACTAAATTGGTCCTAAAAACAGCGCGGAAGTGAGTATGCACTTACCCCCAATACCTGAAATAGCGTCATGGGTTGACCCGAATGATCAAATGCCTGAAAAATCCGCAAAGGATATCCGGAGCTTTCGGGGGTCTGTGCTGACTCGCGAACATTTGGAGGTCACTGGCTGTGGCTCAGAAACACGTACAAAAACAAAGCCGAAAACCCGAGGTAACTCTACCCGGAGTCTCCGTGACCCTTTAAACGTGGGGTCATGACCCCATTGATTTGGGGTGATGACCCACCATTTTTTAAGGGGCTCTGACTCCCGGTAGCTCTTCTTACCCCTTAAAACTCCAAGCCCTGGGGAAGTTAATCTTTTACAGACAAATAGCCCATGTTACCCAAAAAGTTGTAAGAGGTAGCTCTTTCCTTTTCAGCCCACCCAAATCCCGAGTTCAATTCGCCCCACGCGGCCTGGGCTGCCTTGGTGGTGCCGAACTTGACGTACCTGGGAGGCGGGAGGGGGACGGGTGTCTCAAGCTTGCCCGACCACCCCTCGCCCCCCCCGTTGTGCCCGTTGTGTGTTGTTTGGTTTGGACCGTTTCCTTTTCGGCTCTGCTTTTTTATAGCAAACAAGCGGATCCAAAGCCACATGTGCGGGGTTCCGAAACCCACATTGTTCTTTTAAAGGAGAACATCTTGGCGACCCCGAAATGAACACAATGCAGGGTCCGTTCTGCAAGCTAAACGTGCGAGTAGGGATCGCCGAGTTTGGAATCTGTCCTTCCCCTTTCTCGGATTCTATCTACCTGGGCATCACATTTGTTTAGGGAATCCCCCCTTCCTTATTCAGGGTTTTTATCTAGTCTTCCCCACAAAAGGGGAAATGGGCTACCATAAATGGAGATCTCCAGGGGTCGCAATCCAACTCCATTCCTAAGGGGGTGGGGCTGTGTAGTATGGGGCCGCACATGCGCAGGGTTGCGCTCTCAGATTTGCGCATCTGTTCTTTTGGTACCCTGTAAGTGCAGCTCTGCTTGAGGGGACACCGCCAGAGTGAAAGCATGGCACTTTGAAGATCTCAGTTGCCCAAGCCCGACCATTTGACCCTTTGGTTTAGGAGAGCCATACACAAAGCAAACTAAAAGCAACCGGCTTTCCGCGCCAAATATGTTGTTGTTTGTCAGGGGTTGACTCGACATTTTACCCCAAAAGCAAATTGGGCATTGGGAGTCTTCATCCCAAACTTGGCCACGAGGTCAAAAGGTCGGCTTTGGACAAGCGAGCGTCCGTTCTCGGATCTCCTGCTGAAAGTATGAAACTTTTAGTGTGGAAACAACCAGTAAACTCTAACCTGCAGCGTCAAGCGGTCACTTATTTTTGTTCCAACTCGGCGCAAACGGCCCATATTTGTTCAGTCGGCCAGAAACAGTGTGACAAACCTCATCGAGCAAAATAAGTGTTCAAACGAAGGTAAACTCAAAACGCCTCAAAACCTAAGGAACTGGATGCCTGGGCTTGCCACCAAGGAGTTGATTGCCACAAAAGACTGATAGGGGACCAAAATAGACCGACCCAACAGCGATAGAACTTGTTGCCCGCTGCTCAGGTAAGTCATCATGAAAGCTTATTACTGAAGTCTACTGAAAACTATGTACAAAATCAGAATGAATTGGATTACAAGGCGGCCGCACCAACTTTTGGTTGGGACCGTCCCCTACTAACCGCAATCTGCCTGGATTTTGACTGTTGCCGGATTGCACTCCACACAGATTGACCTCGCAGCCAACAAAAACTGGGTGGCGAATGAACCGATTCACGCCGACGCTTCCGCGCACGCTCGCTCGTTGGTGCGATGCTCCAAGGGAGGTATCCAACACGCAGTCACCTCCGGCGCTTTTTTGGACCACGTGCACCAGGGGCAACACTTCCCTCCACTTCGGATATGTTTCTGTTTTTTGTTTCTGAGGGATGAAGGGCAACCCAAATTGGTGTTTTTGTTTTTGTTTTTGAGAAAACATGCTGCAGACACCCAATTCGATTTATGGGTCCCGTTTTTTTTCTTTTTCTGGAGAACACAAGTGAGAAATCTCATGCCAGGCACCCGCCGGGTGGTTTTTATCGCAGTCCTGGGGTTTCATCCAACTTCCTCGGCAGTTTGTTCACCGAAAGATCGAAACAAAACAACAACAACAACAACAACTACCTGGAGTCTCCTTAAAGGAGTGGGCAGCCCACTCCCTGAGCTGCTGGAGTTTAAGCTTTTTGGGAAACACATTCTACCTGGAGTCTCCTTCTGACCCTTTAAAAATGGTTGGTCATTACCCAAAATTAAGGGGTTATGACCCTTTTTTCTAGGGGTCATGCAGACTCTAGGTGGAATTGAAGGGACCTGGGCCAGCCAACTGAATTACTCCAAAACGTCAGCAATCGATTCTGCCTCCGGGTTGGGCAAACTCGTTGCTGTACCATATGCCAGGTGTCATTTTTGGGGGGGCGAATTGGCATTCCTGGTTTGTCCGATTAGCATACCGCTTGTGAGAACGTTTCTGCCGCACGTGAGCCCCATGACTTGAATTCATGACTGTTGATAGGTAATGGCGTACCGACATAATACTGGCTCAAGAAAAACAAGCTGCTGCCCGTGCTGACTTTTAGGTAGATCCCACCTTTCAACAGGTTATCAGCCGTATCGCTGGTACCTTGTACAGTCAGCTCTCACCCGCGCCGCAATGGCGTCAAGCGGCGACGGATGCCACCCTGCCATAGCAAGGATGAACGAAGCAGTGGCCAACGAATTGATAAAGGGTGGGCATCCGGAAGGGAAACCGCCATGCAATCCGTCACAGCGCTCCCGAAGCAGTTTTCCTGAATCCGACCAAGGTGATGCGCTTGTGCCCATCACATCGGTCGTTCTTCCGGAGGATTCGATGGGAAGCGGAGGGGAACCTCTCGCCGGACATCAACCTGGGCAAGAGATGCACGCGCACATGACCAAGAATGAGACTCACCTTCATCAACATCATGTGAGCGCCCCGAATATATATCAACACAGCCAGACGGTGAATGTGGTCAACACAGGTCCGAGCACGGAGGAAGTGGCTGCCTATGCTTCGGCACGCCACGACGCCATCATCAATCAGCTCCAAGCCGGCCATGTTGAGGAAAAAGGCCGACTCTATCAGGACGCGGTGAACCACATCAAAGTATGCCAACAAGAGGCAATGGCGAAAGAAAGAGAGTTTAATGAGGCAAGACAGCAGTGGGTTGCTCAACGCTCAGAAGCTGAACAGAAGTATGAACGGCTCAAATTGATTTGGGAGGTCACCCACAACAAGCAGAAGGAGGATGCGGACAGGAACGCTGCTGAAATGAGGGAGATTATCATGAAGCAGTCGAGGGACATTGAGGCACTACGTCATGAACTGAAATCTCGCAGTGAGCAGAGTAGTTCTTCTAATGTTCCGATTTTCGGTCTGAGGCCAAAGGCCTCTCCTGTACAGACATTTCCTCCCCCTGGCCTGGATCTTAGTTCTAAGGTACGTGTCAGGTCAGCTTCCACCGAACTCCGCCGTGACGGGCCAGGTGCCGCCGATGATCTTGACGGGGATGCCGGGGATTACGAACCGACATCTCCGGCACAGGACCTTAACGATGGTGGCGGATGTCCATCAGGCGCAGGGAATGGCCAAAGCGGAGGCGGTGGGGAACCACCTGCCGGCAATCCCGATGATGACGATGATCCTGACGACGACGATGACGATGGGAATGACGATGGGAAGAAGAGCAAGAAGGACAAGAAGAAGAAGAAGAAGAAGGACAAAAAGAAGAAGAGCAAAAAGGACAAGAAGAAGAAGAAGAAGAACCACAAGAAGCGAAAGAGTGGGTCTCCTTCCGACTCTCCAAGCTCTTCATCATCCAGCTCCTCAACATCATCATCCTCATCATCATCATCGGAGAAGGCACGAGTGATCCGCAAGAAGCTCAACAAGATTTTGGGTAAGCAGGCGAGCGCAGTGGACGCAGACCATGACAAGCCCAAGGTCAAGGAGGCGGAGAGGATTGTTGTTCCATCCTTCCCACTTCCTGAGAGTTACAGGAATTGGCGCATCAAGGTGCGGGAAGCCGTATGTGCGGCATCCGACCGCCCCGATGACGCTTTCACGTGGATCAGCAGAGTGTGGGAGCCCGCCGTCACAATCGAGGAGCTCAAAGATCCCGGTGCCTTCCTCACATTGGACGCCAAGTTGCTGTCCGCCCTCACCAACATCATTCAGGGTGACCTGGCGAGACAAGTCGACACCTTCAAGGAGATAGAGGCGCAGAAGAGGAATCCAGTTCGTGGGAGACAAGTGCTTCTTATGGTGCATGAGCACCTGAGCACGAACATCAAGCACGGAGCCACCTATGCCATGGAGGATCTCCTCAACGTGAGGCTCGTGAACGATAACCTCACTTCCTTCATGCGTAGCTGGGAGGGTGTTCTTGCAGGAATGAATGCCAAGACGCCGGATGACTCCATGCTTGAGGCTCTGTTCTACAACCAGCTGAAAAAGAGCAAGCAAATGCAACACCATTTGAATGTCTATTTGAGCGCCTCGGAAGAGTCCGCCGATCACTCATACACCTACTTGATTGAATCTGTGAGGCAATACCTGTCTCGAGCAAGGCTCGAGCGCAACCGAGAACGGGTTGCTAGGCAGAACGGGGGTAGGCCAGCCGCACCCGCTGCTGAGAGCCAACGTGTGCCTAAGGGGTTTTGCATTGCATTTGTCAAGTATGGGTCGTGTCGGCGGGACAATTGCACGTACAAGCATGAACAGCCATCGGGCGATGCAAGGGGTAGGACCCCATCAAGAGACGCTAAGCCTAAGAAGGGTAAGGGTAAAGGCCGAACGAATAGCCCAAAGGGAAAGAAAGAGTGCCGATTCTACCCTAAGGGGAGATGTGACCGTGGTGAAAACTGCCCATTTGCTCACATCGATCCGAAGCCGGCCGTTCCAGGGTCAAGGGAGCCTTCCACAGACAAGCAAAAGAAGCAGGGAAAGGACCGGAAGCATCGCAAGTCGAGCAGGGATCGTTCCAAGTCGACCTCTCGATCCACTTCCCGTGACTCCAAGGGAGAGAAGAAGAAGGGTCACAAGGGAAAGTCTTCCGGAAAGCCTTCCCCTGCTGCTGTTTGTGTGTTGGGATGCTTGTTGTCTTCCATGATGAACGCCCCTATCGCTGAGGGGAACCTCATGTCGGACTGGAAGCATGGGCCTGCCCTCCCGAGTGTGCGTTTCAGCTCGAAGGTTGAAATGAATAGGATACCAGCACATGGTGAGCAGTTTAAGATCGCGGACAAACCGCGCGTGTATTCAAAGGTCTACCCAATCGACCATCAGTTTTTCCATGACGAAGTCAGCATAGATGATGCGAGACTCGAAGCAACCATGCTCGCCTTCATTGTGAGGCGTGAATTGGAAGGCCATCCGACTAGATGCAAATACGAATGTGACAGCGAGATCGGATGTTGGCAATGTGCCCCGAGAGACATGGGCGCAAAGCCCGCACTGGCGAGCAAGAGATTTTCTCCGAACTGTTCATGGATTATTGACACTGGCAGTGGGACCGACCTTTTCACTCGCGCGAATTGCCCCGAATATGCAATTTATAATTCAAATGATCCCGTGATGTTGATGACTGCCAATGGACCAAGTGATTCGTCAAAGCAGGCCAACATGGCCGCAGGTGACCTTGGGAACACGGATCCATACTTGTTGCCACAAACACCCTCTGTTCTCTCCGTAGGTTTGAAGTGCATGAATCAGGGTTATGACTTCATCTGGCATGCAAAAGAGAAGCCATTCTTTGTCAAGCCTGATGGGACGAGAATTTATCTCAAAGTTCGAGATTATGTCCCGTACTACGACGTGTGGGATGGCGACTCAGCAATGGCGTGTCCCGCCAAAGGCACACCGCCAAGCCGACCGGAAGGTCAGGTCGCCAGAAGCAATGCACCTAGTGAATCATCACACTCCTCCTCCGTGCAAACCGAAGACGCCGCGGAAGAAGAGTATACGCCTAGCATTGCCCCTCTAGAAGATCCTGAGGTGCATGCTAGAGTTGTCGCCGAGCTTCTGGCGAATGACCCCGTTGAAGTCGTTCCAGATGAACCTGCTGAGCCGATGGAGAGTAAAGATTTGGCAGGGGAAGATGTTGTTGGCAACCCTGATAAGAAAAGTCCTAGGTCACTTGCAGAAAGCGCCCTTAGGCAGGAAGCAGCATCACGAAAGCACCTGATGACACACCAGCCAAAGAATCCATTCTGCGAAGTGTGCAAATGCGCGAAGATGACCAAGTCTCCCTCTCGCTCGCGGGGGGGATCCAGACAGGTTGATGCTCGAAAATTTGCTGAGCACATCACAGCCGATTTCATAATCACTGCGGATGAACAGGAGCTGGGCATAGACGATGAATACTCTGCCCTTGTCATAAGTGACGTTGCCACCGGTTTCAAATATGCATACCCTTTTGCTAAAAGAAACACGGAAGCAACTGTGAAGGCGTTTCAGCACTTCACTTCCTCGTCGGACGAGGTTGGCACGTTTTATAGTGATAATGCCCCTGAGTTAATTGCTGCAGCTGAACAGATGGGCTGGAGACATGTCCTCAGTCAAGAGTACATTCACAAAACCAATGCGGTGGCTGAACGGAGCATCAGAACCGTGCTCGAGGGAACTCGAGTCGCACTTGCACAGGCCGGGTTGAATCATTCATACTGGCCGCACGCCGCAAGGCACTGGTGTTTATCTCAAAATGTGTGTGAACCACCTTCTGGTTCCAGAACACCGTGGAATCTTAGGTTCGAAGAAGAGTTCAAAGGTCAGTTCTTGCCGTTCGGATGTCGAATTGACTACTGGATTGGTCCAAGACAGAAACCGAAGAAGGACTTGAAGTTTGATCCCACGTCCAATCCGGGAGTGTTTGTTGGATATGTCATCCACCCCGGCTTTCTATGGAGAGGTGACTACCTTGTAGCATCGTTGAAAGAGCTGAATGAAACGGACTTTGATGATGTTGTGAAGTTGCATCGTGTTTTCAAAATCACGAGGCCCGACGGAAACTTCGTTTTCCCGATGCAGGACCGATACAAGTCCCTTCGTGAGGGTAAGATTTCTTCAGATCAGTCTGGTCCCACCATTCAGGATGCCCCTCTCCTAGAAGCGGGACAAGATCCGGAGGCTGTTGCCGACGTGGAAGATGAGACGCTTCTAGATGAACCGGCTCCATCCAAGGTGGAAACAATCAAAACTGTTGATCACAAAACTGGTGGGTTAGTTGAAATCCCGAAAGAAGGATCCTCATTTTCAGAGGCGGGAGGCTTTCTGGTGAGGAAGTACAAAGGGACTAACCGACCACCCACTATATCCTCTTTCGTTTGGCAATCTATGTCTCAGAAGCAGCGTAGAGAGGCTAAGCAGAAGTACGAGAAGGATAAACTGATCGAGACACTGCCGAAAACGGCTGATCGACCAGCATCGAGCAAGGAGCGCAAGGCGGCCGCCGCCGAAGCCAAGGAGCAGCGCAGATCGGAAGGTCTTGCCGGTCTGTCAGTTAAGCAATTGACCGAACTGATCATGTTTTCGGGAGGGGACCCGGCACCCGCCATGCCGACGGTGAAGGGACTGTCGCAGGCGCACCGTCACAAGCTAGGTTTCCATGAACACATGTATGCTGCAGTGGCCAGGTCAGTCAATGCCGCCGAGATTCGCGTAAATCCCGAGGCTCAAAAGTCCCTCGATGTCGAGTGGGAAAAGCTCAGTGTGAAGAAAGCATGGGATCTCGAAGGTATTCGGGAATGGGACCACGTCTCGTCCGAGGCAAAGAAAACTGGTGAAAAAGCCCATGTTGGACGCGTTTTTGAAATTTGCGTTGAAAAGGGTAGTGAACTGCCCAAAGGCCATAAGCTTAGGAAGTTTAAAGGGCGAACTGTTTTCCAGGGCAATGATGTCAAGGACGAAAATTCAGAGGCAGCACTCTTTGCAGAACTAGGTTCGAGTCCGGCGACCATGGAAGCCGGCAAAGTTGTTGATGCCTACGGTGCCCAGCCTGGTTACAAAACGGAGCAGGCTGATGGAAAGCAAGCATACACGCAATCACTAATGCGAGGTACCAAGACATGGGTGAGGCTCCCTAAAACCAGATGGCCGAAGTCGTGGATGGGAAAGTACAAGGACCCAGTTGTGCCGCTTAGGCTTGCACTATATGGGCATCCAGACTCCGGGGGGTTGTGGGAGATCGATTGCACCTACAGATTGGGCGTTGTAAGTTTTGTCTTGCTATACCCTGACACGTGGCCTTCCCTGTTCTATCACCATGAACTTCAACTGTTGCTGATAGTTTACGTAGATGACTTTAAAATGTCAGGTCCGGAGAAAAACATGAAGGAGGGATGGAGGCTCATCTCAACCCAGATTGACATGGATGAGCCGGAACCCATAGGTAGGTACTTGGGTTGCAAGCACATGGTGCGCCCAGGGGGAACCCTTAGCGTAACCGACCATCCGTTCGCTGATGTCTTTCAACATTCTTTGCCCGACCCCGCAGCGAAGAATGCAACACCTGCCCGGCGGACCCAAGATCACTGGGAATATATGCCGGAGCACGGTGTCCTGGCCTGCCATCACATTCAACCAAGGTGTAAGCTCATGAGATTGAATGACGAGGTCACCTCAGAGCTCGGCCTTACGGGTAAGAGGTACACTGAGTACCGGGGTTGCACCCCGGAAGGGGATGCCGGAGAGTTGTGGGATGATGTCACGAATCCCAAAGTGTCGCTGCCGCACCTGTGGCAGGGAACCTCATATTTCTTCGACACCTCCGTAGGTGATGCCATGAATGCCCTAGCGGCCGCCAAGAAATCAAGAAGCAAATCTCAGGCGAAGTCTGAGGCCCGAGCGCAAGGTTTCTTCTACCTTGATCAGCTGGAGAAGGACCAACCAGCCATGCGTGAACCGGTGACCGTGGTTGAATATGACATGTGTTCTTTCCTTGAAAGCTGTGTTGAGAGGTATGTTGACCTTGCGGGGGGCAATGCCAAAACAATCAAGAAGGTTCCGACGCCATTTCATGATGACAAAATTGCTCGACCCGTTGAAAATGAGCAGGAAATCAAGGGCGTTTTGGCACCCATAGCAACTAAAGTGCTAATGAAAATACTCTTTGCTGCGAGAATGGCCCGTTTCGATTTGCTAAGAGCAGTACAAGGCCTTGCATCAAGAGTAACAAAGTGGTCTGCCGACTGTGACAAGGCACTGCATAGACTTGTGTGCTATGTAGACACCACCAAAGATTTAAAAATGTCATGTTTCATTGGCGATCCGATCACTCAATGCCGATTGTGGATCTTTGCAGATGCAGACCACGCCGGTGAACATGATAGCAAGTCCACTAGTGGGTGCGTGTTGGCGCTCGTTGGCCCCAATACGTACTACCCATTGACTGCCTTTAGTAAGAAACAAACTTCAGTATCGATGAGTTCCACTGAAAGTGAGGTCGTGGCAGCCAATGTCAGCCTTCGTGCAGTAGGACTTCCTTCTGCCGGTCTGTGGGCGTACCTTCAGAACGCGGGGGGAATAAGCACGAAGAGCCCGCCGGAAGGCAAGGTCGTAACCAAAGTCGATTCTGGGGACTACTGGATTTACGAACCACACAGATTCATGTTATCGAGAGTGCACAAACGCGTTAGGAATACATTGTTTGATCCCGAGTCCACTAAAGATTGCCCCGTTAATTGCAAAATGTTGGGTAGATCCAGAACTACCATCATGATTGACGAAGAAGCGGAGGTAGATCTCATGCAGGACGATTGGAAATCCCAACCCCATAGGCCTGTAAAGAGGTGGACGGGAAGAACTTTGTTTCGTGTATATGGGATGTTTGATGTCGACTACCAAATCGAGTCCACCGAGATCAGGGAAGCCGTCACTGATTGGGACTACGTGGGAGATGAGAGGATTGGCTCGGCTAGCATTTCACTGTTTGGACCCAAGTGCCTAAGAGGAGTGTTCGTCGAAGACAATCAATCGACCATTAGGATCCTGGAATCGGGCAAATCCCCTGCATTTCGTCACACGGACAAAACCCAAAGAGTGAATTTAGCTTGGTTGGCGGAACAATTCCGTAGGAAACACTACCAGTTGGTTCATGCAGACACGGTCAGGCAGTCTGCCGACATCTGCACCAAACCTTTTACGAATAGTGACAAATGGAAGAACGCCCTCAAGCTAATCAGTCATACCGATATCCATTCAGACACATCGAAAAATCGCGGATCGTCCCCTAGGATGGACGGACGCACGGGGGAACCTGCTGCCGCGGCACCATGCCCAACTCCCAGATGCATCATTGAAGTGTGCTGTGGAGAGGACTCAAAGCTTGGTGACGTAGGCAGATCCACTGCGGCTGGATGCCAGGTGTTCAGGTTCACCCTCAATAACGATTTCAATCAGAGTGAAAACCGAAAGATTGCTGTTGAGTTTGCGAAACAATTTCAACACATTCTGATCTGGGCCAGTCTGCCTTGCACGGGGGGTACACCTTGGAACTTTATCAACAACAAGATTCCCTCAGCTAGGAAGAAAGTTGCTCACCACAGGAAGTTGTTCAATGCGTTGTGGAATTCCTTTGAGGCGTTCTTGGATGAAATGGGACATCTCAACCCTTCAATCGCCATTGAATGGCCCAAGGGATGCACATATTGGAAGCTTCCGAAGGTGAAGAGTATTCTTGACAGGCATGGACTTGACAAGTCTGACTTCGACGGATGTGCTGTTGGTATAGTGAACGCCGACGGAATCCCTCTTAAGAAGCCTTGGTCCGTTGCTACCAATGTTGGAATGCTGGGGAAAACCTTGTCTAAGTTCAAATGCCGGTGTACTTCACCACATGCACAAGGTAGAGGCCAATCACTTAAGAACACCGAAAACTATACATTCAAACTTACTGATGCGATCCACGCAGCCTTTTCGATCTCAGTAGCCTCCCGAGTGATTCAATCAACTCCTGCGATAAGGATGTCGTCCCTCGCACCCTCCGTTGATATCCTGCTCAACGACGTGTTGGAGAAGGAGCTTGACATTCAGGGTACCATCTACAATTTGGTGGAATGGGACAAGCTGATGAAGCAATTCCAAACGCAGGCGGCGATTGCGACCATCCCGGAGCCGGACACGGTGACGCGGACTATCGCATCGCAGGAACAGGCACCGGGAGTGATGCTGGGGGGAACCCTAGCCGGGAGCAACTCAGAAATGGCATATTGGGACTTGATCCAGGTCCTAGGGCGCAACGCCCCTGCGGAGTTTCGCGCCGTGCCATGCCCCTCGGAAGAGGTGGTCGACATTTTGGTCATTGGAGACTCTTCCTGTGCCATGGTCGAAGAGCCGAACAACAAATACCCGACCAAGCACCATGTGGCGGAGCTGCTTCAGGCCGAACAGCTGAAGGGGGTCCGCAACATTTACCACGGCATGGATTGGGGTAAGGGGCTTGAGGCTATCTACAGCACCATGGAGGCCAAAGTGCGATTCATCGCCGAGGACAACTCCCAGAAAGGCATCAAACAGCTTCCCATTTCGGTTTACGTGTTATGGGGAGGAAACGATGTCTTCGGCAACTATGGTTTCGTGGGGTGCAGATGGATCCATGAGAAAAGGTTCAACCGAACGGAGGCGGGCCGGAAGGCCGCGTCAGAGTGGCCGAAGGTTCAGAGGACTCGCGTGTACGAGCAGCTTGACTTCTTCAAGGAGGCGGTTGGGCTCGGGCGCATTCGAGACATTACCTTCATCAGCAACCCGGACGCTGAGGACTATGCCCTAACGTCCGATTACAACGAGGCTATGAACGGCTGCCTTCGGTACCTGGCCGACGGGGACGTCGACGACGGGACCCGCGTCAAGGCTATCGACTCGATCGACCCATCGGTTATGACATTGCTAGCGCACAGGTACGATGACGTGCACATGACATACAGCAATGCCAACCGGAAGGTTGTGTCGAAATTCCTTCATGCGGCAATCAACACACAGTTGTTGGCCCAGCGGATCAGGTACGCCCTCCCAGCGATTGGGAGGGTCGAGCCCTACGTGAAGGGTGAGCCGGTTGACCCCGTGCTTTTCGGCTGGCCAACGTGCTTGAAGCTAGCCAAAGCACTTCACGAGTTCGCGGCCATGGAGGAGAAGCCCGACTGGTCTCACGACCAGGAGGGCGACGAAATCGACGTCGACGTTGCGGCATGGATGAAGGTGGCGGAGGACGAATCCTATAACGCCATCACCATCGACATGCAGGGAGCCAAAGTCGACGAGTCCGAGATCGTCCTCGAAGCCGTTGACAAAGGAGAGGAAAACTCCGATGATGAACTCGATCGGGTGGAGGTTGCGATGTCCCAGTACATCGACATCACGGCGGAGAAGCACGGACTGTCCAAGGTTCCCGACGACGAGGATAAGGACAAATGGCTCTTGCTGGGGGATGACACCCATGACTTCGGATGGGATGCGGAGAATTTGCCCCCGGGAGTTCACCGTGCTGCGCCGGAAGGCCAGTCGATAATCATAGCGGAAGGAGACCTTTTCGATCAAGAAACTGTGGCGTCTGTGGAGCTGGTGTCGGAGGCTGATGAGTCCGAGGCGGCAGGGATGAGTTCCATGATCACCGCGGAGTCGGTCGCTTTCGAATCCGTGACGGAGGGCACCAGCACATCCAAGCAACCACCAACCCCGCCGCCGTCAAGGCGCGGAACTGCTAGCAAGCACGCTGTGGGGGAACCCCAGTCGACTGGTTTCATTGAGATTGGAGACGAGTCGGACCCCACGGCTGCAGGCTCGACCGACAAGCCCCAGGTGAAGGCGATGCCGAGGATTGCGAAGGCCAAGGTGCCGCCGGGCAACGCCGAGGGGGAACCCCGGTCGAAAAGGCAGAAAGACCCTAAGCAAGAGAAGATCTTCTGGGAAGACTGGGCGAGGACCCGGAAGATCAATACCAAGGTCCCGGCCGAGGAGCAGAGCGAATGGCTCGAGGTCGAGGACATGGGGCACGTCCCGAAGATCAACATGGACCGAGACTACCGACTGGTAGCAATTTCGAAGAAAATGTCCTATTTCCTCCGGGGAGGGGCATTCAAGGACGGCAAGCCCCACCCGCCGTTTCGCGGCATTGACCTGTCGGTGGAATTCGATGCGCTGGTCAGACATCTGAATGACCGGATCGCCAACGTCATGCCCTGGGAGGTGATGATCTGCATCCGGAACAATAACACCCGCAGATTCCGCGTGATGGTTGGGCCCCCTCCATTGGGGGAAGCATCCTGGAAAGGATTGCCGTATCAGGCTTTGCGGGTGAGGGCCGTGCAAGGACACCACAACGAGCTCACAAGGAAATACACCGAGCAGGCGATCCTGACAAATTTGTATTCCTTTGACGAGGAGTTCACCGCGGCCAAGTACCTCGCCGGCCAGTACCCGAGGGCTGTGCGGCACCCGGAACTTACTGACCAATGGCGCCGAGGCTTTCCGGCTGTCCTTTATCACACCTGCGACCTCAGATCGGCCGAGAGTATCCTCAAGTTCGGCCTGGTTCCGGGGGGCTATCCGAAGTCGACAGGCAGGGCCCACGTCTACTTCAACCCAACGCCACCCTGGGAGGCGCAGATGAGGAAGCTGGCAGGCACGCGAGCCGGAAGGCCCGTCACAATCGCATTTGACACCGAGCTCATGATGCAGGACGGGATCAGGCTATTCACAAGTGATGAGGCCTTCATGTCCGCGGACTGGGTTGGAAACGCCTATGTCATATACGCCTTCCATACCCGCAAAAATGAATTCCTTTACTTCAACCGGGCATACCCAGAGCTTCGCAAGCGGTATCGCGAGGCACTGACGACCGAGCTCGCGCCTGGGCCTCACGACGTCAACCCAAACTTTTTCCGAAGTGAGAACACCCTCACCGCAGAGAAGGCCTGGAGGCATTGGCGGACCGTCGTTGAGGGGACGAAGAACGGCAAGCTGCTTCCGGGTTCCGTCACCGAAATTGAGACGATCGATGAGCTCGCTCCCCGGAAGGGGAAGTCGAATGAAAGACCTGCAGGCCCGACCTATCAGGTTGCGCCTGCGACTCTTCGGAGGGTGCCCGAGCTCTCCAGGGGGGAGAAAGGGCATGGTCGCGGCTGGAACAACCTCCGGAACCGCTACCAGAGCGAGCCACGTTGGGAGGACCTCCTGTTCACGACCATGATGAAGATTCCGGTCGTAAAATGTTGGAACCGGAGGTGCAACAACCAACAGATCGACGGCTACCTGTTGTGTCAGGAATGCCGGACGGACATGGTGGCTTGGACGGACGCACGCATTGCCACTGAGGTGGTACGCCTCGAGCACACGGCATCCCTCCAGGGCATGGTTTTCTACCTGGAAGATTTGCAAGGTGGCGGAGGGAAGTGGATCCGTTCCAAGCATCACTTCAAGGAAGGTGAGAAGCGGGGAGGAATCTCCGTCGAAGCGTCACTCAGGAAGACGGCAAAGACGCATCTGACCAAGGCGTTGGCGATGGGGTGCGAGAAGGTATCCGACCGGCTCTCGGTCGACCCCTTCTACGCATACAACTGTGCCACGCAAGGGCTAACCCCTGAGAGCCTCGATTTCCTTGGCCGGATTGCCCGTGCGGTTGTTGCTGACCCAGGCCGTACCAGGGAGGAGCGCGAGAGAGGCGGATCCCAAAACACCGGAACCAAGCTGGTGTTCATCCCGAATCTGAATAAGCGCGACCCCCATGAGCTCAACGTTTCCACGGAAGCATTCATCGCCCACCACGCGAGGTTTTACACCATCACTCAATTCGCAGTCATGTGTGCCTACCGCTTCATCCCGGGCAACCAAGTGCCGATCATCATCGGGCACAGCGGATCATACGTCCCGGAAGGGAACGTCGAAAGAATTTTGGAGGTCATGACCAGTTTCATTCGGGCCTCCTGGATCAAGTTCGACTCCCAGGGCACCATCAGCACCGGTGAACTCGAAATCCCGCGGTTTTCCTCCGGCCGGACGCGGACCTATCCTGTTGAGGCGAGGAACACCCAGTGGAGGGCGATCACCCGGTCCATTCGCCCCGAGCCCTACACCAAAGGAAAGGGCAAGGGCAAAGGCAAGAGCACGGGGCGTCAGGACTGGAGCTCTTGGTACGGGTGGTCCTCTGGATGGCATCAATGGCGTCAGGGCCCGTGGGGATGGTGAGCACCCGCGTCAATTACAAAAGTTTGCTTATGTTGCGGTAACCATTTCAATTTCATTGGTGATGTCATGTTCAAGACTATTATCTTTCATCCATTGATGCCGCAACATTAGCAGTGCCAAGTTTGCACGCCCGGCGGAAGCTGCGGCCGTAGGTCAATCCACGGCCGCCACCACCGGATGTCATTTCAGTATTGCCCAGCGGAAGCTGTGGTCGTGAGATCACCTTCGCTGATGGCAACAGTGTGAATTCAGTTTCAAGCATTCACATGGAAATCACATGTGTTTTGCCCGACGGAAGTCGTGGTCGGCCGACTCGGATGGCACGCTCCTGCAAAAGTCCAAATGCATCGCAGTTGCAGCGACCATTGACGCATGAGGCCTCATATCACCATGGCTTGCCACCTATCCCACTGAGGCTCTACGTCTTCACTGCCTTGACCTCAGAGGACTTTGCTTCAGGCATGGGGGGAGAAACGTGTACAAAGTACTGTTCTCACCAACGCACCTCTGCAAAGCGGGGGGTGTTGATAGGTAATGGCGTACCGACATAATACTGGCTCAAGAAAAACAAGCTGCTGCCCGTGCTGACTTTTAGGTAGATCCCACCTTTCAACAATGACAAAAGTGTTGAGTAACCCCACTCCCACCATCACCACCCAACAACTGCTTTTTGACGAGCGCTTGGGGGTCTCTTTGTTTGGAGCCAACCCCTTTTTCGTGGCTTTAATGGGAAACCCGAAAGGACAACCACCATTTTCGGGGAGGGGTCTCCTCAAAACCAAACACCCACTTGTGGTTTGGGACATGGTTGAAAAACGGCAGTTGAGGGAGGGTGCTGCGGTGACTGTCCCTTCTGCCAACAAGAGCTACCACAGACCCGCAAAAGCAGGTAGACAAGGAACCAACTAAACCGCCGGCCAATGTGAAATACACCCGTTCTATTGATAAGCGGATGTCCCCTCTAAAAGTGATGAACCCGACTAAACAGGGCACACCCTATTAATCAACCAGGGGCTAGGAGGTTATTCATCAACGGGGGGTTCCTATTATGCCCATTGTGTTTGTTTCAAGTGAGCTCCCAGAAAGCTTCCGTTTCTGTTGGGCTCAAAGCAACACTCCCAAAACAGGTACAGCAACACACACCTCGTCAAAGGCAATTGGCCCGGTTACGGAGCACGTCTGTTTCTTGCTTTTTCTCAAAGGAAGGGGATCCCAAGAGACCCCATCTTGAAAAACCCCAAACCTGTTTCTGTTCACCTCCTTTTGTCCTTACAGTTTGTGGGCCATAAATTCGGGTCGCAAAAAGGCCCCCCCCACCCCAACAAAAACAGCTGGTTCCCCTTTCACTTCACGATTAACGCAACCCCAGAAAAACAACACGTTTCGCACATATTCATGGTATGCGCTCTTTCATGACAACTTCTATATATTGAGGTGGTTTTGCAGGGAGGAAGAACAACATCTGGGTGCGTCTTTTAGGGACCCCCCCCAACACAACAAACGGTGCTCCTGGTAGCTTCCCTTTAACACCACCAAAAGCACCGCACCCCTCCGAGGCTCAAAAACGCACAGCTTCGAAGCCGTCAGCGCCTCGCCAAACTGAGTGAACAGCATCTTCAGCGCGATGCGGCTGCTGTACCTCGCCAAACTGAGTGCCACAAGCGTAAAGGAGAAAGGCGGCACCCATTTTGGGGAAGTTTTAAAGGGAAACAAAGCTTCCATTTGGTTTAGACCCCAGGAAAAAGTAAAAATATATGTCCAGTTGTGATAAACTCCTTTTAAAACCAACAATGGACAAAATATTACGCAAATGGAAGAAAGGGACAACCACACTACTTCGAGAAAAAACATTTAGTTAGTATTACCAAAATAGGGGGGACACTAGTCGCTATTTTCCTTTCCGCTTGCCTGGGAACCGGCCTGAAATGGCACCCCTCACAAACCGCGTCCCCTCGCAGCACATGGTCAACACTCCCCATGTGGGTGGACATGGTTCCCGCAATAGAAACCCTTCTGGTTGCCAAAATTATTGCTTCAGAAAGCCACCAAAGCCCAAGGAACCAGGTGTGTTGTCCCTGCTTTTGGTGCCTGACCCTTTGTGGGTTTGGGTACACCACGGTTTCTAAAAACCGGCACTTTCAAGGGTCGGATATGGTCGGATGCGCTGGTCCCCAGCCCTTGAGAAACCTGCAAAAAAAGCTCTCGGGTGTGGCAACCCTGCGTTCTCCACAAGCCTCAGAGCCAACATGCGATCGCCGGGCAAAAAGATGTTTGCTAGGTCCTCCAGATTTGAGAGGTTAGAATAAGGGTACCTTTTCTTTTTTGTAGTCATTTAGTAGGGGAACCCTCGCCAACAAAAGTTGGTAAAAGGGCACTACTGGGGGACCTAGCAGCGACTCTTCGACTCTTAGATGGGCCTGGAGCACCTGTTTGGGCTTCTGTCTTCATGCCTCTCCTCTCGTGTGTTTCTTTGTTTCCAGCAGGTTGAAGTCCACCTCCGCACGTTCCATGAGACCTTGGGCATCCCTTGTTCCGAAGGGACGCGGGCTAAGAAGGCAAGCAGCCCGTGCGAACATGTAAAGCTCGGTGATTCGCAAAATCGGTGGCCCCGAAATGGCCACGGTGTCCTAGTTCCTTTCAATACCAATTTAACTCCCGAGTGGATTGGCCCAAGAAGCGCGGGGAACTGAGCTAACGGAAGTCAGGAAGTGAGCCCACCTAAAGGGAGGTCCAAATCCCATTGTGCCATGCTCAAAACTCCGTTTCTTCGACCTATGGTCATGGATCCCGCAATGCAACCTATTATATTGGTCATGAAGGATCCTTACCTTGTGGATGACAACCTCTGGGTCTTTTGACAATGGCACAACCTCCCGACAGGCGCACTCAGTGATACCCTGGACGAGGTCTAAGGCTGTGGTTCCAGCCGGCATGGCGAGCCTCGAACTCACTCACTCGCTCGCCAGGCGTGGGTGCATCCTGTTTGTGTCCGACCAGTTTGCCTGGCTTTAGGGTCTTCCATTTGGTTAAGACCCCCGGGAAAAAATATGTATGTCTACTAGTAGTGATCAACTCCTTTTAAAACCAACAAGGGGAAAAAGAAAAAACACATTCTTAAACAAATGGAAGGGGTTGGTTTAGGGCTGGTTGAAGGACAGTTTAGTTTTCTTTTTGTGGCGGCTTAGTTCCAGAAGCCGCCATGGGCTCCATTGAAGGCTCATGGAGACTCCACTTTCTCGGGGGTCTTTTTGCCACCTTTTGTGAGAAAATTGGCGACCCCCTTAACACTACAAGGGGGTCGATCATTTTTCCACCAAAGGTGGCAAAAAGACCCCCCCTGCTCCAAATTATCCTTTCAATCCAACCACGGGTACCGACCAAAACAAGATGAGGCATGTGTTTTCATTGCGACCACGCAGCCCACGTGACCGGCAATTATTTTCTTCCAAGTGAACATGTTGACGTGCTCTCAAACTTAGACAAAAAGAGGGGGCCGTTTGTTTACGAGCGCCATGTCATTTATATATATATATATATATATATATATGGGTATGTGTTTTTTTGACGTGGCCGTGCCGGGAGGTTGGTATAAGGGGTATGAATCGCAGGTATGGTTCGGGGTATGGCTCGCGGGTATGAATCGGGGTATGGCTCGCGCGCCTCTGAACTCTTGCTTTGTGGCTTTGGACACTGCAAAGCTCCCGTGCGCTGGCAACTGGATAGCCGTGAGAATTTGGACCGCTTAGTTGCTACAAGCCAGCCTGGGGCGCTTGTGAGTGGCCTGAACTAGACAGCTGCCACTCTGCGTGAGTGGGTTAGCGAAAGCTTCTGCGCTAGGTGGAAGGCGCAGAGCCACTGCCTGAGGCGAACGTCATGGCCACCTCCACTTGGAGTTCAAGCGACCCGCGTGCTCACAGACCCAAGCAAGCGTTGCTTAAGGGGAAGCGCCGCTGCCCAGTCCGCCACCTGCACCAGTCACGAACCAGCGTGAGGGCAATACAGCGTGACATCCTCAAACGGCAGCCGCGCAGAGGCTAGTGGCCGTCTCACAGGTGGTGTACCGTGTCGCGCTTGATACATCACAGTAAGCCTTCCGAACCCACCTTCCGGCGAACTTCTGCAAAAAAAGCGGCGAGCTGGTTCCTGCAGTGCTTCTCTTTGAGTTTTGTGTCTTCTGAGGATTTGGGCGGCATAGCTTCGCTAGTACTGCCCAGAGCGCAAGAGGCTCTTGGCTGCAAATGGCAGCAGAAGGGTATGAATCGGGGTATGAATCGGGTATGAATCGGGGGTATGAATCGGGGGACAGAATTTTTTCGACCGGAAAGACACCAAGAGTACCCCAGGAGCACAAAGACAGCTTGTGTTTCACTGCGACAGTGGCCCAGGACAGACAGCTGTTTCCACCGCGTCGGACAGACTGCAGGAAGCAAGCTCCAAGTTTCAAGCTCAGCAGCGGCACCCCCTGCCACAGCGCCCTGCAAGTCCCAGCGTCTTTCGTCAAGCTGCACCCCCCGTCACAGCACCACGGATGCTACAGACAACTCTAGTACCAGGACATCCGCAGGATTGCTCTATAACTCCATCCATTGGCACTTTCCATTGAAAATAGCAAGCCGAGACCGAGCCGAGTGTCAAGGAACACCACTTGAGCCAAAATGGCCCCCCACGAGTAACCAGTGAGTGTGTGAGTGGACATGTCAACATGCAAATGCCACAGTTCTTGCATGTTCTTTTTTTGTGTTTTTTAAGGGGTATGACTCGGGGTATGGCTCGGGGGTATGGTTCGGGGCATGATTCGGGGGTATGGCTCGCCCAAGCCCCACCTCCCACGAAGACTAAAGAACTGACACGGTAAAAAAACACAGACCCATATGTATATATATATATATATGGTGGTTGATCTAATTCCTTTGTCTCGAAACGGCCATTCTTCGCGAATCTAAAAGTTACTTTCGCGAATCTTTCGCGGATTCATCGCCGTGCTCTTTTCATTTCTCGAGTCGGAGAATCGCAGCATTTAAGTGCCAGCGTTGTAAGCGAAATGACGATTTCCCAACTCCAGCTGTAAAGTTGCAACTTTTCATCACAGGGGTAGTACATGACATGCGCCGGCTGGAAAGTCGCAGCTTTTCGTTCGCCGTGCAGCTCCAGCTTGAAGTCGCAGATTTCCAGTACCAAGCTAGTATACTGACTAGATCGGCGCTCAGACTATACCTCCTTGCAATCGAAGCCTGCGCTTTCGCGCGGGCTTTCACGGATCTTTCGCGGAACTTTCGCGAAAAATCACCCACGTTTCAGAGCGGAAAGCCACCGACTAACACCCACAGACACACATACACAGGCTTGGAGCACTAACCAGCCAAGCAGGGTATCAAACTGTAGCATCACCAGGCTTAATCAGCGCAACATCAACAAAGTGTTTTAATCACAATAGAAGGAAGGCTCAGCAGAAAAGATGAACGGTTCCACATATCATTGATGAACCAGATACAGTTACGCAAAACTTTCGCGAGAAAAAAAGTTACTTTCGCAACTCCATCGCGAATCTTTCGCGGAGCTACCTCAGCCAACCCCGATGGTCACCGAATACTAAACTCCTTACAAGGACCTTTAGAACGAGTCCCATATATATATATATGTATTCTTCGTATGACAAAGGCACCGCCCCTTTTAAGGCGATCTTCGATTCTTACTGCCATGTGAATGAAAAATCAAATTGTCCTCGCCAAAGTGGCGTTGGTTCGGAAGGGCAAGCCGACCTTAGCCTGCTTGTTGCCTTGGAAGACCTCTTGTAACATTCGAAAAGGCATCTCGGTTGCTTTCTGCTCCCCTGCTAAAAGTTTAACTTTTAGTGGTTTGATGGGAAAACCCATGAGTTGGCAAAAAGTTAAAGTCCTAACATCCAAGCATAACGCACCAAAGTTCACTTCCGCACAGATTCTTCTTGGGTGTTCGGCCAAGTTAGCAACTTCGAGGTCCTACGTGGAGTTAATCTTGTTCGTGGGCAAGAAGGCCAGCCACATCCAAGTATCCAGTGGGATTCTGGCAATGTGCCGTCCTTTCGCTGACGACAGTTGGGTGTGTGTGTGTGTGTGCATTTAGAGGGTGCCCCTCTTTTGCGGTTTTGAAGGAACACCAAAAGAGAGACCACCATTGATTTTCTTCTTGTTGTTTTTTGGAGGGGTAGTCTTCTATGTATAAAAAAGGGACGCCCGTATGTTGTCTCAGGTGTAGCCTGAAAAAGTTCGCTCGCTGGGGCAGGGTTCACCATCCAAGGCGTACACCGTGTCAACAATACTTACTCCCTTCTTCCTATTTAGAAAGGACACCCGCCGACCCGACAAATTGCTAATACTAAATTGAAATTATCCAAGACCAAACCAATACTAAACTCTCTGGACACTGAATGAACTCAGCCAAGCTCTCCAAAAAAGTGCTTAGGCTCATTAGGGACCGCCTGAGCGGCAGAGGTTGCTATTCTTAGTCTGAGCGCTTCCAACCAATGGGTTGCCTTGCGGGAGAGGTTTGAAACTGTTCGGGCCTCCATTAGGTTTCCATGTATTTTTAAATCGAAAGGGTCCCATCCCTTCTCAAATTGGAACCCAATACTGACACCGCGATCTGAAACAGTTCTGGCCAAAAACTGGGGGACCCCCCCGAAAAAAAACTGAGGTCTTTCGTATTCGGGCGGGCGGAACGCTGATTCTTAGGGGGACCGGATTCTCTTTCTTGCAGTCATAGAGCAAAGCACCAGAGAAGCCACACCATGGGTGGCTCGCCTTTCTTGAGGGGTCCCCAGATTTTGGATAGTGTTTCAGGGTTCGGCCAAAAGGAAACCACTATTTTGAGGCTGAAATGATTCCCGCTTTGAGAAACGCCCTGTTTCACACGAGGACCAACTAGTGACAGCTGAACGAGACAGCCGCCACGCAATCTGGTCAGGCTTCCGCCAAAGCTGCGCTGTATGTCTTCTGTGCAAGCGCTTCCGCCATGCCTGTCGCTCCCCGGGCCAGGCCCGTTAGCAAGGCGGCCGCCTGCCTGCGTACCTTGATGACCGCGTTCCGCGCCTCGGACCGCCGATGGCGCTATCCTGGACTCTTCCCGAGTCAGAAGGCCCGCGGTGCCCTGCGCTCTTCCCGCCTCGTCCTCGCTGGGCGCCGATTTTTCTGCTGGATGCGTGATGCTCGTCTCCGAATCTGTCGCTTGGGCCCCGTTGCTGTTGTTTGTCAATGAAACACCAGGAGTATGTCATGTTTTTAAGGGTGGCTAAGGAAAAATCAAAAGTAAAACCGAAGCCCATTTTGGGAGTCCGATTCCTACAAAAGACGAGCCACCCTGCGGCTGGAAAGGTAGGCGAATGGACGGGCTTGGACGCTTAGGTCTAAGAACCTGACGCAGTATCTCACAACAAGAGAAGGACCCGTACTTCTTTCTGGGAAATCAATCCCAAAACAGCGGACGGGGTTCTTGGGGGTATGTGTCGAAATAGGACCCCTCCCCCTCCCTAAAAAAAGAAAAGACAAACATGCTTTCCTGTTGGTTTCTTTCTAAACAAACCTGAAACGTGTACCCATGGTACCCTCAAAAAGACACGCCCTTAGAGGTGTTGAGATCTTTCGAGAACCCTTTCTCAAAGGCGTCGGGCAAGATCTCTCAGGTGCCAGCTCTTCTGCGACTCGTCAAGGCCGTGCACATGTGTGCAAGATTCGTGACACGCAGCAAAGGCCAACCTGCTGAATGCTAAGAGATGTTAAGACTGGTGTTCACTTAGCCCCATGGTGTAACTCTGTTGCAGAGATCGGATCGGAGTCTCTCGTGCTTGCTGGCGAGTGCTCGGAGATGCGGAGCTTGGTACAATCCATCTGCAACATGTGTGCTCTGTGAACCAGGTCTGCGCATCGAAGGATTCCGCTGTGGTGACCTTCGAATGGCTCCCGACTCCAAAAAAGATCACCCGAGTGGCTCCAAAATTGAAGAAGCTGGAGTCTCCGCGACCCTTTTAAAATGGGGTCGCGACCAACCATTATTTTGGGTAACCCTTTTTAAGGGGTCAGAAGGAGACTCCAGGAACCAACCATGTCCTTGCAGGACTCCGAAAGGTAGTTCCCAAAGGCTCCCTCTCTGAAAGCACGCTCTTTTGTTTGGCAAATTTGGGCACCCCCAGCTCCGTAACGGCTCCCTTCCGATCACCAGCTTGCAACCCCCATTTGCTTCTACATATTTCAAGTGACAGATTCCCCAAGATGATGTCTCAAGCCGTTCTTGGAGCCCTGACCTTGGGCATACCCAATAAGCTACAAGACAAGGATACCCCTGGATTTTACGCAAAGGGCACCCTAGTTGCTGATTGAGGCCTTGTGGATCTTTCCTGTAGCATTCAGGACAATCGCACCCTGTTTGGTTTGTCGTGAAAGGAACCACCGTTCAAACATGTTGATCCGTTTCGGGGTATGGGACTTTAGGGCACAGGGGTGTGGGATCGAGGGGTTCATCCCCACTTCTGTGATACAAGAGAATCTTTTTGTGTGTGGGGGGTTGGCCTTGGGAAGCCCTTTCTGTTGTATCACAGAAGTGGTCATTTCCCACAGCCCTGTTAGGGCACGACTGTATTTTGTTGCTTGTCTGAAGCCCTTCGAATGGGGACTACCGGTGCTCGAGGTGCTCTCCCAGGCCACATGCGGCTCTCCAATCGCAAGTTTGATTCCTTCGCACGCGGAGCCACGAGGCTTTTTTGCAATCGAGCATTCTGAGTCAGCTGGAAATCCGTCTGAGTGAAGCTCGAAATTGCAAGATCCCGGCACAAGATGTTGGTCTTTGGGTACTCTCACTTCGAGTGAGTTAACCAACACTTCATTCAGGTCCCAAACAAGTATTTCGAGTCCAACTCAAGCGAGCCAATGCCACCGTAACTTCACCCAGATGGGGCCCCTCGGCCGGTTCCAGTCGTCTCCTCACCATCCAGAAGTTCAAACAGCCGGCCGAACGAACACACGAGCCGCGGTCAAAATATCCAATGCTCATCCGGAGTGGACAGTGCCTCTTGGTTTGTGTGGGACAAATGTCCCGACTAAATGAGCATAGGTCACAACAAGGCAACACTAAAATGCTGGTCTTCCTCGTGGAGTCTATTGAACCAATCAGCCTCCCCCTTACTGGTTGTTTGGATTGGTGGCTTGGGGGTTCGGAAGTGGCTGCCATTTTCACTCAACGATCAGGGGTTGAAACCCCAAACCGTCAAGCGGGGATAACCAAGGTGAAAAGGGCCCTTAAACTACCCCCTACTCCAAATATCCATTGTTTCCTTCTTCTTTTTTAAGGCTCTTCAAGGTAAATACCTCTTTTTTTAGTAGAGGGTCGACATGTTCCCCTAAAAAAAGTGGGTATTTGGAGTCGGGATACCCATAAAAAACTGGTGTTTGCTTGAAATTTACGGGGTGAGTTCCTTTTTGTTTGGAAAGCTTGGGGGTCCAAGTACCTTCAAAAAAAACAACCTCCCCCTCATGTTGAAACCATGGGACGTTTCTTGCGACGTGTTTAGACCGAAGCTCGCACGGCAGGTTCAGCGGCGATCTGTACAGCCAGCAACCCGGAGCCTCCAATTGGGTCCGGCACCAAAAGCTTCGGCAACACCCGCACATCACCCGGGTGCTGAAACTGATTGGGTTTCAAAAGCAACCGTTCTCTCCACATGGAGCCTTTTCGGGGCCTGGTTTGGAGGATGTTTCTTTAGGTGAGTTCCATGTGCCCAATGTCCATCAGGACCCATAGGGACATTGTGCCGCTGAACGACCCAGCCAGTCACTTTGACCGAAGCGGCGCCATCAGCGCCTAGGTGGTGCCGAGCGCATCTTCGCTGTCTCAGCCCTGAGCTTGCCATGTAGGGCCCCAAACGACGATGCGATTAGCTTTTCCCAGGTGGCTGAAATATCAAATATTTGTCTATTGGTTTTCCCTCCTGGTCATCCTACGTAAAGGACCTTTTGATCCACCTCCAAGTATACCAATATTTCACCTTACATGCGGGTAAGTGTTACATACCACCAGGGTGCTTGGGGGTTCAGGGGTTAAAAAATGGTTTCCATTCGAATGCTTGCAAAGCACATCATCGTGTGCCTGTAGCGATCAAAATTATTTTGGCACAACTTTCTGTGGCTTACCACACCCGACTTTCTGCCAAGACCAGTCCATCAATCGGTTACCTGAGGCAAGTATCCACCTCCATTTGCTTAAGCCCCGACAAAAAATGAGCAATGTGAGGCAGTGAAATCGTTCCCCTTCAAAACCAACCCGGAAAATAAAACAAATAATATCGTAAGCAAATGGCACTGGAGGTCTATGGAAATGGACACAAAAATGTTCCAGTCAATGGAAGTCCACAAAAGGGAGAGGCAATCCGTCCCCAACTCCTTCACCTCCCTCAGAGGTGAGCTGAAGTTCCAATTTGCTCGAGGAGAATGAACGGATTCTGCGGTTTCCACCCACTTCCAGTCGGGTGTGCGTGTGTGCCTTTTGAGGGTACGCTTGTGCCCAGGATGAAAGAGAATGAACTGATTCTGCTGTTGCGACCTAGTTACCGTTGTGCGCGTGCGTGTGCTTTTTAAGGGTACCCTTGTTCCGAGTGGCTTAAAAAATAGTCATTGCCCTACAAAGTCCAAACCCTCGACCCCCAAACACCTCAACTTGCTTCACATCCGGTGTACCACCTTTGCTTACCGTTCAGGATTGTCACCATCTAAATTGGGTCCCCTTGGTTGCCATTCTCGAACAATGGGCCTAGCCGTTTGGATGGGGTTCAACCCCCACTAAACCAAAGGTTGACCCAATCTGGATGATGACAATCCTTTGGAAACCATGGTACCCCATTTTTCAATGGTGGTTTTGACCCCCAGGGATCAGGTGTTGGGTCCCAAATCCTAGCAAAACAATGACGGTCATAAGAACCCCGTTTTCAGTGGTGGTTTGAACCCCACATACAAGGTGTTGGGTCCCATTTGGGTCCCTCGTCTTTTTGAAACATCTCAAACGGCGACTCACTTGAGGCGAAGGCTGCGAGGTCTGCCACTTCGGCGGCTCGTACCAGCCGGCGCTCTCCTTCCAAAGCGCAAAGCATCGCACCCACGAGTCGCAGCCATTCGTTTCTCTTTCCTCCAGTAGAGAGGCTAGAATAAGGGTACCAACTTTTTTCTGTAGTCTATTTTAGTAGGGGAACCAAATCTCCCCCAACCAAAAAAGTGGGTAAAAGGAAACAATTTCGAGTCGCAGCTTTCCTCCCACATGACGCACTTGTGGGAGGGCACATGGAAGATAAATATTCTCATTAAGGAACCCTCTGCAGGTGAGAAAGGGTCAGTCCCCTGGGAAACAAAACAATTGGCTCCAGTAGTGATTGAGTCCCTTTTAAAGCATCGGGGGAAACGTAGTCAATATTCTGAAACGCTAATGAACGTTTATTGACAGTCACTATCATCAACATGTACAATAAAAACCAAAAGGTACAAGTGATTCAGTTTTATTTTTGTTCTCTCCGAGTAGGGTTTCAGCACTTATCTGCAAAACGTGTTCAACCATCGCTACGCCAAACAGGAACTCGTATGCTTAAGGTATAATGTCAACCCTTGACTTGCCTAACAACTGGTCTTTACCATGAAGAACATGGTTACCCACTTTGTGTTTCGGGCACTTTGCTTTTAACGTATGATGTCAACTGATGGAAAAAGCCGGTTGTTCAACGTATATCCTCCCTCCCACTGACAAGGCACCTGACATGGGGTCCCTCTAAGAGGAAATTAATCTTCCAGGTACCCTCCCACAGCTGCCGTGAAAGTGGGAGGAAGGGTACCTCCACCAAAACACCGGAGTGTTAGGGCTAGGTCCTCCAGTAGAGAGGCTACAATAAGGGTACCAACTTGTTTCTGTAGTCTATTTTAGTTGGGGAACCCTCCACCAAAAAAGTTGGTAAAAGGGCACCTAGCTGGGGGACCTACAAAGGGACAACCACCAATCTCGAGGGCCTACTACTTCGAGACAAACTATATAACTAGCATTATCAAAATAGGGGGGATACTACAAGTCGTTATTTTCCTGTCCGCTTCCCTGTAACCCAGCCCGAAAAGGGCACCTAGCTCGGGGACCTGAAGGCCTGAAGGGGCAAACGGCGTGAAACACGCCGCTCGATCCTCCGGCGCCAATGGGGTGTTCCCGCGGATGCGGTCGGCGATGAGCTCGGCCAACATGATGGTGGGCCTCGTGCTCTGGCCGTGGTGGACGAAATCGAAATAAAAACCCGGGGACCAGCTGGGATGGATGAAGCCGGCCTAAAAAACTGATGAGGAACCGGACCAGTCCCACGTGGGACTTCAATGGGTGTGTCTTCTTTTTGGCACCCCTACCCCCAAAAAATAGTTGAACGGTTTCCTTGTGGTTTCCCTTCAAAACCACCAAACAAGGGGTACCCACTCCCAAAAAAAAGATCGCCAACTGATGAAGAAACCACAAATCCCAACTGGCGCGAAGCAAATTTGTCCGTCCACAGGCTCACTTCCCCAAACGATTGAAGTCCAACTGCCGAAGCAAGCAGGATACTCAGTCCTTTCAGGCAAGTACAAGCAACTAGGGGGGAACCCACCTTTGTAAACTAAATGAAAAACATATTGGTCCGTTTTCTTGAGGCATATTCTCCAATGAATCTATGGTGGAAACTGAAAGCACTGGAACCCAGACCTCTAGTGACCGCCGTTTTTGGGTAGCTAATCTTGAAGGGAAAGCCCATAAAAAGAACCGAAGCGGACTTTTCCCGAACGGCACTTTGAGAGAGCTCTTAGTCTCTAAGTTTCGCTAATTTGGGCCCATTCCGTCTCAACACGGGGGCTTTTTGGTTTTCCCTGGCTTCCTTCGAGCCCGAAAACCAGTCCCACACAAACTCGGCTTTTCCGCCATATCGAATGGCAACTGCAAAAAGAGGCCGCCCGAGCCGCGTGTCTTTTCTTCGGGGACCCCCCAAAAATGGTTGGTTTCCCGGTTTCCTGTTGGTTTCCTTTGGTCTCCCTTACTGGAATTCCCTTCCCAGATTGTCCAGGGCTATCAAATGGCAACTGCAAAACAAAAAGCTACCAGAGGTCCTTTCGGAACTGCTAGTCCTGGGAAAGGGACCTCCCAAATCCATGGTACTAAACCCTCCATGTGCGAATACCCCCCCTGGCAAAAAAAAATGCAAAACGCATAGATTCTCTTTGAACCAGGGGAAAATAAGACATGCTCTCTGAAACGCAAATGGAAGGAAACCAGAACCCAGTGCAAAATGGACAGGGCAACTGAAAACCATGACACTCAACCCATGACACTCTCCCCGCATAAGAAAGAAAAGGAAGGATATCCACACCCACAGTTACTCGGGTTTTGACCATGGCCCCAGAACGGTGAGAAACCATTTGTTGGTAGTGCTTTCTAAGGGGAACCCCCCTCCGAAAACAAGTACACAGTTACTGTGTTAAGGCAAACCCCGTCCGACACGTGGAAGAAAAAAAACGGCAGCCACCCTCTGGAGATCTTCATTCAGCACCTGAGCTTCCGGCGCGTTAAGATTGCCGCTCGTCATGGAGGGCATGATGGAGGCGTCCACGATCCGCAGGCTGTCAACGCCCTTCACTCCTTGGTCACGCCACGAGACTCAGTCGCCGCTTGTAGATTGGATTGACTTCCGATCGAGTGGCTGACCCGAAGAAAGCTCAAACTGTTTGTTTACCACTAACATGGTCTTTCCAAAAAGGTATATGTCCATAAACTCAAAACGTGAGTGAATGGAAAAAAAGGTCTAGGGTGTTAGGCGGCCACACCAAAGACCAGCCAGACTCTTTTCTTCAAACAGTTACCTAAGGTTGTCCACACATGAGTCATACTCAAAACCCGGTAGTAAAACGATCTACCCAGGACCATGTAAAGGATTAAGAAGGCGGATTTCCGCAGCCATTAACGGTTGGGAGTGCCCCTTAATAACCTTCATCAATCCCCGGGTTTTGAGCACGTGACTCACATGTCCCTTTTTGAGCACTGGTGTCGCCTCGTGCCGCGGTTGAGTGTCCCTAATTCCGTCAATCCCAAGCAAAGTGGACAGGGGGATCCTCAAAAGGAAAGTCCTTCTGCCAACGTTCCTTTGATGGAAAGATACACTTGTTTTTACATGAGTAGGGAAACAGTCATTTGTCACAAGTACCCAAAAGCAACCAAGACTCTGTTTGAACATTAGTAGGGACACTGTGATTTCTCACAAACACCCAAGAGCAACCAAGACTCTGCCCTCTGCGTCCACCACTTTGCCCATGGGGCACGTGCAGGAGAGGTGATATCCTGGTCAGGGTGCAATGTGCGACAAACTCGGAAAGGCAACGCTCTTTGAGGGGCTACACTCCTGCACATCAACATGGAACCGCAACACCGACCATGTGCGAAGGATTTGCTTTCTGGGAATCGGACCTTGTTTTGGGTTCCATGTTAGCTTGTAGGGGAGTAGCGGGAACCTCGGATTAAACCCCTTCATTGTCCGCAGGGCATCCTTCACTGAACAACAACTCCTTTTGATCCGGGGTCAGTGGTCAGTACAGTTCTGAGTAAGATGTGGGTGTCTTTTGCGAGGGTACCCATTTGGGGGTTAATGTTTAGGGTGCCCCTACTTTTACGCATGCCCATAGATCTCATCAGCGGGTCACGCTAATCAAACCATGCAGGGCCAGCAATCATGAGAAGCCTGCTCTCTCACTGCCAATGTGATTTCACCGAATCTGCCATCAACTCTAGCTGCACTTGTTGAATTGTATTTGTCCGCTTTGCTTTCGGGGGGGGGGAATGCAGCGCTCATGATGTTGGCCATCAAGGATGACAAACAATCCCACAGGGCCAAACTGGTCAGTACTTTGGTGTTCGATTCGCCAAGTGAATGAGTTGTGCTTGACCTAGATTATAATCTACTTATAACTTATAAGTCTCGCCAAGTGGGGTTAACCTTGTTGGGGGGTATACCCCAAGCGGCCAACCACGTACTAACTTGGCGAACCGAGCGTCCGAGTAACACTTTCTAAGACAGCAACCCTGGCCCTTCCGCGGCTGCAAGAAACACTGGATGTTCAATAGGGGTCTGGCTTCCTATGATGCACCAGAGCCGCTTGATCGCCGAGCTAGTTTGGCTAAACAAAGAGGTTTTAGATTCGTAAAAGGGGATATGTAGTAGTTCAAAGGATCACTAGGGGTTTGGTTTATCCCAACGAAACTTTTTGGCAAGTTGGGACTGCCGTGCTCATAGTAGGATGAAGGACCTCCAAATGTGAAAGCTTCATCTGCTGGTTTCCCCTAAAAGCCGAAAATCCGCCACTCTAGGGACCCAACACTTTACTGGACGTCTTGTGGCTCAGGCCTATGCGTCCAAGGAAATCGGATTCGGACCACCTCCCCTGCCCAGATTGGTGATGCTTTCACCTCAAAATGAGCACCATCCTCTCTATGGCCAAAAACAAAAAAGTGATTCCAGACAGGGTTTCAACTCAAAATAAAAACCATCCTGCAGGTTCTAAATGCATCAAGCCCAAATCCATCTGAAAATTATCGGCGCAAGCGCCGGAACGATGGTTGAACTCGCCTGAGTGGCTGGACTGTCGGATCCAGGCGTCCACCTCCTCGTCGCTCTCCAGGTTCACGTCTGTCGGGGCGTATCTCGCCTCGCGTCCCGAGCTTGGAGCACGGGGCTCACGTGTCACGAGAGGGTCTACCTGCTCACTTCCCGAGGTTGGCCACACAAAGTCGAGACATCCCGACTGGGGGAGGGGGGTGGGGGGTCAAGCACTTTTCCATTGATTCAGTCTTCCCCTTTGGGAAAATGGAACCCTAAATGGAGTTCCAGGGGTCAAATTGTCGAGACACTTTTTGCAAAGCCCACCAAACTGGTCCAAACCCCAAAGGAAACTCAAGTCCATGCCTTTTAGGGAGTGAGGTGCGCGCCACTTGGCATTCATGGCTCATTGCATCCCTCCCAACTGGTGGCGATCGGCGTGGATGTTTTTGTCCACGGGAATCAACCAGGAGGTTGTTGCACGTTGGCTACCGATCTACGTCCTTCACTTCCACTTCCAACAAGAACTTGTGATGGAAACGAATTCCTCGGTTTCTCAAAAAAGAAGATACGCATACGCTGTGTGCAAAGCTGGGTGTTCTTTCCTAAGCCGTGCCGAGCCCGTGTTTACACCTACCAAGCCCGGTTGAAACCCTCGCGCTTGACCGTTTGCTTCAGGGCGAGAGACCCACCTCGCCCCTCTAAATACCCACTGAGGGTCGATTTGTTCCAAGATGTTCCAAGCCAGGTCCATGGAGATCCTGACATGCTCCGATGGCTGTCGTGACTGAAGTGGCGAGTAATTCACCGCTCAAGCGGCGATCCACGGTTCATTCCCACAAGCCCGGCTGAGTGCTTACTGGGAACCAGCCAGGCGAGCACCTTTCTGAACTGTCTTCCGGCCCGTTTTGGAACCTGACATGGATTGAAGCACCTCAGAAGGTACCAAGGGATGCAACAGATTGACCCTGAGCTGCGCAAAGTTGAACTATTCGTGGATTAAATGGACACCCAGCCACTAAACCAACCAAAAATCAACTCAAAAACCCCCGGAACCGGACGGCGAACCGGAACCACCAAGGACCAAGAACCACATTTCGACCCCAGGGAAATGGCTCAAGTTGCCCTACCCTGGCCCATATCCACACCGAGAATGAGACATGCTGTGGATGGCTGAAATCGATATCCATACAACGCACCGCCGTTCAGAAACCCAACGGAATGATTCGATGTTCTGCAAGTCCCGACAAATGTTATCTCTTCGACCATGCTTTCAAACTGGTGCGACATGGAGTTCGTCCATCCGCAGCAGGATGCGTTGCCCCCATCAAAAGAATGGCAAGGAATTTAGATGACGACAATCCTGAACAGGAAGCAATGGTGGCAGTGATCCCTTGCCGCCATGAAAAGAATGGCAAGGACCCAATTTAGCTGACAAACCTGAAGGGTAAATGGCGGTTATGTATATAACGGTGCCACCTGGGATTTCCTCCATGGGCAACCGGCTCCAAGCTCACCGAGCCGAACCGGAGACCGAATTCACGGGTCGCCTGGGTAAAGGCCTTGAGGGCCTGCTGCTCCATGATTTCCACCGTCAGCCGTAGGCCCTCACGCAGGTCCACCCGATCCTCCTGTTGAGACACGGGAGTGGGCCCGAAGGGGCGACTGAGAAGACCGAAAACATGGGGGTGTCGTTGTTCAGTCCCCTAAAACTTGCTGGTGCGATAGGTAGGGAATTCGGGAATGGGGATTGCGCCTCTTTTTGATTCTTTGCCCCCTGGACAAAAATAACAACATGTCCAGTGGAGATAGATTCCCGATGAAACTGGCAGGGGAACATAAAACAGATAGTCTTAAGCAAATGGAAGCAGTGGCCGACTGAGAAGACATCGGCGGGTCCAGGGGTCCCCAAAAACTTCCTGCGATAGGTGGGGAATGAGAAATGGAAGGAACCTGGGGAATCCCTTAAAGGAAGCCACAAGGGATGGTTTATAGGGGGTGTTCCCTCATTCCGTGCAGAACACCAGCTTTCCCTTTGGTAAGTTGGTTTCCCTCAAAACCAAAAAGGCTAGTCTCAAAAAAGACAAACCCACAACGCTTCAAAATTGCCCATTCCTCGCTACGGGGCCATGATTGACAAATCCCTGGCCGATTTATAGAGCCCCATTGATGATAACTTCCTCGGTGGATTGGCAACCAAACTAAACCACGCTATTTATTTGCCACCCAAACCCAAGTGACGAAAGTCCAAACTGTTCATTCGCTACCAACATGGCAACCAAACCCTAAAAAACAGTGGCTAAAGTCCGACAATTGGAACTCGGTCAGAAGAAAGTTTCAGAGTGAATCCGGACGGTCAGAAAATTTTCGGATCCGTCTGATCCTTTGAGCTTTTGGAAGACTCAGTCGGGTGCGTCTTGTTGAGAGTATCATGGGGGTTGCTTGAAAGCCAACCGCTCTGGTGTTTTTTTTTTTTTTTTTTCTGGCGGGGGTCCAAAACATAAAACAAAAATGACATAGTTATTTGGTTGCGGCTCAAACACAGGGACCCATGGCAACTTGGATGGAGACGAAAGACCTTGGGTCCACTGGCTCTTGAAGCTTGAGCCTTATGGTTGATCAAAAGGTCCTTCACCTGGGATGACTACCACGAAATGGGAAGAGCTTCTAAATGGGCGAAACAAAAATGAAAAAAAATACGCCTTCTGAGGTTTGGAGGCTACCTTGCAGGTTGGTCTTAAAGGGACGGTTGAAACCGAACCCTTTGTTTGTGTATTTGTTTGTTTTTTGGGGAGGAGGGGCGTCCGAATCCCTATTTTGACATCGCTGTGATTGCCGGACATGTTGGAAAGTCACTTTCTCCGTGATACCAAACTGGGATTCCCATCCAACCAACTTCGTTGGCATCAAAAGGAAAGTGCCGCGTTCAAATCCAATGTTCCGCAAACTCTCACTTAGTGGGTTGGCCACAAAAGTCCAATTTTGTTTGGTTTCCACTAAAGCCGTCATCCCAAAAAGCGACTTAAGCCCAAGAACTCAGGAACGGAGACCCCGCAATTCTCGGGCCCTTCGGGCAAAACCGCGAAAAAAAAGGCTTCCTGGAGTCTCCTTCGCATTGGGCCCTCAGGGACAGAATGGCGAGGGCCATAGAAACACGACCCCTCGTAGCAAGGGCCCCGGCTGCTCGGGGTCTGCAACCACTATCGATCATTCAATAACAATCGCTTTGACTGTTATTGGCCCGCACACCGTCCTGGCCGGCAAACAAAAGATTCAGTTGCCACGGGCAAATCGGTAAGCCCAAGTATTTCCTAGCAAACACAGATCATCTGCTTTCCGACGGCATTCTCACTCATGCTGGCATTCCGCGGTTTCTGAAAACTGTCCGACGGCTTTCCGGCGGCTTCCCGACGTTTCTGACGGCTTCCCGACGCTTCCGACGGCTTCCCGACGTCTTCCTGACGTTTCCGATGGCTTCCCGACGTTTCCGACGGTTTCCCGACGTTTCCGACGGCTTCCCGACGTTTCCGACGGCTTCCTGATATTTCCGACGGCTTCCCGACGTTTCGTTTCCGACGGCTTCCCGACGTTTCCAACGGCTTCCTGATATTTCCGACGGCTTCCCGACGTTTCGTTTCCGACGGCTTCCCGACGTTTCCGACGACTTTCCGACGCTCGGGCCCTCGCGGGCCCTCGGTTTGCCCAGTTTTGAGGGCCCAAGCGTTAGCTTCCCGACGTGTTTCCGACGCCAGAACTTGACGCGCGCCGTTCTAATCGGCACTCAACTGCCCCATAAATACAAACTGTGACTTGACGCCATTGCAAGCCAATAGCAGCGATAGCGCGTAACCAAAGGAATTTTGCACGGCTCATGGGCCTGTCAGACACACACACACAAACAATCAAGGTCAGCAACCTTTTGGCAAACACGGGATAACACGCGACTCCTGCCAAGAAGCTGCGAAACACCAAACAAGTGAAGACACATCACCAGCCCACAAGTAAAACAACAGGTAACGCGTTAGCGATAACACTGTGGACTCAAGCCGCCCAGCCTTCACCCATAGCGCCTGGCCTTTTTTAGAACTATCTGAAAAACATAATTTTGTTCTGCGCAGGGGTGTCGTTGCGGCCAGTGGCCAGTTGGGTTTCAGACCTTGTCGCGTGCGCTCAAAACGGGTCTGGGCCCCCGGGGCGTCGAACTGTGAACTGCCAGAGCCCCGGAACGTCGTCAGCAGGGTATTTAGGCCGGACCCTTTCAATGCACATCCCGACCCTTCCAATGCACATAATAAAGAGCCTTAGGGCAAAACGGTTTTGACCCACCGCCATATTTTCAATCGGTCACGGAGTCTCCAGCGAGCCCTTCCTACCAGCCACCCCGAAGCGCTTTTGACGGCTAGAGCGAGCCCCTCCTCGGTGGCCAGGAAGTTTGGATCGATCAACGGGGCCTGGCCCGGATGGGCTTTCCCTTGGGTTGCCCTCTTAAACCAACCCCAAAAAGGGGTTCCAACTTGAAAAAGGACAGCCTAGGTCCTCCAGATTTGAGAGGTTAAGGGTGCCAACTTAAAAAAGGGAGAGAAGGGCTGGGGGACCTAGTATAGTACCACCCTCGGCACATCAAGGAAGACCGAGGAGTCTCACTGGGGATTGGCCCCAAACAACGTGTTGTTGTTGTCTTTGCGCCAGTGGATCCATTGACCTGCAAAAATGGGTAACCAAGAGCACCACCCGATATAAAGACCAAAAGGAAAATGGCGAAGGGTTGCCAAACTTCCTGCTAACCGAGATCCACTGGGTGCCACTAAAATGGTTGAAACCCAAGAAGAAGAAATGCCGGGAACTCCGGAAGTGAGACTTGTTGAAATTGGGTCAACCCAAGAAGCAGAAGTATGTCCATTGGAAGACCTGGTCCTGGCATTTGCAGCTCTGTGAAGTGGAGTCCTATGCTATTCTTTCTGTGAAAGCCTGCCAGACATTTCACGCAGAAGTGGACGTTCTGTGCTCCTTCTGGTTGGCTCGTCTTTGTTTCTTTGAAGGTACCCTCTTGTTGGCGTGCAGTTGGCGGAAGCCAAAAGGATAACCAGCTGTTCTCTTTTTTTGGGGGGGCCGAGGATTAACATTATCATGGCTGATTCATGCGGCTAGACTTCAAATCCGCGCAAAAGATCAGAACGTTGACGGAGCCCCGAACGCTTTCCTCACTTCTCGGGTGGATTGGCCAACGCCAACCTCTCTAGGTCCTCCAGATTTGAGAGGTTAGAATAAGGGTACCAACTTTTTTCTGTAGTCTAATCACTTCCCCCTATTAATAAAGGTCTCCCTAATAATAAATATTTGTATCGGAAGTCCCAAATCCGGGAATACTACTTTTAGAATAGCCAACACTAAACCAATTCTAAAGTAGATATTTTCCTGCCCGTACTCAAATCCAGCCCCATTAGGGGGACCCCGGGGGCACGTTTCCTTTAATTACTACGGCTGTACTACAAAGTTGCGACTTTCAGGCCAGAGCTCCGGGAGCACGTTTCCTTTACTACGGCTGTACTACAAAGTTGCGACTTTCGAGCCTGAGCTCCGGGAGCACGTTTCCTTTACACGGCTGTACTACAAACCTCTCTCTCTCTCTCTCTCTCTCTCTCTCCCTCAATCCAAAAAGGTTCCTTTGAGTGACCCAAAACCCACAACCAAAAACAACAAAACGTGACCTCAACTCCCGCTACTTAAATTCCTTACTCAGAAATGTGCGTTTGAAGCGATTTTACGGAACGGAACAGGGGGACCACAGTTGCAAACAAGCCTACACAGAACAAGAAGTACCTCCAAAACCTGCCCTCCAGAACCAGGGGACCCCTAATAATAAAAGTTTTGCAGGGGCCGTCGTTTATTATTAGGGGGAAGGGATTATTTTAGTAGGGGAACTCTCCCCCAACAAAGGGTACAAGGGCGCTACTGGGGGACCTGGCTCTGTGACTATGACTCCCCTGAATTTCCCTTTTGAGGATTCCACATTCCCATAGTCAAGGTCCCAAAAGCCTGACCTCATATTTCCAGGTCCTTTTGGGCAGAGAGTGGTGTGCCCAGCATGTACAAATTCTCCCCAAAAGAAGCCGAGAGCAGACGGATGGCACTGGCACCAGGCGGTTCAAAGGGGCCCAATTTTTTCTAAACCCCCAACCATAAGGGTCCAAGCCAACTCTGAAACTCTGTGAGTTCTTTTGAGTGCTTGATGTGCTTCTCTTGCTCTTTGGGTCAATCTACCTGGACCCTCACAATTCCCTTAAAAATGGGTTTGACTCCCAAAATTATGGGGTGATATCCCATTTTTATGGGTAGTTTGAGGGTTGTATAGATACCCTCCCTTGGTACTTTCTAGGGTGCTGTCGGCGTTCGCTGCCAAGCCATCCTCAAAGGAAACCTGTGAGTTCCTGGACTTCAGTCAGTGCTTGGTGAAACCATGTTCGTAGCAAACAAAGGGGAACAAGAATCAACAATGGTCAGATATCAGCACCTGTTTGTGGCAAGGGGACTCGTCCTTACTACTCTTCACTTAGCCGGAGTTCGAATCAGACTCGCTTAAGGCCGTGGTTCCCCGAAAGCACCGGGAAACTTAAGAGAGCCCTCTGATTTCTTAGAACGTTTGTGGGATATGATTGTGACTGAAAATTGCACTACCCTGCAGTAGGCAATCGAGAAGTTACAAAGAGAAGCATGGGCAAGGGTCAGTCAAGTGATTTCCCAAAATGGTCCGACACAATTCTTTCCCATTCGCTTTCCTTTCTTCTAGCCAACAAGCAGTCCCTTCAGAACTTCAGAACCTTGGTCAAAACCGAGCAAGTGAAACCACTTGGTTTCCACTTCTTTGGCCCATGAGTCAAGGCTAGGTGAAAATTGAACAGATCTTTTCGGGGGACCAACAAGGCCAAACTGAAAGCTCAAAAGGTCGATTTGGGCAAGAGAGCTAAGTAGAAATTCGAACCGGTGTCTTTTTTAAGGTTGGACCCCCCAAAATAGATGCTGGATTTCCTTTTGGTTTCCCTTTCAAACTGCCAAAAAAGCGGGTACCCCCAAAAAGCATGGTCCATCCCCAAGTAGTTCCAGTAGTAAGAAATTCCCTTAACACCAACACGGGAACATACAAACATATTCTTGAGCAAGTGGAAGTCAATAAATTGATCAATAGGGGATCCTTCTCGTTTGGGGACACACTCTCTTAATGACACCAGGCAGTAGAACCAACCCTTATGTCTGTCTGTCAAATGGGATTTTGGGCGCTGACTTAAATAACCCTTGCTTACCCTGACTTTTCCCAGAATAGTCCTTTTAACCCTTGGAACCACCCTGTATTTCTTCCCAGCTCTTTTAAAGGAACCCAACCCGGATTTCGATTTTCCCCTTTCCCTTTACCACTACAAGTGCTAAACCGCACGGTTCCTTTTTCTTGAGCCATGAAAGTCGGGGATTCACACTCCCCCTGGGTGTCTATTGCACCCACAAACGTAAACGGCCTTCCGGCCTCCAGACCGTGCGGTCTTCACTCCTTGTCCTCGCCAAGCACCACCTTCCCAGCCGCCGCTGCTCTTGCCGTGCATGAGCTCCCCCGCGGCTGAGTCTCCTCTTCTTTGATGTCCTTGCTTGGCTCCGCAGACCCTTCTTCACCCGAACTCTGCCCAGGCGGTTGGCTCTCCGTCCCCACCACCTCGATGGGACCTCCTCGCAAATGCTCATCGGCCCTCCACAGGCTCCCTTGAAGACCCCCAAGAGGTTCACCTCGAGCACGAGCTTGAAGGAACTCCCACCGCTCTTCCGACTTCCTTTCCATCTCGCGGTAGTACTCCATCCTCTCCGTCCCCAGCACCGCCCTTGTTGCCCTCACTGGGACCCGACCTCCAGTCCCATCTCGCACATGGCATACCACTACCAGATCGTCCCTCGAGGCCTTTGCCTGAGGTCGGATCGCCTTCAAGGATTTGGGTGCCTGCTTAGGCAAAGTCATGCCCGTCCAGGGCCTAGTTCCAGTCCCTGTCCTGTCCGTCCCCAAGTCCTTGTCTCTTGAGCTGCCGGTAGCTCTGTCAACACCAACACCTTGCCCCTTCTTTCTGTTAGCAACATTGATGTCCACGGAGCCGCCTTCCGCTGTCTCTTTCGGTGGGCTCTTGGCCTCTTCATGCGGTCTTGCCAGTTCTTTATCGGGGTCTTCAACCGGTCTTTTCAATTTCTTCATTCCCACACCGCACGCCTTCTTGGTGAGTTCCCAGATCACTACCACCAAAATGGCAATCACCGTCAGGATAACCTCCAGCGACACCCCTTCCAGTTCCGGCTCCTCCCCATCTTCAGCCTTTGCCACCGCCACCAAACTCAGCATGCCCACGACAGCCTTCAACTTATCCACCGCGAGCCACCCTGCTGCTCCAACCTTCTCGATGACCTTCTCCCCGAACGCCTTCTTGACCTTCTTCCTCTCTCTCACCTCCAAGCCCATTCCTCCTCTGCACTTCTCGAACTGGATCTTTGCCAACGGTTTGGTCAATCCATCCGCCGCCAACAAAGTCCCCGGCAGATGCCTCAACCTCCACTCCTCCTCCTCTATCAGCTCTGCCAACCTTCCAGCCCGACATCTCAAGTGCCTTGACCGCCATGCGCACGCCGGCGTTGTGATAATGCTGATTGCTGCCGCGTTGTCACCCAAGATCATCTTCTTGACCTTTGACCCTTCCAGCAGCTCCACCAGCGTTGCCACCGCCTCTCCGATCGCCGTCGCCTGCACGTAGCCCGTCAATTCTGCCTCTGCTGTAGACAACGTTGTAAAGGCTTGCCTTGTTGATTCCCAAGCAATGATTCCGCCTCCATACAGAACCATCACCCCTTGGATTGATCTTCCACCTCCTGGCGCGAAGCTCACATCCGCCTGTATCTCCAACGTTCCCATGCTCCGAGGGCCTGGAAACTCCGCCTCTTCCTCCCGTGGCTCCATCCTCTTCTGGTAGATGATGCCCACATCGTCCGTGTTCTTCAAATAGCCCAGGATCTGCTTCGCCACGCTGAGTGCCTTCTTCGGGTACTTCGCCACCATTCTTGATGCCTGGCCAACTGCGAACGCCACATCCGGTCGCGTCCTTGTCGACACCCACAGAAGTTCCCCTAGCGCCACTTGTGCTTCTTTCACCTCCTCCGGAGTTCTATCCTCTTCCGGCTCCTCCGACAGCTCCATCTTCCCCGCCGGGACGTCCACATTCTTCACATCTGGATGTCTCTCCACCAAATCCCGAATGTACGCCGATTGGCCCAGCCAGAAACCACCTTCTCTTTCACAGATCTCCACTCCGCAGAAGACGACCGGCTCCTTTCCATTGACCATTTCCGGAGGCGACGTTTTCCATTCCTGCTGAAGCCGATCCATGAAGCCCTTCATCACCGTGTCCTCCGCCGCGACCAACATGTCGTCAACATACACCACGATGTTTCCCACAATCTTTCTCCCTTCTACCTCCTCGATGGCCCACAGGTTCCCCTCCAGCAAGTCCATCTTGTACTCCTTCCCGCTCACCCGCCATCTGAACTCCTTCATTGTTTCGTCACGATGGCATCCCCAGTCCTTTGGACTAGTGTTCAAGCCGTAGAGCGCTTTGAGGACCAACCACCGCTCATTTGGCTCGGTAATACCAGCCTGTCCAAACACCTTCGGCGGAGTTACTATCAACAGTCTCTGCCTCCGATTCGGCGCTTGGAGAAACGCGGTTTTCACGTCCACGGTCCCCACCTTCCACTCCTCATAGGCTGCTTTTCGGAGGGTCGCTCTCAAGGCTATACTGTCCACGCCCCCCGCAAACACCTCCTCTTTGGTCTCCTTCGCAATCAGCTGGTTCCCACAAACCACTGCTCGAACCTTCCTCCGCCCCGACCCAGCCTTGCGGGTGAATACTCCCTTCCCCGTCGCTATCTCCACCTCCGCGTGCTTCACAAGCTCCTCTGCTTCGGCTGACGACAACGGCTTGATTGCCTGGGTCTCCACCGTTAGCGATGCATACTCCTCTGCCATCGCTTCTTTCCAGAGCTCAAGCTCCTCCTTCACCACCTCCAACGGGATTGTCTTTGTCTGCAGAAACTCTTCTTCTTCTAGCTTCTGCACCGCCTTCAGCTGCCTTCTTTCTTCCCCTTTGAAGTCCTTCAGCATCTCCTCCAACAGGTTCACGTCCTTCGCGATATTCTTCACCCACTCCAACTGCCAGGATTCCATCGCCTCACCTCCAAGGAGCTCCTTCTCCTCATACCACACTCTTTTCAAATTTCCATGCCATTTGACAAGCTCCTCCTCCCACTCCTTCAGGTTCTCGCACCCCTCATCTTCCCGGCTCAGGGGTGTGAGCCACCCAACCCCTGCATTAGGCGCTCGGGAAGTCGGGGATTTCGCTATCCCCACGATCATCTCCGCAATCTTCGCCACCCTGCCTGGGATTACCGCCTCATCCACCGCAACATTCGCCACACCTCCCAGCTCCCCCCCGGCCACTCTGGCCGGATCCGGCTGCTTTCCTCGAAGGCGACGCCGAATCTGCTGCTCTTCCTTAACAACCTGCTCGGACACAGTGACCACCACAGCGGAGGCTCGAACAAAACATCCATCCTCGCACTCCACATAGTACCCCTGCGCCATGTCCTTTGAAGGGCCCCAGACTCTGACGGGCTCAAACTTATGCGGCCAGTCCTTGTGCTGCTTTCTCCATCTCTTCACCTTGACCATCGAACCAAACGGCACCAGCGAAATCATCGGCACTCCCAGCGCCCTTAACTGACTCCTCCACCTGGCTTCCGCTGCATGGCGTACCGCCAACGGCCACTGCTCTTTGGGCGTCTTCGTCGCCTCCAGCAGCACCCTCGTCCGGTTCTTGATGACCCCCACTTCACTTTCACACCTGCCATTAGCCTGGGGTTCATCCCCCGCCGTCACCGTCCTCCATAGGCCGCGCTCGGCTGCCCAAGTTCGGAACGCGGAGCACGTAAACTCCCTAGCCCGGTCGGTGTGTACCCGCAGCACTTGCAGTCCTGCCGCACGGTATCTGCTATAGCACTCTGCCACAGCTTGAATGACCACGTCCCGGTTTCTCGACTTAATGGGCACCGCGAACGTCAAATTGCTCACCGCCACATCTTCCAAGTCCTTCACCAGCTCGTGCCATTTCCTCGTTTCTTCTTCTGCCTTCTCTACTTCCACCCGGCCCTCCTCCCCCGGAGCTGGGTCACGGTTCTCCTCCTCCCATTCCAGGTCTGCGTCCACCTCCGGTAGTTCACCCCCGTCAGCAAGTCCTGGATCAGCGCGACCCTCATCCCCTCTGCCGCATAGAGCCTCTCCCTGATCCTCCACTTCCATGTCGTCCTCTCCCAAAGCAACCAGTGGCTCCCCTGTGGACTTCCTCACCGGAACCGTCAGGACCGTCACCACCGCATATCTCGCCTTGGCTCCATCCTGGTCCACACCCTCCTTGGTGGGTCCCAGAATGTCGACCGACATCACGAAGGAGTTGGGAGCCCGGATCCTTCGATGACCCCCCGCTCTTCCCGCAGCCTCCATACATACCCGGCAGTCTCGTCGATGTGGTACGTGCTCGTTCTCCACATGCCTTCTCCATTGTTCCTCTTTTGCCGGGAGCCTCGCCGCTTTGATCCTCATCTCCGCCATCACCTCGTGGTTCACCCGCTGAAGCCCCATCTTCACCGCTTGCTTGAGCTCCGGTGCCCACGCCGCCCATGATGCCGATTCCTTGATCCGTCCCTCCGTGCTTCCGCTCCTTCCCACCACATCACCCGGGCCACATCTTCCATGAAGTGCCAGAACCTCCGTCACATTGGTCATGACCGTGGTGGGTTTTCGCCTTTCATGCCCCAGAGGACCTTGATCAAACTTTGCCATGCCCATGCCATTCTTCTTCACAAACTCCTGTGTCTCCGGCCACGCCCAAAACGAAGCATAGCCCCCCGACGGCGTATTCAGCCTCCCTTCGGCCTCCCCCGCACCTAGCCACTCATCGGGATCTCGGGGATTCTCCTGCACGAAGGCCGGGCCAGTCCAGCCCCTCTCTTCCCTCACGCTCCTTGTCACCTCAAACAGCACCATGGGCAACAACCACAGCGCTGAATCCTGGTGGGTCTTCATCTGTGCCTCCGCAGCTAGCCCCTTCAATCCGAAGCGCTCTCCTCCGCCACGGCTCCGAAGCGGTTCCGGTCCCGGACGCTGATATCGGCACACTGACACCGACCGGCACGGCGGTCCTCCGACCACTCCCGTTACCTTGCCCTCCATGCAGAGCTGGAACAAATAGGCCTTCACCGCCGGGTTGAGAGCATCCTGGCCCTTCTGCAAATCCAGGCACAGCACCACCTCACCAGCATCCTGCCAAAAGCTCTGGTCCTTTCCGGAGAACAAGTGCAGAACCACACCACGAGCCTGTTCCACCCTTCTCCTCGCCCTGCGGTTCCACGGAAGAACCTTGTGGAAGTCCTGTTTGAAGGCGCCCTTCATGTCCACCATCTCCAGGCCACTTCCCATGATTTCCCAAACCGCCACCGGAACCTCCGGCCATCTCGCCCTCCACTTCTCCATCATCATTGATTCTGCCGAGGACAACCTGCAAATCTTCGCTCTGTTCAAGTGGAACTGCTCCAGGTCTCCGATGAGTCGAAGCGCCTCCTTCCCCGGCACCATTGGACACCCATTCTTCATCTCCACCTTGATGTCCCCCTTCACCGGGTGCTTCACCACACATCCCTTGTTATTCCAGGATATGCCATAGCCCATCTCCACCAGACCCGCCAGTGGTACAATCGGCTCCACCTTCTCCGCTGACAGCAGCGTCCTTGTGTTCTTGTGTTGCCAAAGCCGTGCTGTACCCGCCGCCAGCTCCACTGTCACCTCCTTCACCTCTTTGCCCTTTAGTTCCCCTTCTCTGGCTTGGCGAAGAGCATGGGTGGCTCCTCCATCCAGCAGACCATAGAACTCCTCTTCCACTTTCACCGACCGAACTCTGATGACCTTGACTATGCTCAGCGATTTCAACAGCCCTGTCGCTTCCGTCAGCAGCTCCTGAACATTTTTGCCTTGCCGTCCAGCTCCCCCGGACCCAGACGCCTCCTTTGCGTCCTCTGCTACCCCCTTTTCCGCTGCAACCTTCGGCTTGACTGGCTGCTGCGACTTGTTCTGCTGCTGCGACTCGCCCTGCGCCTGCTGCTGTCTGAACCCATTCCTGCCGGCCGCCTCATGCTTCACCGGGCATTCCCCCTTTCGGTGCTGTAGCGACCCACAGATCCAGCACCGATCTGCCTTCTTCTCCACCACCGACCAGTCATGGCTATAATTGCAGTTCCGGCCCATTCGGCATCCTCGTTCTCCTGCAAAGTACACGCAGAGCTTCTTCTCTCCCTCCCTGCGCTGCCCAGACTGCTCTGTCGGCTTCATGCTTTTGACCTTCACCACCTTCTCGTCCGCCTTTGAGGCCACCATCACTTCCACCTCCGCTTGGATAAACTCCGCCAGCTGGATGATGCTGTCTTGCGTCGGTGCGACATCCACCCCCAGGCTATTTCTCAAGAGACTAAGCCTGAAATGGACCTGACTTCCTTCCTTTGCGATCCCGTTGGTCATGCTATCCAACGCTCTCAGCAGCAGCGAGGGATCCGGCATCGCCAGCTTCAGCTCTATTGTACGAATGTACCACCTCCGCCATTGCCGCACTGCTGCCAAAACCTCCGCCGGCACCGTGTTCCCGTTCACCTTTGGCTCAACCAGGTAGTTGAGGAGGCTCTGCCTCTCTGCTGGCCCCCCTGGCTGATACATTGTGAGCACCTTGAAGACCATGCCTGCCGCTGACAACGTCCTTCTTGACACCACCTCCTGTCTCAGTCCCTGAGGCAACGCCCTGAGTAGAAGACCAGCGCCACGTTGCTCCACCCGGGAAAACGGGTACTTCCCCAGCCACCCGGGTTCCTCCGGCGCCACATTCAGCCGATCCACCGGCCGCATGTCCAGCCATTTCTGATAGGCCCTCTCCGCATTGCTCATGATGTGTTCCCACCAGACCGCTGCGCTAGTGCTGAGGTCCATCATGATCGGCTTGATTTCCGCCAACCAGTCTCCCGCTGCCAGCGGCCCTGCTTCCTTTGCCCCCAATTCCGGCAGCTTTGGCAACTCCGCAGCCCTGATCGCCTCTTCCCGAAACTGTCCCGCTGCTAGCATTGCCTTCACATCCTCTGGCCAGACATCCGATCTCGCTCACCACCACTTCCGGGTCCAAGTCTGCCTTGGCCTCCAATCCTGGAGGCGGTGCCGGAGCTTCATCCACCATTGCATCTGCCCGTTCCCACGTCAGCGCCCACTCATTTCTGGTCATCTGCGCCGGTACCATCTTCAGGCCCCCCGACTCATAGTCCTTGGTCCAGGTGTAGAGCTCTCCTTCTCTCGGCTCCTCCCTTCTAGAGTGACCTCCTCCTCCTTCTAGACGAAGACCACCCTTTCCTCTCTCAGAGCGGGGTGGCGTTCCCCTCGGGACTTCCGTCCCTCCTGGGGTCCTTCGATGTTGCGGCGTCCTTGGCCTCGGAGGATACGGGGGTGGCTGTGGGGATCTTGTTCGATCTCGCCGTTCCCCGTTTCCATGTCCTCTCCCCGGCTCTGCAGGTGTCTGGAAGATCTCCTCCTCTTCCTCCTCAACTCTCCTCCGCCGGGTTCCATCCCACTCCCAGCGATCCCACCATGACCTCCAGTCCGCCAACTGGTCCTGGGCTTCCCTCAGTTGACCCTGAGTTTCCCGGACCTGCTCCAACAGCCGATTGATCGTGCTGTTCCTCCTCTCCAGCAATCCGCCCTGCTCCGCCATCTTCCCCTTGAGATGGTCCCGTTCTTGCTCCATGCCTCGAATCATCCGACACGCCAGCATGAGTTGCTTCTCCATGGCCGCTTGAATGTCGATCATGCCGTCGTCATAGTCCGGCACGAGTTCCTCATCATCATATCGCAGGCCAGCTGGTAGGTTTCCTTCTGGAATCCACGTCTTCGTTGCCGGATTCCAAACCATGTGAAGCTCCATTGGCCTGAACCCCGCTCTCGTTGCCGCTCTTGCCTCATCCCTCGTCACCTCCAATTCCCTCGGCTGCGGTCTTCTCCCGTCCTTTGCCCCATGTCCTTTACCTTCTCGGGGTTCCGGACCTTTGCCTCCAGCAGGAACTGAATCGCCAGGAAGATCACGACGAGGTTCCGGACCTTTGCCTCCGGCAGGAACTGAATCACCAGGAAGATCACGACCTGCTTCAGTTCGACCTTCTTCCTTCCTTTCTCGAGAATGCCCCGTGCTTCCCCTAGTAGCATAACCCCTTCCATAGATAGGATGTCTTCCGCGATGCCCAACACCTTTGCCTTCACGACCGTCCTGACCACTTTCCCGGTCTCCCGGATGTGGCCCCACGCTCGCCGGTCTACCTCCATGAGCACCCGCAAGACCCCCTTCAGCACGTTCTGTGGGCCTCCCTTCATATTCTCCCCGAGGATTGCCTTCATATTCTCCCCAATGATGACCTTCCCCTTGAACACGGTGTTCAGCTTGCCCCCGTCCCGGATACTCCCGAGGATGTTCTCCACCATGTTCTCGACCCCACCCACGATGCCCTCCTGGATGATCCCCATGTCGAGCTTCAGGAGGCCACCCTCCAGGATGTCCACGATGGCCATCGCTACCGCTTCCTCCTCCCCTTTCCGCTTCGCCCTTTGGCCAGTTCTCCCTTTCCAGGTCCTCCTGCAAGCTCCGCTTCACATCGCTCCAGAACTCTGACCTGCTGCTGCTCCTTGTGTCCGCTTTATGCCACCCTTCTTGATCGCGATCGTGTCCATGTGGTTCTCCCCGGTGTGCTTCTGCCATCTCCCCCTCCGGAACCCTCGGCAGGTCCTTGGGCCGAAGCGCCTGCAGCTCCGCCTCCGCCCTTGCCTTCTCGCTCCAAAACGGGTTCACCGGCACCGCACCCCCATGACCACCACTCTCCGCCTCACCCTCTCCGTTGGGCTCGGCGACCATGATGCCCTCGTCCCCCGCATCCAACGACCTGGCCCTCCTTCTCCTCCTGCCAGGGTCCATTGCGGGGCCTACCCGAGCAGCGTTGGGCTCATAACCTACAAGTGCTAAACCGCACGGTTCCTTTTTCTTGAGCCATGAAAGTCGGGGATTCACACCACAAAAAAAAAACGAAGAACAAAGAGAGAGAAAACACGTGGCGCCCGCTCAAAACGACGGGCGCCTCGAGGATATCCCCCGAGGCCAGCTTTACTGAGCCCCTGCTCGTGGGGCGCATGGTGCCGCAGTGGGCCTGCGGCGAAACCAGCGAAACGCGAAGCGTGCGAAGGAAAGCGACCGAAACAGGAAATTGGTGGCACATGCGGAGATACTGCGGATGGTTGCGAAATCCATTTCGCACCACTATGAAACCTTGGGAAACCACTGTTCGTTGGCATTTACAGGGGAATCATCAGTCCACTTGTTTTTAGGTGGTGCAGGATTTCGTCCATCCACGGTTTGTCTGCAGTTTCAGAAATGCAGGGCAATTGTTGGCGGAGTTGGGAATTCATGTCTACCTGCTGAGGGGTTGAGCCAAAACTGAGGGGGGTCTGACCCCTTTTTCTAGGGGTCAAGAAGACTCTAGCTAGGGGTTGATTCCGCGTCTCCCTGCTTTTTAACTCTCGTTCTTTTCAAAAACGGATCTGTGTCCACAGGGATTTGGGTGGCTTTCTGGAAGGAAGGGCCCCTGGAAAGAATGGAAATGGAAGCTACCCCTAAAAAAGGAGACCGCACCTGGAGCCCCAAAACACTGCTCTTGGACAAATGACGTTGCGCGAAAAAAAACAACCCTTATGGGTAAAAACGGGGACCAAATACGCCTTTTGACCCAACACAAGTTGCGTTTCGGGGCTCCAGGCACCTATAGGCCAATTACAATATACGAAGGTACCTTTTGAGATAGCCTGTATAACCCATGTACCACTGATTTCCGGGACCCTGTCTCAAGGGTTTCGTAGTTGAGTTTGTCTCAAAGCAGGGGAACCCTCCAAAACAACAAGAGGTTGGTTTCCTTCTGGCTTCCCTTTAAGCCAACCCAGAAAAGGGGTAGCCTCAAAGAAATATGCCAATCCCATACAACATTTTCAGGGGACCCCTTAGGATCTGCCAGCGTCGCTTGGCCCTTTGTTTGGCCTCTGATCACATAGTTGGAAGCATACCTGCCGCGGAAAACTCAGCTCCGCAAAACGTACCAACTGGAAACAGGCGGAGTATTTGAAGCTTTCCGAAGTGAGCGAAATCAACAGAAAACCGGAACTACACATTTTAGGGCGAAGGAGTACACAATCTTCTACAATCATGACTTAAGCTGTGTTTAATTAGCACACCACAAGTCCAGTCTAAATGAGCTCCTTACATCACCCCTATCTCGAGGAACACCTGGATGGTATTTAGCACTTAAAAATGGGCACGCACAATTGAGCAGAGACCAAAACGCATTGACATTGGGTTCTACCAACATGGCAGGGTTTATATTGGCTTGTCTCACAACAGATGATCCCCAAAAATGGCCGGCGTCCTTTTGGTTTCCCTTTACAACCCACCAAAAAAGGGGTACCATCAGGCAAACACAATTCCATGTAGGACTTGCATCAACCTCGTGAAGCCAGGCAGTATAACCTTTGCTGTCCTCTGCTAAAAGTCGAACTTTTAGTGGGTTAAGTGAAGACTGCGGCTAAACTTAAACAAACAACTAAAAGCTTGAGGGGTCTAAGGGGATGGCTGGGAACCACCAAGTACGCACACTAAAATTGCCTTTTTGGGGTTCGGGCCCTAAATTTGGCAAGCGCCTGGTACCCGTGCGCAGCCAGGAAGTCGAGCTGCCCCACTACGATGCCAGGGATGAAGTGGTACCTCCGACAACCCCAGCCCTTTGGTACAGGGTTCCCTATATATTCACCACCCCCGCAGGGCCTACCTTTCCTCTCGTCTAGTTGAAGGGATATACATACATATATATATATATGTATATATATATATATATGAGTCCTATATATTATATATATATGGCTCAAATAACGTTTTGGTATGGATCGTTCCGTGGTGGACGTTTGGATCGGTCTGGATCACCTGCGCTCTGGGTCTGGGTCGCCTGTGGGTGTTGGCCCTTGATCTGGACCTCAAATCTTGCGCCGCAGCCATATATATATATATATGTATATATATATATATACGAGGCTGCCCGTTTCCAGATCCCCTGCTAAAAGTGCAATTTTTTTAGTGGGTTAAAAGGAAGCTACCACTAAACCCTAAAAGCCTAAAAGGCTAAGGGGACGGCTGGGGGCCACCATATATGTGAGTTCTGCTTGCTGGACACCAAGGGGATTTTGGACATGACCCCCTGGTGTCGGGGGGGGTTTTCCGGCGAGTGTTTGGAAACAACAATGGCTGCAAAGAGCAGTAGCCCGGTGGTTGTCAAGGGTCACCCCCGCCTACAGGGCCGAAAAGGGCAGGGTCGCAACCGAATGTCTGTTCACCAACCAGCTAGCTGAATGCAGCTCTATCCAATTTGGTCCGTACGTCTCAGACCGTCTGGGCGAATCATTTCAATGCATGCGGCACAAGGCAAATGGGGGTGTCTGTTCTTGAGGGTGCCCGTTTTGGTTGTTATTTTGTTTAAAGAAAGCCAGCAGTTTAACCGTTGCGCTATTTCCCCCCTAAAAAGACACTCTCATGTCGCAGGAAACCAAGGGACACCAAGGCAAACCAAGAGTGAACCCACTGGAAACCTGGTCATTTAACCCATTGACCGGTTTCCAAATCGGTTCCTTTCGGATGAACAAATGCTAAAAGTCCTCTGGTGCAAGCTGGAACCCGTTTAGAATCCGCTCGTCGTGACCCAGTCTTCAAGCCAGGGGGACTCCAGGTAGCCTCCAAGGAACCTAGAGAAAACGGGAACGGTCTTCCAGGAACCCCAGTGGGGGTTCTATGTCTGTTATTGGGCGGGTAGATGGGTTCCACAGAGTTCCGAAAAGGGATGGACATGTAGCTTCACAAGAAGCAGGGATTCCAATCCCCAAGCCACCAATCCAAACCACCAATTGAGGGAAACCTGAGTAGTAGTCCTTTTGAAACCTAGCCTCAAACCAATCCCCTTAAACCAACCCCAAAGAAATACCGAGCCTGACAACAGCAACCAAACACCAACCTTGAAAACACCCCTACCCCGATCAACACATCGCCCACTTTTCGGCGAGACGCTGCAGGTCTGGGTGCGCCAAGTTGGCCTTGGAGCGTATGAAGCCGCCCACCTGACGGAAAGCCGGCGCTTCGTGCAGGGCCAAACCTGCCTGATGTACCAGATCCATTCGTTGTACCTCACTTATTCCAAGTATTCTAGTTCCCAAAGGGACAAGTGCCCTTGAAGCATATCCAAGTTAGGTTGTTCTAATACTTTGTGTGCGAAAAGGAAAGCTCTGTGGGGTTTCACTCGCTCTTTGAGTGGATGGCCAGCTAAGAAAAAAAACACACACTGTCCAGGAACTCAGGAAGTGAGAGTAAACGAAAACCAAAGAAAGCCAACAATTCCTTGCGATGGTTGTCTTCAGGCTCCCCCATTATTTGGACACCCCCTGGTTGCCTCACCAACTTCCATGAACCGAGATGGGAACAGCAAAATATGAAAGGTCGGTTGGGACGGTGGCAGAGTCATCTCCGCACACAATCTGGGAGTCATTCGCGCATTCAATGCCACCGGGTCATTTGCGCACGCGATGTTGGGGTCATTCGCGCATTCACGGCCGGAAGTGTCCACCCCAGCAAAGGGCGCGCGTGCGCCAGGCTGGGAGGGACACTTGGGAGAAGAGGCGTGCTGCACGGGACAAAGTGGGAGGGGAGGCACGTGCGCTGTGCTGGGTGGGCGGGGGGGGAAGTGGGCCGGGCATGTTGCACATGACACGTGCAGTCTGCTGGGTTGGGGGGAGGGGCGCTGTGCTGGGTGGGCGGGGGGAAGTGGGCCGGGCGTGTTGCACATGACACGTGCAGTCTGCTGGGTTGGGGGGAGAGGGGTGGGAAGTGGGCCGGGCGCGCGCACATGACACGTGCAGTCTTTTTGTCTCTCTTTTTTGGCTGGGCGGGGGAGGGGAGTGGTACGTGAGCTGTGCTGGTGGGCGGGGGGAAGTGGGCCTCGCATGTTGCACATGACACGTGGGAGGGGGGGTGTACTGCGCTGCGCGGGGGGGCGGGGGAAAGTGGGCCGGCGCGTTGTGTCATGTGCAACACGCCCGGCCCCACCCCCCCCGCCCACCCAGCACAGCGCCCCTCCCCCCAACCCAGCAGACTGCACGTGTCATGTGCAACATGCGAGGCCCACTTCCCCCCGCCCACCCAGCACAGCTCACATACCACTCCCCTCCCCCCCGCCCAGCCAAAAAGGAGAGACAAAAAGACTGCACGTGTCATGTGCGACGCGCCCGGCCCACTTCCCACCTCTCGCCCCCCAACCCAGCAGACTGCACGTGTCATGTGCAACACGCCCGGCCCACTTCCCCCCGCCCACCCAGCACAGCGCCCCTCCCCCCAACCCAGCAGACTGCACGTGTCATGTGCAACACGCCCGGCCCACTTCCCCCCGCCCACCGAGCACAGCGCACGTGCCACCCCCCTCCCCCCAACCCAGCAGACTGCACGTGTCGTGGGCAACACGCCCGGCCCACTTCCCCCCGCCCACCGAGCACAGCGCACGTGCCACCCCCCTCCCCCCAACCCAGCAGACTGCACGTGTCATGTGCAACATGCCCGGCCCACTTCCCCAGCACAGCGCACGTACCACCCCCCTCCCCCCCGCCCAGCAAAAAAGGAGCACGTGTCATGTGCAGTCTGCTGGGTTGGGGGGAGAGGGGTGGGAAGTGGGCCGGGCGCGTCGCACATGACACGTGCAGTCTTTTTGTCTCTCTTTTTTGGCTGGGCGGGGGGGAGGGGAGTGGTACGTGAGCTGTGCTGGGTGGGCGGGGGGAAGTGGGCCGGGCATGTTGCACATGACACGTGCAGTCTGCTGGGTTGGGGGGAGGGGGGTGGCACGTGCGCTGTGCTCGGTGGGCGGGGGGAAGTGGGCCGGGCGTGGGCCGGGCGCGTCGCACATGACACGTGCAGTCTTTTTGTCTCTCTTTTTTTTTGGCTGGGCGGGGGGGAGGGGAGTGGTACGTGAGCTGTGCTGGGTGGGCGGGGGGAAGTGGGCCGGGCGTGTTGCACATGACACGTGCAGTTTGCTGGGTTGGGGGGAGAGGGGTGGGAAGTGGGCCGGGCGCGTCGCACATGACACGTGCAGTCTTTTTGTCTCTCTTTTTTGGCTGGGCGGGGGGAGGGGAGTGGTACGTGAGCTGTGCTGGGTGGGCGGGGGGGGAAGTGGGCCGGGCATGTTGCACATGACAGCAGTCTGCTGGGCGCGTCGCACATGACACGTGCAGTCTTTTTGTCTCTCTTTTTTGGCTGGGCGGGGGGGAGGGGAGTGGTACGTGAGCTGTGCTGGGTGGGCGGGGGGAAGTGGGCCGGGCATGTTGCACATGACACGTGCAGTCTGCTGGGTTGGGGGGAGAGGGGTGGGAAGTGGGCCGGGCGCGTCGCACATGACACGTGCAGTCTTTTTGTCTCTCTTTTTTGGCTGGGCGGGGGGGAGGGGAGTGGTACGTGAGCTGTGCTGGGTGGGCGGGGGGGGAAGTGGGCCGGCATGTTGCACATGAACACGTGCAAGTCTGCAGGTAGGGGGGGTGGGGAGGAGTCGGGGGAGGGGGGGGGAGGGAGAGGGGTGGGAAGTGGGCCGGGCGCGTCGCCATGACACGTGCAGTCTGTTTGTCTCTCTCTTAGTTTGGCTGGCGTGGGGAGGGGAGTGTACGTGCGCTGTGCTGGGTGGGCGGGGGGGAAGTGGGCCGGGCATGTTTGCACTATGAACTACGTGTCAGTCCTGCTAGGTTGGGGGAGAGGGGTGGGACGGGGGGCCGGGGCGCGTCGCAGAGACGACCGTGCAGTCTTATTTGTCTCTCTTTTTTGGCTGGCGGGAGGGGATGGGGAGTGGTACGTGAGCTTGCTGGTGGGGGTGGCGGGGGGGAAGTGGCGCCTGGGCATTGGCACATGACACGTGCAAGGTCTGCTGGGGTTTGGGAGAGGGTTGGGAAGTGGCCGGGCACGCGTCGCACATGACACGTGCAGTCTTTTTGTCTCTCTTTTTTGGCTGGGCGGGGGGGAGGGGAGTGGTACGTGAGCTGTGCTGGGTGGGCGGGGGGGGAAGTGGGCCGGGCATGTTGCACATGACACGTGCAGTCTGCTGGGTTGGGGGGAGAGGGGTGGGAAGTGGGCCGGGCGCGTCGCACATGACACGTGCAGTCTTTTATAGTCTTTTTGTCTCTCTTTTTTGGCTGGGCGGGGGGGAGGGGAGTGGTACGTGAGCTGTGCTGGGTGGGCCGGGGGGGGGAAGTGGGCCGGGCATGTTGCACATGACACGTGCAGTCTGCTGGGTTGGGGGGAAGTGGGCCGGGCGCGTCGCACATGACACGTGCAGTCTTTTTGTCTCTTTTTTGGCTGGGCGGGGGGGAGGGGAGTGGTACGTGAGCTGTGCTGGGTGGGCGGGGGGGGAAGTGGGCCGGGCGTGTTGCACATGACACGTGCAGTCTGCTGGGTTGGGGGGAGAGGGGTGGGAAGTGGGCCGGGCGCGTCGCACATGACACGTGCAGTCTTTTTGTCTCTCTTTTTTGGCTGGGCGGGGGGGAGGGGAGTGGTACGTGAGCTGTGCTGGGTGGGCGGGGGGGGAAGTGGGCCGGGCATGTTGCACATGACACGTGCAGTCTGCTGGGTTGGGGGGAGAGGGGTGGGAAGTGGGCCGGGCGCGTCGCACATGACACGTGCAGTCTTTTTGTCTCTCCTTTTTTGGCTGGGCGGGGGGGAGGGGAGTGGTACGTGAGCTGTGCTGGGTGGGCGGGGGGCATGTTGCACATGACACGTGCAGTCTGCTGGGTTGGGGGGAGAGGGGTGGGAAGTGGGCCGGGCGCGTCGCACATGACACGTGCAGTCTTTTTGTCTCTCTTTTTTGGCTGGGCGGGGGGGAGGGGAGTGGTACGTGAGCTGTGCTGGGTGGGCGGGGGGGGGAAGTGGCCGGGCATTTTGCACATGACCACAGCAGTCTGCTGGGTTGGGGGGAGAGGGGTGGGAAGTGGGCCGGGCGCGTCGCACATGACACGTGCAGTCTTTTTGTCTCTCTTTTTTGGCTGGGCGGGGGGGAGGGGAGTGGTACGTGAGCTGTGCTGGGTGGGCGGGGGGGGAAGTGGGCCGGGCATGTTGCACATGACACGTGCAGTCTGCTGGGTTGGGGGGAGAGGCGTGGGAAGTGGGCCGGGCGCGTCGCACATGACACGTGCAGTCTTTTTGTCTCTCTTTTTTGGCTGGGCGGGGGGGAGGGGGGTGGTACGTGAGCTGGCGGGGGGGGAAGTGGGCCGGGCATGTTGCACATGACACGTGCAGTCTGCTGGGTGGCGGGGAGGAGGCCAGGCGTTGGGGGTGGGGGAGTTCACTGACCCATCAATACCTCTTAATCGCACAGGCCAATATGGATAGTTCAGCCTTTCTGTTCTTTAGGGGAGGAGCACAAGCTGTCAGCCCCGATCACCTAAATCATCAAGTCCATTATCATGCCCGTGAGCCCCAAAAAGCATTGAATGCACAGCCGACGCCAGGATTGAATGCAGAAACGACACAAGGATTGAATGCACAAACGACCCCGTGACCGGTTGGGACAAGTGTGTATATATAAGGGGGTAGTTTGCGGCAATAAACGGACAAGTGCTGAGCAAATCTTACCCCAAACACACTTCGCTTCCCGGAAATCGCCCACCACCTTTGTCACCCTCAGAGTGTCATCCCACGTGCTGGGCGGTTCTTCACTGCCGTCTTGTAGCTGAAAGCTGACCATTCCGGCCAGTGTCTCAAGTCTGAGGCGTGTGTTGCTTTTTGAGGCGCAGGCTCTCTTGGCATTGCCTGCTGCCATGATTTGGGAAAACTCCGCGAAGCTCTTGCAGAGATAGTCGATTGGCGTCTAAATCGCTTGAAGGCTCAACCATCACATACCATCACCACTGATCTCAAGTGTGTCCCTCCATACATTCCATGCTGGGTGTGAGAACCCTCACTTGAGTGAATTGGCCGATGTCCTAACTTTCTCCCCACCCAAAGGTTGGACAACACCCGAAATGATACTCAGTTGCCCACAGGACCCAGAAATCAAAGGTGGTCAATTTTGGAACCTTGACTAAATGTGGACCAAATTTGGACGCGTGAGAATGTGTTCAGATTCTCGTTCATACTGGATGGACAAAATCCATTTTGCACCACCTTCAAAACCCTAGAATGAGGATTCCCCTACAAATACCAACAAACAATGGTTTCCCATGGATTCAAAGTGGTGGAGGATGTCGTCCATCCACAGAATTTGGTCTACCCTAAAATGTCGACAACATGGGTGTGTCTTTTTTGGAGGCTACATTCTTTGTGGTTTTAAGGGGGCATCACTTTTTTTCTTGGGCGGGGTCCCCAAACAAAAGACACCTCGATATGTTTGTGAAGAGGAGTCAGTGAAATTGAAATCTCTACTCTCCGGTACCCAGCTGAGTCTTAATCAAAACCTGGGCCCCTTAAAGTCAACCTTTTGAGGGGTTCTCAAAATTAGTGGTTCTTGTTTGGGGGGCGTCTCTTGGAGTCCCTTTAAGCTACTATTTGGAGGGTATGTTTCCCCAACCGGTCCGGGCCGGCCCTGAGGTACGGTTCCAAGAGGGTTCCACCAGGCTTCCACCAGGGTTCCATCAGGGTTCCATCAGGGTTCCACGAAGTTCTGCGCTGGGTGGTGCGAGCACTAAAAAGAGCACCGCATGCTGTTGGGGATATCAGAGCTTATTTATTCATGCCACTTTACACCCGTTAAGCATCTACAAAGAATGTAAAGGCCGGATCTCCAAACCTGTGGCAATGGTCCACTGACTCCCAGGAAATCGGCAGTTCCCACGGAATCCTCGAACTGACCAATTTGGTTTCGAGCGAAGATTGAACCCTCTTTCCATTATCGAAATACCTGGAGTCTCCTTCTGACCCCTTAAAAATGGTTGGTCATCACCCAAAAAATCATGGGGTCATGACCCATTTTTAAGGGGTCACGGACTCCAATGTTTTATTTGGTGAGAGGTTGATATCATGATGCCGAGCCTGGATTTGTCAACCCAGGGGGGTGATTCCCGCAAAAGTGATCCGGAGTCCGCCATAATGAAAATTGGAGACAACTTAACCCCCAAATTAAATCAGTCAAAGGTTGGCCAATCCCAGGTTCCCCTTGCTGAAAACAGGGCTCCCCAACTTACCCTGAAAACATCACCCCACCTACAGTTGGACCAGGTGATGCTTGAAAGCCACGACAACGGGCAGTCTATGGCCAGTCACTGGTTTTGTGCTTCAAAATGTTGACCTGGGTGGGTTCCAACCAAAAATTGCCACTTGGGTCTGTCCTATACACTTTGCTTGTGGTTTTACAGGGAAGTCAACAGGAAAACCACCGTTGCGGAGGTCCTAAAAAAGACCAACCCATTTTCGGTCCAAACGGAACGGAATTTGAGGGACACCTGCGTCCCGGGTCCCATCGAGACTCGAAGTTTGTCTCATAGGGGAACCCCGCAAACATGGGCTTCGGTTTCCCTTTCATCTCCCTTTAACACCAATTCCAAGAGCCAGCTTCCCTCTTGGCTTGGATTTGTGGTTTGGACGTACACTCGGCTAAAGGAACGGTGACAAATGGGGTTTTGGTACCTAACATCCAAACCACCACACCAAACCACCAATTAGAAGGAAGCCTGAAACTCTGCTGTCCCCAGATCCCCTGCTAAAAGTCTATTTTTTAGTGGTTTACTGGAAACTACCACTACCACTAGACCCTAAAAACCTAAGGAACCGGATGGCTGGGCTTGCCGCCAAGGCCGCCAAGGAAACCAACAGTTGAGCCCCCCCCCACAAAAAAATAAACAAAATCAAAAACAAGTCGACACCCGACTCTCCACTTTTAGTGGATTCGAATCTCCGGAAGAAAAAAACAACGCAAACAAAAAAAAACGCCCCCCAAAGCAAATCGACACCGGAATCTCCGGAAGAAAAAACAAAACAAAAAAAGAAACGTCCCCCCAAAGCAAATCGACACCGGAATCTCCGGAATAAAAAGAAGAAAACAACATCGACCCCGGAATCTCCGGAAGAAAAAAAACGGGGAAAACAAAACAAAAAAAACCCCCCCCCCCCCAAAACAAATCGAACCGGATCTCCGAAGAAAAAAAAACACGCCCCCAAAGCAAATCGACACACCGGAATCTCCGGAAGAAAACAAAACAAAAAAAACGCCCCCCCCCCCCCCCCCCCCCCCAAAGCAAATCGACACCGGAATCTAAAAAAAAACGGAAAGACTTGCTTGCCTCGAAGTGGTTGGAGGCACCGACGCCGGCACCTTGCAGCATCCACAGGACCCCAGCGTGGATGGCTTTCCAGGGCTGGCGGTAGGCGTAGCCTCAGCCACTGACCGGAGGAAGGCGGCGGCGGTTTCAAGGGCTTGTGGAAGGGAAACGATTGGGCGGTCAAGGGAGTTGGAATCCAGACATGGAGTTCGGTTTCACTTGTGGCTTCCCTTTAATAAACCAACCCCAAAAGGGTACCAAAAAAAACACGTACCCATTTCAAAACAAACAAAATGGGGGGGACCCTTGGCTTGTTTCTCGGTTGGGCATTTGGGTCCCAAATTAGGTCGACACCTATGCTGCTGGTTAAGCATCTTCCTGTGCCGGCTAGTATGAACGCACCAAATTGTTTGGACCGCAAGTGGCACTTTCACATCAACCCACTAGCAGATCATACATATATATATATAGAATACATCTTGAGAGGAAATCTAGTGACCGTGGAAAGCCTGACCAGCCGAGTTATGATCCGTGTGATGGGTTTGGACAACAAATTCGCCGGGAAAAAGGGCGGCGCAAAAAAGAGTACTGGACTTTTGACAGCTTGAAGCAAAGGGCTTTCGGGACAAAACCTGAGCATCGCCCATTTTTTTTGCTTTGTCTTTTTTTGGGGGCGGGGGTCCATAGCCATGTCTCTGACCTTTGTTGAATAGAAAGGTGGGGTTGAAGCATCTTCTTGCGGGTTAGTGATTGGAACGATGATTGCTCAGTTAGTTGGAAACAATGTGTTTGTTGTTGGAGTCTCGATGACCACTTAAAAATGGGGTCACGACCTCTTCTTTTGTATAGATGAACCCATGAAACATGGGAGACTCCAGGTGTCGGTTGGCAATCATTCTGGCTGCATTCGACCCTGTCTTTTCTTGGTTCTCAGCACCTGTTGATACCTGAAGTGCCTATAAGGTCCAGGAAAAAACGTTTGGAGCTATGGATCCTGAAGTTTGACAATATCAGCTGGTAAAGCGGTATGCACCCCTTATCGAAGTGGTATCTGGCTGTGGGTCAAAAAGGGATAGTCAAATGGGTTGCCCTGGTACATGGCTTGCCAACTAAACCTGCGGTCCAATTCCTGGTGGTTTAATTTTGACCCATACAGAAACCCTTCTCTCTGAAGATTTCTTTCGAGGGATGCTCCAAAGTCCTGGTCACAAGGGTAACATACCGTGGATGGTTGCGAAATACATTTCGCACCACGAAATGAAACCAAGGGAAACCATTGCTCGGTTGCTTTCTGCGAAGCCCTGCGAAAAGTGAATAACTTTTAGTGGTTTAATACGGAAAACCCATTAATTGGCAAAAAGTTAAAGTCCTAACATCCAAGCAAAATGCACCAAAGATTGTTTGTTTGTATTTGTAGGCCGATCCACTCATTCGAGGGTTTCTTAGGTGGTACGAAATGGATTTCGTCCATCCACAGTATTTATCCCAGGACAGCTAAAACAGAAGGACCTAATACTAATTTGCGACCCTGATGATCTGGTAGTGTGTTCATTGGGGTTCAGAGCAACCCTGCAGGGCAGTTGAAGGTGGATGTCAAATGGGTCTGTCGCAAACTAGGGGATCAGTTTTTGGATGGTGTTAAATGGAAACCAAAAAGAAACCAACATGTAGCATTTGGTTCCTAATCTTGAGAAGCACAGTCGCCTTTCGGGAAAGGCCACTCGTCGTTGTTGATTTTTATTGTTATTATTTTACTTTACTTGTTTTCCCGAAAGCATGGCGAAGGGTTCTTCCGCTGGGTTCACTTGAGTTGTTCTCATGAGAGTCATTACAAAGTGTCATTGCAAGGAATCATCATCATGAAAGTCATTGCAAGGAGTCATTGCAAGGAGTCATTGCAAGGAGTCATTGCAAGGAGTCATGGCAAGGAGTCATTGCAAGGAGTCATGGCAAGGAGTCATGGCAAGGAGTCATTGCAAGGAGTCATTGCAAGGAGTCATTGCAAGGAGTCATTGCAAGGAGTCATTCATTGCAAGGAGTCATTGCAAGGAGTCATTGCAAGGAGTCATTGCAAGGAGTCATTGCAAGGAGTCATTGCAAGGAGTCATTGCAAGGAGTCATGGCAAGGATTGCAACTTGCACTTGACTCCTTGCACTTGCAACTTGCACTTGACTCCTTGCACTTGCAACTTGCACTTGACTCCATGCACTTGCAACTTGCACTTGACTCCATGCACTTGGCTCCTTGCACTTGGCTCCTTGCACTTGGCCCCTTGCACTTGCAACTTGCACTTAACTCCGTGCACTTGCGACTTGCACTTGACTCCATGCACTTGGCTCCTTGCAACTTGCAATGGCTCTCATGACTCCTTGCAATGACTCCTTGCAATGACTCCTTGCAATGACTCCTTGCAATGACTCCTTGCAATGACTCCTTGCAATGACTCCTTGCAATGACTCCTTGCCATGACTCCTTGCAATGACTCCTTGCAATGACTCCTTGCAATGACTCCTGCAATGACTCCTTGCAATGACTCCAATTGCAATGACTCCTTGCAATGACTCCTTGAAGCAAGGAGTCAAGTGCAAGTTGCAAGTGCAAGGAGTCAAGTGCAATTGACTTGCGAGGAGTTAAAATCTCTTCTTAGGGCGGCGGGGTAGTGCCGACGACACTACACGAAAATCGACCCTCTGCGGGGATCGGCGTGGTCGAGGTGCAAAAACCCATGGTTTTTTGCGATTTCTAACCTGCTCGCGCGACCCTCTGCGGGGATCGGCGTGGTCGAGGTGCAAAAACCCATGGTTTTTTGCGATTTCTGCGGTGCCCGCGCGACCCTCTGCGGGGATCGGCGTGGTCGAGGTGCAAAAACCCATGGTTTTTTGCGATTTCTAAAGTTCCCGCGCGACCCTCTGCGGGGATCGGCGTGGTCGAGGTGCAAAAACCCATGGTTTTTTGCGATGTTTAACCTGCTCGCGCGACCCTCTGCGGGAATCGGCGTGGTCGAGGTGCAAAAACCCATGGTTTTTTGCGATTTCTAACCTGCTCGCGCGACCCTCTGCGGGGATCGGCGTGGTCGAGGTGCAAAAACTCGAGGTTTTTTGCGATTTCTGCGGTGCTCGCGCAACCCTCTGCGGGAATCGGCGTGGTCGAGGTGCAAAAACTCGAGGTTTTTTGCGACTTTTGTTGTTCGAACTGGTCCTCGGGAGTTGTCTCGTGGTTCGCGCGCCTGCTCCCGGAACCGGCGGGTCGCGGGTTCGATTCCTCCCTGGTCCGCGGGCGGGCGTCGCAAGATGCAACTTGCATTTTAAAGCAACTTGCGCAGAGCAACTTGCGCAGAGCAAGTTGCACAGAGCAACTTGCGCAGACCAACTTGCACCGACCAGTTTGCGCAGAGCGCCTTGCCTAGAGCAACTTGCGCAGAGCAACTTACGCAGAGCAACTTGCACAGAGCAACTTGCACAGAGCAGCTTGCACAGAGCAACTTGCAGGGAGCGCAATTTGCACAGAGCAACTTGCAGGGAGCCACTTGCAGGGACCAACTTGCCGGAGCAACTTGCGCGGAGCAACTTGCGCAGAGCAACTTGCACAGTGCAACTTGCGTAGAGCAACTTGCGCAGACCAACTTGCACCGACCAGTTTGCGCAGAGCACCTTGCCTGGTGCTGTCTCGCGCTTGCTTCACAAATGCTTCGTGTAGGGAAAAAGAACGCATCCTGCAGCGTTGGGCCGACCTCGCTTGCGATGTTCTGCTTTCGGGCCAACCGTGGTCTAGTTTTTTTTTTGCGGGGAGTGGGTAGTTGGTTTTTGCAAAGGAACCCTCAACAAAAAGTTAAGGCACCACCGGAGGTCCATCAAATTTCTCCAAGTAGCGGGACAGCAGGCCGAGTCCCGGAAACGTGGCGGCGTAGGGGTACAGCGAGCAGTTCTTGTCGCTCCTGAGGTTTCAGGAACCCCTTCCCGCCCGACACACAGCACATTTTATTAGATTGTTCGGGGTATGATGTCGATCCTTGAATGAAACCTGGCGTTTCAAAGCAAACTGAAACCAAGAGCGTATTTAAAGTAGAGGGTGTCGTACGGCATCTGTTGACAAAAGAGGGAGTCTTGAACATGGAAAGCCCGCTTCTCTCAATTCTACCTTTAAAAGATAAGTTGTATTTGTCAAATTATTGTTAAACACGCGCCATGCCAAATCTCGAAAAATGAAGCACGCAAACAGCACATTTGGTCCTTCGTAATTCAGAGGTATAGTCGAGGTGTGTAGGCTAACTCTTGGAGTTTTGGCAGTGGGTTTGGGGGAATTTTTGGGCAGGAGTCGGGAAGGTTGGCGGATATGACGGCAGACAGCACCCCGCTGGGTTCTAATGATACCAGGCCCTAGGAGTTGCCAAGTTAGGATCCAAAAGGGCTTCAGCCTTGACCACCCCTCATGCTGGGCGTTTCTTGTTGGTGTCCTTTCTTGTGAATAAGTGGAGTCTGTAGAGGCTGCATCTAGCCCTTGTGGGAGTGATCGCAAAGTAGACCTCCGAAGGGGATATTGGGATTTCCTCCTCAAAAGTGGTAATCTCGTGGCTTCCCAGGATTCACTGAGACAGCTTGAAGGTCCAGAAAACGGAGAACACGCACATTTGGGACAGTCATGACATTTTCCACCCAGAGATACCACAGTCCATGGGCTCATGGAGAGAGACTTGCAAACAAACATGTGGGGCCCATTTTTAGGGCATGACCCTCGATCAGTTGACCCTCAAAAAGTCGACTAGGAGTTGGCCTGCGTGTAACCCCCTCAAGCTGACAAATATGATCAACCACGTACTAGCTTGCTGATCATCCTTGAGCTGAAGAAGCGATTTTTGTAGGTTTGACTCTTTTTGTTTGACAGACTTTTCTTTGGAAAGCCCTAAAACCGGCGGTTTGGCTTTCTGTGGGTTTACCAAACTAAAGCGTACCGACATCGACCGAAACCAAGGAGATGGACTCTCTGGTTGCCCCGAGCTGAGACCCAGGCAAGTACTGCACGTAGAACTCCAAGTGGTCCTGAACAAAAATAACACCAGCCCCTTCCAAAACCAAGGGCTGCTTTTCGGACTAAACCCGTGCGTGTCTTGTTTGTTGATGGAATTTGGGTGGAAAAAAAGCCAAACCAAAAAGAAAACCAGTATTTGTGGGGTCTAAAACAGACACACCCACGTGGGTCATGAGGACATGGGCTCGAGAGAGCCGTCGGGTGTCCTCGGTTTCTGTTTGGACAAGGCCCACGTCAGAAAACTGTGACATACAGCGCATGGTTGCGAAATCCGTTCGCACGAAATGAAACAATAGGAAGCCGTTGGCATCTACAGGGGAATCCTCATTCCGTTGGGTTTCTGGATGGCGGTGAGAAATGGGTTTCGCAACCATCCACAGTTCTGGAATTTTGGTTGAGGCTCCTGGAGATTTTCCCCCACCAGCGTCTGGTCCAGGCGCACCGGCACGCCCAGGCGCTCCAACTCCTCGTGGGCCAGGCCGCGAGATTGACCCTATGCAGCCCTTCGAGGGGGGGTCCGGGTTTGGACCATTTTCCTTTCAGAGGCTCCAGTTGGTGGGGAGGGGAACTGGAAAAAAACCTCAGAAGTGGTTGGTGGACATGAAGGCCCCGCCGGAATGATGTCCAACAAGGGCCCCCAACAAGATCACACCCATGTGGCCAAAAAAGACGTGTACGTGTGCAGCCCAACCACGAATAGGCTCACGCATACTGCCCGGGCTTTCAAACGAGGCCTCTTTGAGGTTTTCTGGGGTGTTCAACAACGGAAACGGGTCCATGAGCGTTTGGGCAGACCAAACGGCGTTTGGTGGAGGGGCGGGCGGGGGTAATGTTCACAAGAACCTCCTGTAGCTTTGAACAGTGCTCATATCCGATCGAGTGGATTGGCCAGAAAAAGTCTACTTGGGCCCTGAAAGTTCCACATCAAACACGGATAATTTAAACCTAAAAGATATGGTTGGTGAGTGCCCCCTTTCTTTTGGGTAGTTTGAGGGTCCATGTACCCCCTACTCCAAATACCATCTTTTTTCAGGGTATCATGTCGACCCTCTACTAAAAAAGAAGGTATTTACCATGGAAAACCAGGTTTTCCCCAAAAATACCCTGAACAAAGCGGGTATTTTGAGTAGGGGGTAAACTTTCTGCTTGTCTGCGCTGTCCGTTTGCTGAACCACTGAAAACCTAAGGAACCGGATGGCTGGAGGACTTGGGACTCGGGACTCAGGAAAAAACACATGGTGACACATGGTCAAAAAAGAATGACAGGAACATATTGGTCAAACACATATATATATATATATATATATACATATATATATATATATATATATTATGACATATATATATACATATTATTCTTTAAGATACGCTGCTTTAAACAGGATGAGCGCTATGGTGTTCTTGCAGTGTAGTTGATGCCTGTCACCTTTTGGTCGGCTTTTCCGAGTGGACTTTCACGTGGAACAATCCGCCCTTTTAGGGTTGTGCTTTTCAGTGGAACACCTCCATTTAGCATGCTGCTTTGCGCGAAACCTCGTTTTGGGGAAATTTCTGAAGGGAAATAATGGTTGAACACCAAACCCGTCGCGGGGTGCTGTTCAAGCAACGGGATTTTTTGCCCCGGCCTTGATGCATTGATTGCAAGAGCTACAGGCTCTCAAGTGGTGGGCGAAAGGGAAACAGCCCCGAGGACTTTCATCATAGACACAAGGAACACTGGACTCGTTTTCGCCCGCGAGCAGATCTGTTTGGGCGTGTCGCTTTTCGAGGGCGAATTAATGATTTTCCTTTTGCAAAACCCACCGCAAACAAAGGGTCTAGATGACCCAAATTCACCTCCGTGATCTGATTTGTCTGCTGAAAGTGACGAACTTTTAAGGGTTGAATGGGAATCAACCACTAAACCACCTCAAAACCACTGAAAACCCAACTTTGAACCGGGAATCCTACGGCTGGGAACAAACCAAGATACGAATCCCCCTTTTTTCCGCCAAGGGCTTCAAGGCGCGCCTGCCCGGGGCCCCGGAAATTCTCTCCTTGGCAGGGCCGATGCCGCTCAGCATGAGCAACTGAGGGGACCCCACGGCGCCTGAACGGATCAAACGGGATCAACGAGTGGGACCCTTGAAGGAGTCAGCGGACTTTTTCAGCGGCACCCCGCCCACCCCAAAAAAGGCACTCCAAAAAAAGAGAGGGCGAAAGTTGAACCTTCCACGAAAAAAACACAAGCAATTCATAAGCCGATGTTGGGATCGAACCCTTTTGAAAAGGGGGGCAAAGGCGTCTTTGCTCGGAAACCAATTCAGTTTCCCACTATGGTTTGGATTAGTGGCTTAGCGGCTAAGGGGTGGTGATCCCGGTTGCCCTACACAACCACCAATCCAAACCACCTTGTTTTCCGGGTTGTCTTTACAAAAGCGCTACCAGCTCAAATCTGAGGGTCTTTGGGATATCTCACCGTCCCCCCCGTCGCGCCCATGAAGCATCAGGGATGCTTAGAAATATGGGAGTTCTTTCCAACCCATGAAAAAAAAAGTTTTCTGGCAGTCCCTAAAATTGAACAGCACCAACAACCTAAGAAACAACTCAAAACATGATCCAGCAGTGAAGAGTTGACTCGCTGATTCTGGCTTCAGGAACGAACAACATGCTGCCTGCAGTAGGGGTCCATGTATGTGTTGCCGGTCCTCGCCCCTTTGGACTCGTTTCCAAACGGAACATGGCACACGAAACAAAATGGGATCCCAAATCAACATGGAAGCCGAAAAGGTCCCCCAAAAGGAGTCTCCTCTTGACATGATACTGTGGGTGGACGAAATCCATTTCGCACCACTGTGAAACCATGGTAAACCATTGTTTGCTGGTATTTACAGGGGAATCATCATTCCAGGCTTTCTTCGGTGGTGCAGGATTTTGTCCATCCACAGTAGCTTTTGGGGTTCCATGGCGTTGATCTGCAGCCGAGTAAATTCAGGGGACACACGCACATTGACCTCGTGACCTCGCCCCAAAGTGGTCAACCGGGAATCCAAGAGAACGCCGCAATCAGGTCAGCCACGCATTTGACTCCCCCAAGCTTCGAGACTCTTAGCCTCAAGCCTTTCATTTCAACCAGCCCTCTCTTGGTTGACGTTGGGTTTGGGAGCAAAAAATTACATTTTAGCAGTTTAGTGGGGATTTCAAACACCAATCCACAATAAGCAAAATGACAAAATGTTTCCCAACGACAACCATGCTCAACTCTTAGCACCCCCAAAACTTTCGAACCTTCAACACGATTTTCGCTGACGAAACCCACCTTGTCGCAGGCGACAAGTGATTCTAGCGACCCCTGTTGGAAGCACTGGCAACCTTGGCAAAAGGGGCACACTGAACATGAGATCAACTGCTAACAGCTTGACTTGAAGTGGGGAGTCAAATCCCTCACTAAACCCTTAAAGACCAAAAACCTACGGACAGCACGGAACCGCCACGCATATTGTCTGACTCTGGCAACCATATTTCGTCTACCTGGAGTCTCCATGATCCCTTAAAAATGGTTGGTCATTACCCACAACAATGGGGACATGACCCCAGCTTTTAAGGGTCACGGAGACTCCAGGTACCCTAAAGAAGAAACCCTGGAAGGATGATTACCCTGTAAATACCCACAAACAATGGTTTCCATGGCTTCGTAGGTGGTGCGAAATGGATTTCGAGGACCCATCCACCGAATTTTGTCTACCCTAAAACATTTTTCGTTTTGGGATCCTTCGACCGATTCAATCCTTCGCCCGTCCAAAAAGCCACGCATCGGCGCATCGATTTTGTCCGCCTGCGCAAAGGATGACCTCCGCTTTGGCGAAGTGCTTCTCCGTGGTGCCGGAGCTCTCACGATGGAAGCCCCCGCCTCCAAGACCAGGGGATCTAACTTGAAGCCCAAGCTGGGTGCTCAATAAACATCTGCTAGGTCCTCCAGTAGAGAGGTTAGAATCAGGGTGCCCTTTTTTTTCTGGAGTCTATTTTTTAGTACGGGAACCCTCCCCCAAAAAAGGGGTAAAAGTTGGCACTACTGCAAAACCTAGTCTGTTAAGGTGGTACAACCAGCCTGAGTTTTGTTGGCTTTTAAATGGAAACCAAATGGAACACCACCATTTTTCCCTGGGCTTCAACTCATTAAAACCATGGCCATTTTCTGCGTGACGAAATCCGTTCGCACCACTTTAAGCCAATGAGAACTAGCAGGGGAATCGAATCATAACAGGCCTTCTCAGGAGCTGCGAACGGATTTTGCTCATCAGCAGGTTACTCTACAAGGGGATCCTCCAAATTTGAAGCCCATGTGAAAGGGCAGGTTTCAACGGGTCCCGCTGGTCGCAAAGAAAACACTCCTTGTGGTTCAAACAGGTGCCTCCCATAGGCTTCTGGGTCCCAACCATACTCAAACCCATTTTAAGCAGGCTACATCCCTACCTAGTCTCCGCGAACCCAATATTTTTTGGTCTTGACCCCATTTTTAAAGGGTCATGGGGACTCCAGGTACGAGCACCCAACATCAGCCCTCGAAAAAGCTGGGATTGGTTTGGAGGTCCAGGGGGGGTTTCCTATTCCTCCCACTTGACCCTCGGGTGGGCATGAGTTAGTGTGGTTACCAACCACCTTTGAGGAGGTTCCCTATTTTGACATCACCAGATCTGGGGTACACAACATATTAATATGTAACCATTTGGAGCCTCCTCCTAAGTCCCGTAAGGATACGGGAGTTACCCTACAGCCCCAGTAAACGAACTGACTGTTCAACCTTAAGTGAACACGTAGCTCAAGTGGCATCTATGTCTGGCTTGTTCTGGGGAAAAAACAAGTGCTACTGCTGGGGCACCCTGGGTTTGTTCATCAGTTCTCCCTCAATTCACTACAACAACGCTAAAGGCCCCTAATATTGTAACCCAAATTTAGGCATCACGGAAGAAGCGTACCTATGCCCCTTATATAGTACAAAGCAAAAACCACCTGCTTACTCGGATCCTCCTGAAGCTGGCGAAAGTCGAGCTCTTAACACACCCTCTGCGCACCCAATCGTAGCAAATCCCGAACAAATGTTCAGAACGCCTCACTTCCAATGGCCCCCAAAAAGCTCGGGGGGAAAAACAACAGCACAAAACGATTTGGTGTCTGCTGCAAATGCACATGCAATGCGCACCTACCCTCAGTATACCTGGGACCCAGAAATGGCAGCTGCTTTAAGGCTGTTCACCTTCCGAAGAGCTTTGAGTTTTGCATGTCCAGGCACTCAGGAAGTGGCAACGAGATGACAAAGACCAAACCATCCCAGACCACCCTTCTTACAAAAACAAAAGGACAATGGCGAAGGGTTACCTACAACAAAAACGCTCTAGGCTTCAACCCAAAGGAATGGTTGACCCGATGTGGATGATGATCCTTAGGTAAACACTGGTAATATGAACCGAACCATTGCTTTAATTAAATCCCCACGGGAGTAACTTGAATCCACCGGGTAAACCAACGCCACACGGCGTCAGGGACCGAGTATGTTTGACAGTGAATCCCAGGAAAATCCGAGCTCGACAGTGTGGAGGCACATCCCGTCTCTTCTCGCACCTGAACACCTGAATGTGTGAGGCCTTTCATTCTTCTGTCATACTTTTTTATCCGTTGAAGACTTTCATGAGTGATCTTGGCAAAATCCAGGCAAATGGGTGTGTGTGTGTGCGGGTGCGGTTGTGTTTGTGTGTTTGTTTCTTTGCGTGCTTTCCCATACCCCTTTTCAAGCTGCTTCAAATGGAAACCGCCCAGGAAACCAACAAAATCTCAGGGTCCCGTCACCGACACCGACACCAGGAGCCTCGACTCGCATCCAACCGCATCGCATCCGAATCGCGGGCGCCTTTCTTCGGCTTGGGGGACGGGATGGTCTCCACGCCGACCGCCTTGTCGTTTTCAAAGAGCAGGCGCACGGCCATCTGGCCCGTCAGCACCTGACGAGAACCCCCGCCGAGAAGGAATCAACGGGTCGGGTCAAGAGAGCCCGGGTCATCCGGAACAGGGGGTTCACTTAATGAAACAATGTTCCTTCCCGAGGAACTGATTTTACACTCCGGGCACCTGAGTCACAATCAAAACCCGATCGGTACACAAATGCTGCGCCCAAAACCAGGGTTAAAAAGTTGCCAAGGCGGAATTCTGCACCAGTGGTTGGGAGTGTCCCTGCTAACCTTTCTACCGTTTTGAGTGTGGCTCACCTCACAAGCCCCGTGTTTTAAACGGGTCGAGGGAGCCCTGAAGAATCATCTGGAACTGAAACGGCTCACCTCATCAAACAATGTTCTTTTGCAAGGTGCTTTTTACTATTGGGCGTTGAATCAATGTCCAAACCGGCCTGACAATTGGGATTCAGTCGGCTACTATTGAGCCACATATCACCTCACCTTGCCTTTTTAGATGCTGTACAAGTGCAAGCAATTTCGCAGGCTAGGCTCCAGCACAAGGAAAACCACCCCTGCCCCTGCACAGGCCAACTGAAAGCACGAGCTTGCCCAGCCAAAAGACCCCACTTTTGGGGGTTCAGGAATTTTGGGAACCTTGTCTAGGTCCTCCAGTAGAGAGGAGTTAGAATAAGGGTACCCGAGGATTTTTACTTTCTTGTCTATTTTAGTAGGGGAACCCTCCCAACTTCCCAACCAAAAAAGGGGAGAGAACTTGGCACAACTTAGAGGGACCTAGTTGTGGACCGCCAGTGCTTGATGGCAGGTCGCTCAATGCGCGTCTTGTGGGCGTCCGCTGCTAACCAACTTCAGTTGACCTGGGTCCCAGTTCGTGATTGTGGGTGTGGCTCAAAATTAAACAGGAGGGGTTACGCAGGTTTTGGTCCATGTTTCCACTTACCAGGGTTCCAGCTTGGCACCGGTTTTTTGAGCCACGGCCAATATTGTCAGACCACTTTCGAAGTTGCTCGAAGTCGGCGTTCTGAGAACCGGCCCTCAGTTCTCCTAGGGAAAGCCTCTGCAATCTGCTTCCATTGAATAACTTGGAAGGTTCTGAAGAACAGCCCAGGTGATGTCCCCAACAGCCTCGGAACCCTCCTGGGAAGAAAGGACTCGCGTCTTCAATTGAAAGGAAGGAAGGGGCTTTTCCTGCAACAACTCTGGGGATCTTAGGATCTTGATGGATGGCCATCTATATGGATCTGTCTTGTTTTACGAAACCTTTTTTTTCCGCGGGGAAACCAAAAGGAACACCACTAATTTGTGAGGCCCAACTATCCATAGTACGCCAAATGCTCGCAAGTTCTTGCTTCAGTATTGCCAACAACCAAAGTTGACATCCCTTAGAGGGGCTTTCAAGAACGTTAACACACAGATTTGTCACAGCATGTACAGAAGTTTGACAAGCCTTCCTTTGACCGTCCCCACACAAATGTTTGAGAACCAGGGAGTCACGGTCAATGTATGTTCTTCCATCCCAAATGGACGTCAGAGGTGCGTGCCCATCGGCGCAAGCTTTGAAATCCCATGACTTATGGCTTTCTGGCTCCGAACTTATGTTGAGGATCGAGTTTCATGGCAGTTGCAGGGGCGCGCACAGATCAACAAGTCACGACCATACGTATGATACACGCAGAATCAGGTTTCCCCTGGTTTGGTGTGGAGGTTAGGGCTACCTTACAAACTGATTTCGACCAAGACGGTTCAAATCCCCATCCAATCAGAACCATCAATTCAGTGTTACCTGAGATCTTGACCAGACTTAGATCTCCTTAGGGTAGGAACCAGCCCCAAATTTGTACCTCTGCAACACATGATTGCGAAACACCGCCACATCTGCCCTCAGTCTAGAGGGTCGGATCCGCATGTTGTTCCAAAGACGGAACCTTCGATCTTCCTTGCCCAAAGGGCCTGGAAATAAAAGGTTGACCTTTTGGGACCTCAACTAAAAATGGACAAAAAAGGGAAAACCGAAAGGTCAAAAGGACGGCTTTGAACAACTGAGATATGGGCCGGTTTCCATCTTTCCTGGTTTTATCGGGAAACCAAAAGGGAAACCGTTCCTTCATTTTGGGAGGGTCCAACCTTGTAAAAGGCCTTGTCGCAGGGGTCATTTTCCACTCAGACAGCACCATTGAACGGCCATGAAACTGCAGGAGTGTATCCTTCCGCAAACGGGGAATATCAAACTATGATTGTTCAGTAACCCTGGCAGAACAGGGAACACTTTTGGGGTTGACTCCAAGTAGGTTGGCACCTTTGAACGGAACAATATGTAGCTGCAAGTCTCCACAGGATTCCAAGGACATGGCACGGCCAAAACAACCACCGCACCAAGAGAAAACAGAGCATGCTGGCAACCAAGCAGCAGCCTCTGACGACGGCCGTTTCAGAAAACAGTCGCAGGGCGGCAACCGAAAGGTGGATGCTGTCACCCGAAAGGAGAAATCCACTGGGTGTCTTTCTTTGAGCTCGTACCCTTTTTGGGATGGTTGGAGACCTATCTGGATGTCTTTGTTTGAGGTGGTACCCTTTTTGGGATGGTTGGAAAAGGAAATAACAGGACAACCACTAGTTTTGAGGATGACTCCTAGGGAGAAATCCGGAGCCCCGAAGCTGGCGAAAAGAAAAAGCTGAAGATCGTCAGCCAGGCCCAAAAGAAAGTTGGAGGCATCCTGGGCGTGTCCTTTGTTGATACCATGTGTTGGGGCGGTTAGAACTCAAAGGATCCACCGGGCCATTTGGTCTGCCCCCCCCCGATTTTGTTGGTACCCAGAGGCTCCTGGGGCTTTCAATGGAAAACCCGACCCATCCATAGTTGGTTCTTTGAAGGCCCTTCAATCGAATTGGAGCCTCTGGGTAAAAGAAACCAACCCACAAACGCTTCCCGGAGCGATGCGTGCCTGGAACCGCTTGCTGGCCTCCTCGTCCTAACAAGGCGCTTACCAAGGAGCTGCGTGCCCGAATCCAATGGGGAGGGGTTCTCAACATACGCCCCAAAAGCTCCAACGGCTTTGTTTGCAGGGCTAATCAAGGTATGTTTTCAAAAAAAAAAACGGCGATGTCCATGGTCAGCTCCTGCTGAAATTTGGTCGCCGAAAAAAAATTGCGGGCCTGAAGCCTCAAACGGCCTGAAGCCTCAAACGGCTACGAACAAATGGCCGTTTTCGTCGTGCCAACTTTGTGGGCTTCCTGTTGGTGTTCCTTCATGATGGATGTTGGTGCTCCAAAATTCCGTGTTTTGAGACCTTCAAGCAACTCGGGGTGTGATACGGAGCTTCTCGGGCTCTGCATACCAAGCCCAAGATCCTTAGGGTGCACCATTTTGAGAAGATTCGCATGTCACCATTTGAACCTACTATAATGATCTACCCACCAGTCGGTCATGGCTTCCTTCCAGCTTTCCAGATCTCGTCTCACCTCCTGAAGTGGCACCGTGCATGTTTGCAGAACTTTTGTCCGGTTCCTCCTCGCAACCTCCCCATGGCAAATTATTCTGAAGAAATGCGTCCGCACCAACATACTGGAACTATCCACACACCCCACACGCCAACACCCAATACTCACTGTTTCAGGGCATGATGGGGTATGATTTGTTGGCCCTCGACTATAAAAAGAAGATATTTACCCTGGAAAACCAGGTTCCAAAAAAAGAAAGCGCCGTGTCTTTGGAGTATACGAAGGTAGTCACAACTCTTCAGCCGCCCTCTTCCGACCCTCCTCGCATGACTTACCCGTCAGCTATGTTTGGAGAAACTCGACTGCCTTGCATGCATTTCGGGGAAGGATCGCGGCTTTCCCTTTTGGTTTCCCTGTAACTCACCAACAACACGGGGTAGCTGGACCCTCAAACTACCCACAAAACTTGGTTGTTGCCCCAGAATTGTGGTTGGTGAGGTTCCTTTTTGATGGGTAGTCCTTTCAAGTCCAGGTACCTTCACCGCCTGCTCTGTGCCATGCTGAATCAATCTTGCGTGCGCCTCTCCAGCACTTTGCAAGGAGCACGTCCAGACCATGCCCGGCACGCGCTATATGCATTTGGATATGCCGGCATGCAGTGGTTAATGAGGGGGCTTTCCTGTGCAAAAACAAAATAAGGAATGAGAGACACAATACGGCGAGCACAGTCAGAGACTAAGCATTCATCATACTCATGTTGAACCCAGGAAGAACTTGACTCGCGGGCACCCCAGATCCGTTCAAGGCTTTGGACTTGCACAACTGGAATGGACCTGTAGCGATCGAACCGCAAAGGCCGGACTCTCCTAATGTCGCTGTTGCCATTGGGGCGCCAAACGTGTGTGGACTCAACAAGGCTTTGCGAACGCTTGCAAGCCCAACACCCATTTCGGAGTAATTTATTGATTCGAGATTCGGCAAACAGCCAACAAACCCATCTCAGGAACTTCGCCAAATAGCAATTACTAAGGCGTCTTGTAGAATTCCCAGGACACGTCCAGATTTCGCATAGGATCTCAACAAATCCAACTCAAACTCGGACATGTTGTGCTGGGCTTTGAAGAAAGGCGCGACCCCCCGAAAGTGCCCTCCGCCCCGGGGTCCTCTGGGGTCTTTGGGTGCAGCAAAGGCTTCAAGTAGCACTCCCAGGTACTCGCGCGCACGCCCTCCGGCCTTCGGCGCGGTGGAATCACCGGCGGAGCGGAGGTTTCTTCTCCCGAAAACAAGAGGGACGCCGCATCTTTTCCGATCGAGTGGATTGGGCCACAACAAGTCGATTGAATCTTCAACTGTTTATTTGGTCTCAAACAAGTCCGCGCTTAGTGACTTCTTATGTGCCACTAACATGATTAAAGTCCGGCAACTCAGGGAGTGAGCACAAAGCCCTGAAAAAAAAAGGGACTCAGTTGCCCACAGGAGTCAGAAATAAAAAGTGATCACCCTTTGGAACCTAGACTATGGACCACAACAAGGGAAACCAAAAGGTCAAAAGGTCGGGTTTGGACAAGTGAGCGTACCTGTTTATCCGGAGGAAGGGCGGTGTGGAGCGTGGCCTGATAGCTTTCCGTATTTCAGGATAAAGCTAAAGGTTAAAGTGGAGGAACTCGTTGCGTTTGGTGTGGAACTCATGGATGATGTAGTAGTTCCCCACCCAGTCGGGGCTCATGAAGGCTTCGTCGGAGACAAAGCACCGGATGCCATGTTGCATCAAGAGCTCAGTCTGTGTCAAACGCGACAGCGACTGGCCTTCTGGATCCCTCGGATCCCTTGTGATTCTGTTCCAAGTTCAGTCTCGCCCGAAAAGATAAGCGGCTTGGTGGAGACCTCGGATCTGTTGCGGTTTTTTCGGTGGCTACGCTGTTTGGGCTCGTTTAAAACGGAAAAATCAACAGGACGAATTCGTGCGTTTTTGTACGGATCCCCCTTTGTTCGTGGCAGAAAAGTGGCAGGATGAAGAAGCGGCCCGTCTGATTTTACTGATCGGGAATGGGTGTCCCAATTCGGCGAACCGGAAGCTTCCATCAGGTCCAGTGATCCGCGGTCGAGTGATTCGCCCTAATCAGGGATTCGGATGCATTATACACCTGAACATTGCAACTTGTAAATGGTGGTTTCCCTTTATTTTGGTTAAACAAAAAACACATGTTTCAAATGGTTGCAAAATGTATCTTTTAAGGGGCCCTGCTAATGTTGCTACCCCGTAATCTCCCAATACCCTCAACACCATAGCCCTGACGAAAATCAGCCGACTGGAAACCCAACCCGGATTGGAGTATTAGATGAGAGCTGCTATCCCCGGGCTTCTCAGGCTGTTGATTGCACTTGTTCACCAGCCCAGTGGACTTCCATGGCAAAGCAACCGAAACTCGGCCACCTGTTTCTTTGAACTTGAAATGGGCCAGCCGACTCAACAAATGGAAAGAAAAACACCGCACCGGACTTCCGGGTGTTGGTTTCCCGACCAAAAAGAAAAGGGGCCACCAGACCAACCGGGTCCCCGGGCTGCCTCGACAAAACTCTCGCCTCGACAACTCAGGCCCCCGGCGTTACGGTCATGTCCATCGCTCCAAAGCCCTCCTGCTGGAAGCCGTTCATGTCCTCCGTCCTTGCCGATTTGCAGACCCGCGGAGAACCAGTGGGGAAGTGGCCAATGGATGGACAAAATCCATTTCGCACCTAAGAAACCCTGGAAGGATTCGATTCCCCTGAAAATACCAACACACACAAATGGCTTCCACATAATTTCATATTTTGAGAAACACCCAGTTGATTCTCTGGCCAGAATCCCTGAAGGCTCGATCCAGATCTGTCCAGATTGGGGGATTGCGGCGAACGCGTGCGAAAACCAACGCCTCCAACACTTCGTGGTGAACTCATACTTTGCGAGGTGGGAAAATCACCAAACCTCTTCTCAAGGTCAGTGGTGTTGTCAGACAAGAGAGGCTCGTTTCACCAAATTCCACCAACAAGCTAAAGGCAAAGGACAAAGATCCAACAAAGGGCCACTATAGCCTCGGCGCTTCCAAGATTTCCCGGAGAAGAAACACCTCCAAGACCCAAGAGATCACCTAATTCAAAGTCAATCCTTGAAACCTGGTAGATATGCGACAAATTGCGCATGGCCAACACGTGTTTTGTACTTGTTTTTCCGCGGAGAGAACCGTCACAGCCAAGCATGTGCGTATACTCTTGCTTCACTTCCGGAGTGGACTGGCCAAGAAAACGCCCATACAGAGTTTCCATGACCCCCAGCAAAAGGGGTCATAACCCCTTAATTTTGGGTAATGACCCCATTTTTAAAGGGTCAGAAGGAGACTCCAGGTAGAATGTGTTTCCCAAAAAGCTTAAACTCCAGCAACTCAGGGAGCGGGCTGCCTACGCCTTTTGTTGGGCCTACGGCCTAAAAGCCACGGGAAAAATTATTGATTTGCTCCGAACCGGGGACCGCTCAACCACTCCGACCCGCGGTTTTGTCCAAGGTGTTGTTAACCTTTGAATACAACACAATAATTTACCAGGGGAAGCCTGTTGTGCCTCCAAGTTGTTCTGAGACTTAAAGGCCATTTGGGTCTGTCGTGGCGTTAAAGGCCTGTGGGATCTGTTTTACAACATCCAACTAAACCAAGCATTGGTGGACGTTTCCTCGGCCACAAACCTGGGTTCAGACAAAATAGATTCAGCTTCTGTTGCATATCTAGTCATCCCACAAACACTATATATATATATATCTATATGTGGCTCGTCTTGTTCTTAGCACACCCCAAAACCTGTGGTTTTCTGGTTGGCTTCCCTTCGAACCCACACAAAAGGGTCCCCTCAAAACCAGGCACACCCCTTGGGCCAGCGATCGGATGCCACGCCCGAGCGGTCCTAGGATAGCCAGCCTGGAGCTGCGGAGACCAAGACTGACTCTCATCTTCTTGGTTGCCCCCTAACTTTTGGGGGGCTTAGTGGAAAAGACCTTTATTTCCCAAAAGTTAAAGTCTAAAAAATCCAACCCAATAGCAGTCAAGCCCTCCCAGGCGTTCAGTGTGTTACTCGCTTCCGATTGAGGGGACTGGCCAAAACAAAAAGTCCAAACTTGATATTTGCCAGCAAAATTGTCTTTCCAGAAAGTTTAAGTTCCATGAACGCAGGGAGTGAGGTTTTGAAACCTTATGAAACAAGAAACAAAAAACGCTTGCTTGGCCGGCAAGTCAATTTCCCAGAGTCTCGGAGCCCCCCAACAATCTCGACAGTGAAAAGGGATTTCTTATTACACAGCATGTATTGGGAAAAGGTAAACTCAGAGCAGAGACACCCACCATTTTACTTGGCGTATCTTGGGAATCAGTCTTAGTCGAGTTGTCTGGGCAAACTAGCCAAGAAAAAAGGTAGGGAACAAGTGGTTGGCCACTTGGGTTCTAACCCACAAATAACAGGGTTGACTCCACTTTGGGGACTGACAAGTGGTTTACAACCTAGGTTAGCAACAAACCAACAACTCAATGACTTAAGTAGAGTAGACCCCCCCTCCAAGTTGCCTTTTTCAGGGTGGTTCCCATGGATATTTCTTGAAGGCCGGTTTAAAAGGAAACCAGAGGACACTCCAGCCCATTTTGGGTTTCCCACTCATACCCATACCTTGGCCCCCTGAAGCATGCAAGATATGTAGTCCGCCCTGAAATATGGCATGGGAACCGACAAGTGGTTGGTGGACATGGATCCCCAAAATGATGCCCACCAAAGGATGCCCCATACTGACCTGTGCTCACTTAGAATAGAACAAAAAACGATTCAAACCAGATAGAACGGCTCGACGTGCGTTTCTACGGTGTCACATGTTTTTGACCGGGGAAGCCAACAAATAGGGCGGTTTGACCACCTGTCCCAAATGGCTGTGGGTCAAACATATGTACCCAAAATGGAACCCTGGTAAATGGAAACAGGGACTCAAACCTGCGGTCCAATTCCTGGCGATTTTTTGACCCATACCCAAATGGACTTCACACATGACGTATGAGCTTCCAGATCCGGATGTAAAAAACAAACAAAAAACGCGTACCTTGCAAACTGCAATGCTTCTATCTCCAGTTCTTCAAGGTCTCTTCTCCCAAACATGAGTTACAGGAATGCCTTTCCACATCTGTCATCTCTTTCTATTCCTTGCTTCTGTTCTTCATGTCCTTCCAACCACATAGACTCACTAAAAAAAAAACACAAAAAAACATTGTGAAGAGAAAAGATGCCCACTCTTTCACCCAACCAATAATACTGCTGTTGAGAGGAAACATCCATTTTGAGAGGATACCCATACATGCTTAGGAGGAAACCGGAGGAAACCAATCCATATTTAAAGGAAGCCCCACACAACCATTTGGAGAAAACATATCCTTGCAAATTCCATTAATGTTTGTTTGACTCGCTTTTTAAATTATGTTCATTATAAATTATATTTGCTTGACATGTGCGGGTGCCTGCTGTCTGTTTTAGGATAAATATCATATCCTCTGAACACATGTAAAGTATACTGTGTTCTGCATCAAACATAATTAATCAAGAAACAACATGCCAAAGTGAACCCCTGGAAGGAACGGTTTCCCATAGTTGATTCAAAGTGGTGCAAAATGGCTGTGACTCAAAAAAAAAAGGGTACCAAAATCAACCCTGGTCAGTGACCCCAAATGGATTTCGTTCAACCATCCACCGCATCGCCTCTCCAAGTCCGTCCCCGTGCGTCCCCGTGCGTGCGCCGCCTCCTCTCCGGCGGCCACGAAGGCGTCGTTGATGGCGCGCACGGCCGGAGACCGCTGCCGCGTCACCGCCAAGGGGCCGGAGCCTGCGAAGTTGGATGCCGTGAGGACAAAACCGGGAGCATTAAAAAGTTTAGGTTTGTCTAATAAAGCTATAAATATTTTGACCGGGAGCATTAAACCGAGAGTGGAGTACCCAAAAACCGTCTGTCAAAACTTAAGCTTAGGCAGCCGCATCTAAGTATATAATGTGGTTGGGATTCTGTTCTGACTAACCTTCGTCTACCCAGGTTGGCATTGTGGCTCAGGGAGGGGGGGGTCTGAAATTGGACCCAGGGTCTTCGGGTCTGTTCCTTGTTCGGATTTGGACCCTCCAACATGGATGGGGGTTCCCTTGGTTTTCGGCAAAACAGCAAGCAAAGCCAAACCGTCGACCCGAGCACCGCTCCATGGTCAGATATGAAACAGTCGCGTTCGCCTAATGCAGTCCTAGTTGCCATCTGGGTGCGCTGTAATCATGAGTAAGGATGCCACGGCAAAGGCGGTCGTGCAAACTTACCGCATCGCAGGGCGATGCGCATGCCAGCGCGCAGATTTGGGCAAAGACCTTGCCTGGACCCCTTGTCTCCAGTCTTTCCACAAGAAGCTTAGAACGTGTAGGCTTGAGTGCCACAAGTTGCGGATTTTCGATCGCAAGGCTCTGCTGGAGCCGGGCGACTCAGCACGGTGAAGTTTGCCGTGGAGAGCCAGTGGAGTTTCAAACGATGAAGGGAACCTGCCGGCGCCGAGTATGTGCCCAGAGGGCCATGGCAGCAATGCCCAGGAGTAGTGTACACGATGACAATAGGCCTCTCCCACGTCAGCCCATAGTACAATCAACTTGGCTGGTTTTTCGCCGCGTTCTTCGCCGGACCTGCATAATTTCCTTACAACCTGCTTCCCCAAGAGGACGGGGTGAGGTTCATGTCCCCTGTTTCTTATGCGGAAAAGTGAGGCTCCACCCCGCAAATTGACGATAGACTGTTTTTTTGCGGAAGCTCAAAAATAGAAAGCCCGATCTAACCCACGACGTTTCCACCCGCCTCCTCGGTAGGTAGACTCTCCCTCAGAGTGGCGCTGGGCCTTCTTGTAGTAGGGCAGCACGTGCCTCTCGATTGCTCCATTGGGTGTTGTTCGCCCCAAAAACAACAAACACACCCAAACACAAACACAATAACAACAACAACAACAACAACAACAAAAAACGAAACGATAACCACACCACAAAAACAACAGGTTTTCCCCTTCCGCATCTGGCGGAGCCTTCAAACAAGTTATTGTTCAGGGCAGGGTCTGGGTTGTGCGTTGGACAGGTAAAACATAGGGCCCACACAAGCTCCGTGGGGCACCACTAAAAAACTGAATACATGGGATTTTTACACACCATCCTCCTGCTGCTCCTTCCCATGTTCAAAAAGCCAAACTGCCCAAAACTTCATCCGTTTATGGGACCCTGCACGGAGTCTGCTCGACGCCAACAAAAAAGGGTACCATGCCAATTGCTCCTGGCTTCCGCAGCCTTGTCCCGCGAGTCGAACCAGTGACAAAGGACATGCCAAACAGATATCCCTTCAGCGCTTGCAAGTGGGAAAAGAACCTCCACAAAGGAGTCGTTGGAGGGTTGGTCTCATTTCGCACCCTGGAAATGGTTGGTGACCTATCAAAACACCCAAAAATAAGGCCTTTCTTTGAAATGGCGGGTCCTTACGGGTTGAACCCTATAAAGCATCTGTTGGGGCACATGAAAAAAACACGCCTAGCACGTTTTGTGCCCTCGGAAGAACAGCCCGAAACAAACATGACTCCTGAACTGATTGGCATTGTGTTCCCTTCGAACCCATTCGAAGCTAACCATGCCCTCAACTTAATACAAGACTCTCATGCTTTCGGTCCCAGGAATCCTGCGGGCTTGGGCAGACAACCTTATGGGTGTCCAACTGTTTGCAGGGCAAAAGTGGGATGCTGTTTTTTTCCCAGCGAGTCCATTTACCTGTAGGTAGCCAAGGGAACCACCCTTTGAAACTGAAAGGGAAAGTTGGTTACTTACCAGAAACGGTGTAACTGGGATTCACTGGGTTTTGAGGGAAACTACAACTAAGATTCTGGACACCCCAAAATGATGGTTTTCCTGTTGGTTTTCTTTACGCCACAAATAAAGGGACAGCCTCAAAAACTGACACGCCTCAAAAACTAACACTCGCCCCATATTTCTCCAATGACTCTACGGTCAAAACCATTTCCCCGGGGTTTTTGGTGGTTGTCTAGAAAGAAGGATCCCTGGAAAGAATGGGGAAGCTACCCCTAGAAAAACATCTTGAGGGTCACCCTAAGAGTTGCACCTGTGGTGTCCAACCCCGAAGCATCATTATCCTGATATGCCAGGACCAGGAACTCATGGCTATTTCATATTTCATCTTGGGTGCTGTAAACCCCCCAGCAATTGTTTTAACTTGTTGCTGGTTAAAAGGAATTATGAAGGGAATCCAACAAGTTAAAGTCTAAAGATCCAACCCAAAAGCGGTACCTTTACGAGAATAGCTTAATGGTTGCCACTTGGGTGCGTTTTTTTGAGGCTCAGTGCGATTTTCACAAGGTGGTTTGAAGGAGAAGCTATAGCTCACTTCCTGAGTGCATGGGCCAAAAAGGTCCAAACATTTCTTTTGCCACTAACATGGTCTTCTCATAAAGCGCAAAGTGCAGGAACTCAGGAAGTGAGGCAGGCAGAACAGCCAATTTTCGGGCACCAACACCTTGGCACATGCCCCGAAAATGGCACGAGCCCAACAAAGCATCCTTTCTAACCCCGAAAAAATGCGGGTTTAGAAGTTGCCCTTGGACACTCAAAGCTCCACGCAGCCTCCCAAAGCCGGTTTCGCACCCCCTCCCCACCCCCCGGGCTTCCCCCAAAAACCGCCGAGCGCGCGCGGAACGCGGAGGCGCGCGCGCCTGTAGGACCACGCCTCCCCGCCGGGGCCGATCTCCTGCGCCCAGCGCTCGTAGTCCAAGGCGTGGCCTCGCCTCGGAGCCGAAACCTTCGGCCGAGTCGCCGAGTCGCGGATTGCAATGGAAACCCGGGCTACAAGCCACTTAGGGCACCCTGTGTGGAGTCCCTTTAAGTGGGGCAAACCTTGCTACAAGGGGGGTATACCCGAAATGGTGATCACCTCCTAACTCACCTTTACCCCAAATGGCGATCACCACTTACTAACTTCCACTCGGAAGTCACCCTTTGTCGAGTCCCCCGTTCAGTGGGGTTCACAACTTGTTATAAGGGTTTGTACCCCAAATGGCAATGACCACTTACTAACTTGGCCGAACATATGGAGCTTGGATTCCACCCCTGCCGGTTTTCACAGGGTTCCTTATATTTCCCGAAAAAGTTTGTTTGTCTGCTTGTCTGTCTGTTTGTTGGCTTGGTTTGGTTTGGTTTGGCTTGGCTTGGTTTGCTTGTTTGCTTGGTTGTTTGTTTGGCTGGTTGTTTGCTAGTTTGTTTGTAGTTGTGTTGTGTTGTTCGGTGTTGGTGTGCGTTGGGGGTAAATTGCCTCGGCTGGTTTGTTGCACAGACGACACTCAAGATCCCTAGGCCAACCAAACCAGCAAGCAAGCAAGCAAGCAAGCCAAACAAACAAACAAACAAACAAACAAACAAACAAACAAACAAACAAACAAACAAACAAACAAAAACACACACACAAACAAACATGACAAACAAACAAACAAGCAAGCAAGCAAGCAAGCAAACAAACAAACAAACAAACAAAACAACCAACCAACGAAACAAACAAGCAAGCAAGCAAGCAAACAAAGAAACAAACAGACACACAGACCGCCAAACCATTTCAAACCATTTTCTCTCAACCTTCGTACCAGCAATTGGCTTTTGCCAAGGCTGTGAACAGTTCTAGAACGTTTCTTCCCTTTGCCCCAACCGGACGCGCCCAGCCACGCGAACGTTTCACTACAGCAAAAACCGCGGTATAGATCTTGACTACATGGCAAAACCAGGACCCCCTCACAGGGTTGACACCAAAAACACCTTGACTACATGGGAAGACCACAACTCAGCCCGAAGAAACCAACTCCCCCTGCACGTCCCGAGTCCCGAGTTTTTCGAGCCCATCCCTCCGAGGTGCACGTAGGCCATGGCATTCAGGCTAGAGGACCCGCCCAGCGCGCGGCCCCGCGGCTGGTGCAGCCGCCGGCCGTCCATGTGCTTCTGGGGCACCGTGTAGAAGTCCCAGTTGTACTTGGCCTAAACGAAGCCGGAGCTTCTCAAAACGAGTTTCTCAGATGTCCAGTGGATTTCCATGGGAAAAAGGGCATCCGTTTTTAGTTTGTTGAGGTTACAGGGGAACCCCGTGGGCTTGTCTCCAAATAGGCAAACCCCCCCCCAAAATGGCGGCTTATGCCCGGAGCTTCTCGTGGGCTTAGCTTAAAAATTGGCACACACCCAAAAAATGGCGTCGATTTTTGCCTGGTGTCCAGCAAGAGGGTACCCAAATGGACCAGCTTCTCAAAATTGGCTTCTCAGATGCCCAGTGGAGTTCCATGGGAAAAAGGATCGGCATCCTTTTTGAGATAGCTGAGTTTCAAACCGAACCCTTCCAAAAAGAGAAGAAGAAAAGGGCGCCGTTGGCAACTGGGCTTTGTCTTGGAACAGAGATTCTAAAAATGGGTGTGTCCTCAAATAGAGGATTCCCCCTCCAAAAATAAATGAGGCTTCGGTTATCCGGTTGGTTCCCTTTAGAGCGCCACCAAGAAGGTATCCTCAAAACTTGACCCAAATGGAGCATTGGTTGGCCTGGTCGAAACTTGGTTCCAAACCCCATCTAATGAATCTGAGTTCATGAGACCCCTGATTCGGGAGTCTCCAAACGTCAGGAAAGCTCTACCTGGAGTCTCCGGATCTGACCCCTTAAAAATGGTTGGTCACTCAAAGTGGTGTGACCAACCATTTTTAAGGGGTCAGTGGTGCTTTGGCGTGGTCAGCTCTCTGAAACCATTTTTAAGGGCTCAGATCCGGAGACTGCACTGCAGGTGGTGCTTTGGTCAGCTCTCTCTCTGACCCCTGGGAGCCCGGCATCGGCCAGGTTGTAGGTCAGCGCTGCCGGCATGTTGATCTTCCACCAGTCCCAGCTGCCCACGTGGCTTCTGCCGTTCTCAATGAGCAGAACCTCCGATCTGAGAATCTGAGGGGCGTAGGGTGGTGAAAGCTGTGGGGGTGACTCCACGGAATGTTGGTGTTGTTCCAAGAAACATAGTTCTTTAGCAACAAGTGGGTTTGCTTCTAGTTTCCCAAAATGAGCCTAGTTCTTGCTTTCCTTCACATGGGTTTCCTTATGAAACACAAACGCGAAAAAGAAACCCAACTCAAAACGAAGAACCATCAGTCTAGTCTATGCCCACTGTCGTGGATTCAGGGAGAAGGGTTGGGTGAACCCACTTGCTCAGTGGATGTTTCAATTGAAGTGAGTGAAAGTAGCCGGCACATGCCGGCACTTTAAGGCCCCCCCCATTGCATGCTGACACAAAGTGAGTCAAACCATCTCCTTCCACCGTTTCGATTTCGTGGCCAACATACTGTGGATGAATGAAATCCGGTTCGCACCACCTAAGAAACCCTGGAATGATTCGATTCCCCTGTAAATACCAACAAACAATGGTTTCAACCATGGTTTCAAAGTGGTTCAAAAAATTGTTTTCGTCCATCTACAGAAACACCTGTGCTGGGTCATCTGGAGGGAACCACTGCCAGGGGCCAGTTGGAGGAAGGAGGAAGGGCACACTTCCTGCCATAAGCACAACCGAAAATGTCCTGAGGTCGACCAGTAATGGCCATCTGTGACAGGCCAAAACAACCAAAAAGGACACAGTTGCTAGCTGGGGTATCTGCCTGGAGTCTCCATGACCCCTTAAAAATGGGGTCATTCCCCAAAATCATGAGGTCATGACCCCCATTTTTGAAGGGGCACGGAAACTCCGGGTGCAGACCTTCGCGTCTGTCGAGGTGCGTTTGCGCCGGCATCTTTCACCAGGCGATGAGCGATGGTGGCGCCAGCAGAGCCAGCGCCCACGATGATGTAGTCGTAGCTTCCTAGCCAAGCGCCGTACTTGCCGGGCTGCCCTCAGATCCCCGCTAAAAAATTAACTATTAGTCCTTTTAGTGGGCTAGATGGAAACTGCCACTAAACACTAAAAGGCTAAAAGGCTAAAAGGCTAAGGGGATGGCTGGGAGCCACCAAGCTTGGATGTTTGATTCCCTAAGTTAGTAAGTGGGGATTGCAACCTGAGTCACAATCAAAACCCGGTACAAAAATGGTGAACCCAGAACCATTTAAAGAATTTGAAGGCGACCGCAACTATTTCCGGCTGGGACTGCCCCTTACTAACCTTCTTCCACGCGGGTTTTGATTCTGGCTCACCTGGGGTACAACCTACTTGGTGAGTTGGGCCAATGGTAAGTAGGTGACAACCCAGGTTACTAACCACGTACTAACTTGGCGAATTGAGCACACAAGCACAAACCAATTTGGCGGTTCTAAAAAAAAACACGAACAAGCCCTCAAACTGGCTGGCTTAAAATGGTTTCCCATCCAAGACCTTCCATTTTCTTAAACCCTGGAAAAAATATCATATTTCCTAGGAGTGAAATCGATTCCTCGTAAAACACGAGCAGGAGAACCACTACGAAACTGGCTCCATCAAAAGGAACCACACTCCTTCGGCGGTTTCTCATCGTAGTCCTCGTGACCCCAGTTGGTATCCTTTGGGTTTTCATTTCAACCGAGGCCAGTGAGACACACGGCGAGTGCAACCCGATGTTGGGGGCATCTTATGCGACGCATTTTAGGAGCACGAGTGAAGACATTCGAATCAATCCCCTGGTCCCCTAAAGCGGTTGGTATTCTCTTGGTTTCCCGTACCAAAAGGGGTCCACCATCTTGGGAAACACTCAGTGCCTCGCTTGTTTGGAGTTGGCATGCTTTTAAGGGGAATCTCAAGGTGTGCAGTTTTTCATTTGGCACAAACCCACTCTATTTATATGTATATATATATATATATATATATGTGCTCTTCTTCTTCTTCTTCTTCTTCGTCTTCTTCTTCTTCTGCTGATCATCATCTCTATGCAAGCCAAAAGGACCCGAATCACTTGCCCGAAGCACTTGGCAACAAAGGGCCAACCTGCACCGTTTTCAGACCCCCTGCAAACAGGTTAACTTTTTTCAGGGATTAAACGGAACCCCCCCACTAAACCCCAAAGACCTAGACAACTAAGGGGGACCAAGTAAACATATTTAGTCAGGATCGCAAGAAAACAACCCCCACAAAAACCATGGAAGCCTAAAACACCAAAGGGCACATCTACATGAAGTGTGTGGTTCCTTTTGAGAGTGTCCACACTCATTTTAGCGTGGCTACTTATTTGCGGCCTTTTGGGGGGCAAACCATCAAGCTACATGAAACCTGTGGGCTCCTTGACCATCTGTCTCTAAACACATTTTTCTGGTGAGTCCCATGGCAACGTGGGCTGAAGGGTAATCTGAGTAGCCCAGGATTTATCACATCCGGTTGCGTAGTAGGTGGGGGGGAGTCATCCTGACACAAGTTCTGTAGAACTCCTTGACACTAAAGAGATCTTCCCAACCAGTGAAAAGTGTAGGAACTCCTCCTCTTCAGTGGATTCGCAAAAATGACAACGCCTCGCTTTGAATCTGCCGCTTTAAAAAGGTCTTCCCCCAAAGTTCATAGGAACTCCTCTTCCTGTGTGGATTCGTTCGCCAAACCCCAAAAGTTTAAAGTCCATCGGCTCCGGGAGCGAGAAAGTGTCGGAAATCGGAGAGAGAGAGAGAGAGAGAGAGAGAGAGAGAGAGAGAGAGAGAGAGAGAGAGCCAAGATCCCGTGAACTCTGCGGCGAACAGCCCACGAGCCGGAGGAACCGCCTTTTGCAGGTGTGGGAAATCCAAGAAACTGGCCATAAAAAAGGAATTTGCCCCGTAGTTTTGGGGCAACACACCATTTCGCGGGTAGTTTTTTGGGGTCCAGGTAGTTTCCACAAACCACATGACAAAAAGCAAACAAACAAAAAGGTTCCCCCCTGACAAGCTGTGGGGTCGCCAGGCCGAGGGTTCGCACAACTGGGCATCCAAAGCGTGTTCTGCAAGTTTGGCGTGCGCAAACAGAAATCTTAATTACTTGGGTATTTGTTTGAATGACTTGGGCAGATTGGCCGGCAATCTCCGCAGTCCTCCCGCAGAGAAGCAGCGAGAAAAGGCTGATGCCGGCGCCAGGCGCGATCGCGCGATCATGGCAATGGCAAAATGGCCGTGGGTCAAGAATAGGTACCCAAAACCAAACCGTGGCAAAGGGAAACATGGACCAAAACCTGCGGGCTGTGACTGGGCTTTAAAGTGTGGCTTTTTTTTATGCGGGGTCCGCGACTGGCACAGAAAAAAAACACCCAGATGCGTCTTCAAGCGGCATCCGCAAAGCTGGCTGTTTGAGTCGTCGGCTGCTTGGCTCGTGCGGTAGGGGCTCTTTGGCGGCCACTGAGGCATCGCTCATCACGAGCTAAAGCTGCGAGCGGCACTTTCCCAAACGACTGCCCAAGTGTGGGGGGGGGAGGGGTCATATCTATGGGGTCATCTCATGTATTTGTGCTCCTCTATCTATATATCTATATATCTATCTATCTGTCTATCTATCTGTCTATCTATCTATCTATCTGTCTATCTATCTATCTATCTGTCGGTCCGTCTGTCTATCCGTCTATCCAACAGTGCTTTGATGGAATTTTTGCATCCATCCATCCATCCATGCATCAATCCGTCCATACATCCATCCACCCATCCACCCATCCACCATCCACCTATCCATCTATCCATCCATCCATCCATCCATCCTTCCATCCATCCATCGCTCCATCGCTCCATTGCTCCATCCATCCCTCATCCCTCCATCCCTCCATCCCTCCATCCCTCCATCCCTCCATCCCTCCCTCCCTCCCTCCATCCCTCCCTCCCTCCCTCCATCCCTCCCTCCATCCCTCCATCCCTCCATCCCTCCATCCCTCCATCCCTCCATCCCTCCATCCCTCCATCCCTCCCTCCATCCCTCCATCCCTCCATCCCTCCATCCCTCCATCCCTCCATCCCTCCATCCCTCCCTCCATCCCTCCATCCCTCCATCCCTCCCTCCATCCCTCCCTCCCTCCATCCCTCCCTCCATCCCTCCCTCCCTCCATCCCTCCATCCCTCCATCCCTCCATCCCTCCATCCCTCCATCCACCTATCCATCTATCCATCCTTCCATCCATCCATCCATCCATCCATCCATCGCTCCATCCATCCATCCATCCATCCATCCATCCATCCATCCATCCATCCATCCATCCATCCATCCATCCATCCATCCAGCCAGCCATCCATCCATCCATCCATCCATCCTTCCATCCATATATTCCACTTGCATGTATACACATAACACGGAAGCTGCGTTCATCTTAAGACAGACCTTCGCCATATCTCCTTGGGCAATAGATCCCCCATCGAAGGTTCGCAGCTTCCAGAGTGGATTGGCCAGAACAAGTCCGATTTGTTTGCTTGCCACTAAGCTGGTATTCCCAAAATGTTTAAAGTCCAGGAGCTCAGGAAGTGAGGCATAGGGGATCTGAAAACTAGTAGAACTCTACTCTCCATCCGACGCAATTAATTGACAACATGTGCTTTTTAACGCCCAGGAACAGGCTCCAATTAACGCATGTTAATTGGTTCCTATTGGCCTCCACTTGCCACAAAGAGGTCTTATTGAACACATAATATGAAACCACGTAACCAGCTACAAATACACCCCTATTCAACATTGAATCGAAGCCCACAATGGTCACCCTGTGTGGGCGCATGTTTAGGCTTGTATAAGAGGAGAGTACCTCTCCAGTTTAATTTTACGGGAAAGTCTTCACAGGAGCATAGGACAAACTTGGCACCCTGTTTCTTCCTTCTTCGCTGGGGGCAGCCTGAAAACAAGGATAATAGACAATTCAAAGTGCTGCAAACAAAAATTAGCTCCCAAAACTAGTTAGAACTCTGGCCCTTGATTGTATTTTCTAGGACACACTTCTAGAAACACTTGGGGATCTAGCAAAGTCAGTCTAAGAGTCTAAACACATCTAAACACATCTAACACATTATGCAAGGCAAATCTAAACAAATCGCGAACAAGCAGAATAAACAGAATAATAACCAAAATGCTGGCTCAATTCCTTTTGCCGATCATGTTCCGCAGCAAACAGTGCCCTTTCACAAGCTGGGCCGTCCTCAGATCTCCTGCTAACAGTCTTACTTTTTGTGGCTTCACCGCTACAACTTTACACGGGTAGCTGGGAACCGCCAAGAAAGATACCCCCCAAATGAAGAGGCTATGAAGCGGTTGCCTTAGACAGGACAACTCTGTGCCGGTTAAGGTGGCCAGGACTGGCAGTATACTTGTGCGCGGCCTCAGTTGCAGCAGGCATTGATACAATCTTTGGTGTGGTCGCTAGAAACGTTGTTGTTTGCAGCCCCCCAAAAAATGAACAGAACCCCAAAACCAAAAAACATCCCAAGAAAAGTGAAGAAGCCCAAGAGAAACTACGTGTTCATCCCTCCCATGGACATTGCAACGGACCAATTGGTGTCGATTCACATTCGCCAAATCGATGTGAATGGCAAAGCCCCGACCCAAAACATGACAAAACATCATCTCTGCAAAGTATGCTTCATGATAATGTCTATCCTAAAACATAATGTAGCTTTCTCACTTCCGTGGATTGGCCAAACCATTGTTTTTTTTACGTTTTGCTTTGCACCAACATGGTCTTCCCAAGTCGGAAGTCCCCCGGGCCTCAGGGAGCTGGTCCCCGTTCTTTTGGGGGTCGTAAAGGAAAACCAAAAGGACAACCCGTTGCGCCATTTTGGGGGAATCCAACTCCTAAGAAGCCCACAAATGGACCACTGGACATGTATTTGTTCAATGCCGAGCCTCAAACAAGTGTCGCAAATCATCCTAACGCGCCTTTCCCGACCCTATCAATCGGCCCACCAAAATGAGATTCCGTGAAGCGACCGAAGAAGGAGCCGCTTTTCTCCTCCGAGAACTAGAAAACAACTTGCAGCCCCCTGCTGATGCATGCAGGGTCTTGGGAGCCCTACCTTATCCCCAAGTCGAAGGACGCGATTCTGTACTGCCAAAGTGGAGCATCCACGGCTGCTTTGTCACTAGGGGATTCCCTCCAAAAGAAACTGGCGACCCGTTCTTTCACGTGCATTTACCTGGCATCATGACGAAATCTATGCCACTGAGACCTGGTGAAGAAGTAAAACTAAAGACTATGAGACCATGGTCAGGATTGTGTGAAAGAAACACGCAGGAGACAAGTAGCATTTCTGCTTCGTGGAATATGTTCTGCTTGTGGGAAGGTGGTGGGCATTTTGTGTGAGTGGTTGGGAGCAACTCTGGGACAAACGAAACATGAGTGTCAATGCGTGTTGACTGATGCATTTCTTCCGATTGGATAGTGTTCGCATGTGGTGCAGCCCAAACTCACGCGTCCTTATCAGCCCTGGGGCTCTATCTGTGTGTGAATGTGACATTTGCCCACGTGAAACAACTTTCAGCGGTAATGCTTGGCAAATACTTGGGCGTTTGGCCAAGTTAGTAAGTTGCTGCTGGTAAGTCCCCGGTTCCGTGGGGGAACAACTTGTTATAAGGGAGTGAACTCCCCAAATCACGATCACCACGAACCTAGGCTATAACCTATATACTTTTGAGTCCTGGGTTCCGTGGGGTGAACAACTTGTTACAAGGGGACCACTTGCTAACTTGGCGAATCGAACATCCAAGTAGGCAAACGATCTACAATGAGCCTCGGGGTCTGGAGGACAACAACTTTTCAGATGTGAGTCTTCGTTGCCAACAAAAGCGTTGACTTCGCCTGGTTAAAAGCGTTGACTTCGCCTCTGGCCCGACGGGTTGACACGGGGCGGCCCCAAACGGATTTCAGGACTTCCTAAATGGGAAACCCCCGGAACTCATAGAATACCCATCCGGTTAGGGGATTTGAGCTACATATCTCTTAGACAAACCAGCAACCTGAAAGAGGGGCGGCGGGAAATGGTCCAAACCCGGGTCTTTCCAATTGCAGCTTTCTGGAAACAGACATCCAGTGATAGATTCCTTTTTAAAACCAACATGGGGGGCAAAAGCAATAAACTCAAGCTGGATGCATTCAGATTCCATGTTCTTGGGAGGGTACCCAGTTCCAGTTCGGTAGGCCTGTTGGGGTTCACCCTCAGACCACTCAGGTGACTTTGCCGGAAGGGTGTCTTTGGTGAACCCCTCTTTGGTGGGCGAACGAAAAACAACGGCAAACCACCGTGTGTTTTTTTTGTTCGGAGAGGTCCCCTAAGAAAGACAAACCTATATGTCAAATGGGGTGACTGACCAGCCAAGAAAACATGAGGTTTTTGTTAGGGGCGTTCCCCAATGAGAGGACCAACACCACACGAGTAGCATACCCAAGACCCGACGGGCATCCCATTGGGATGCCCTAACCCCGGCGTGAAATGCAGAGGCCGGGTTCTTCCCCATGCGCCGCAAAAAGCGCGCGCTGTACTCCATATGTCGTGATGCAGTCGCAATGGAAAAAGGAGAGTGCTGAATCTGACTGTGTTGCGTGAGAATGATGGGAACGTACATGCAGCCTGACACATCTATTCGGCCCAGCCTCTGCGGAATCTCTGCGGTAGGTCGCCAAATCACGCCTCTTTCTTCGAATTAGTTGCTCATGCCGAGAAATCAGGTGCTTCACAGGGCGTGATGTGTCACATGGCGGGTGGCTTGTGATGGGCGTGTTCTACTCATCCGACTCGTTGCGTCCGTGCCGGTCCATGCTGGGAATTGTCACAAGTGTGTCGCAGAGGGAAAAGGACACTCACCCAGTTCAAGGCAAACACATAACCCAACACATAATCGGTATGTGTGTGCTTTTAAACGCTTTTTTGTTTTTTGATCCTGAAAGACTGTTTGTTTCATCCTGAAATGTATATTATATATATATGTATTGTTTCATTCGATCCGCATGCCCCCGTAACCTAAGCCAACCACATAACCCAATCCTTGAGGCCCTTCAGGTGACATTCCCATGTCGTGGTTTCCTTCAGCTCTTCACCAAGCGGGAGGCTTAATCAAACTCTCACCCGCAAGCAGGAGGTGTTCGAAGCCTGGCGACTGTCGTCTAAGTGGCGGAGAAAAACAAAAAGAACGAGAGCAATGGGATGGTAAGCCGCCATAGAAAACCAAGCCGCCAAACAACCATTGATATAATGTAAAGAGTATGATACTGTGCAAAAAAAACACATTTCGCACCTGGATGCGCCATATGGGCGTGGCTCAAAATGAAAAAAGAGTCAGGATTGCGCAGGTTTTTTTGGCCTTTCTTTCCATTTACCAAGGGGCCATGTTGCGTACTATTGTTGGAGCCACAGGCAAATAACCATCGATATAATGGAACGATAATAATACTGTGGATGGAACAAATCCTGCACCAGTTGGGCTGGCTGAAGCCCTGTCCGGAGTAAACCACCTACCAACTGGTGCAGGTTTTCGCCCGCAGTACTGAATGAAAAACATGTTACAGACAGTGCATTCCATATACATAAGACAAACCACACGCATACAAGAGGAACGCTCCGTGATGACCCAACAGGGGAAGGTACAAGATATATGGCCATGGGTCAAAAGCCCGTACCCCCGGTGAACATCCCAATTCAACCACTAAAATAGACTAAAATGGGTGGTGCACTACCCCGAAATGCTACCATTGGTTTTGACCCACAGCCATGTACTATTAAGCAAATGGAAGTACTCATCAAGGCATGTCTTCAATCCAACTCGGAAAAAGATCCCTCCCGATTGTGCTTGTGCCCACTAGGAAGTCTGTACCGGGACAGCCCCTTATTGGGGCCCAGTAGACTTTGTTCAGTTGGGTACCCCCGACGTACTGTTAACTTCGATTGATCCGCATGGTTCTCCGGATCTATCAGACATTCAGATTGAGAGGCTGCCGCGGATTTACACTCTGTGGGTGTGTGACACGTGCTTTTTAGGGGACTCCCAAAAATGGTGGTGTTCCTCTTGGTTTTGCCAGGTGCCCTCAAAAAGAGACGGAGCCACCTTCTCTTTCTGCCGAGTACGGTTCGAGCAACGCGCGGTGCGCGGCGCGGGAGAGCTGAGGATTGCCGACAGCACGCCCGGCGCGAGCGAGCGCTCTGCGGCTCATCTGTCGGGGGCGTCGATGATGCCACCTGAGCGAGCGGGATTACTCCAAAGACCGGTTTCACGAAAACCTCGGTAATGTTGACGTCATCTGGGTTCTCCAGTAGAGAGGTCAGAATAAGGGTACCCTTTTCTCTGTAGTCTGTTTTAGTAGGGGAGCCCTCCCCAAAAAAGGGGTAAAAGGGCATTACTGGGGGACCTAGTCATATTAATCAACCCAGTTTATGAATATGTGGATGTTCCCCTCCAAAAGTGCTGAATCCCCACTAAACCCGGGGACACCCCCTATAAATAAACTGGGGTTGATTCATATGGGGTCAACATTATGGTTATTTAAAGCCGTGTGTCTTTGTCGCAGCCCCCGACTAACAATCAACATAACCAACGAAAACCAACGAAACACGGGTAAAGAACAGTGAGGAGGAATAGAGATTTGGGCCGGCCCCGCGAAAACAACAGGAAACTCGCCAGTTTACTCACACCAAAGCAAGTTGATGAGAGGGCGAAATGGGGAACCCTCGGCTTCGTTTTCTGGCTCCACCTGCAATGCTTTCCGCTCGCTATTGTTTTTAGCTCCGTTCGACTGGGCAGGCTTTCGCATCCCGAAATGGCTATGATGTATTGAACCACCTTGATGGTGATGGACATAAAACCCCAACTCCACCAAAAAGCCCCGTCTGAAAATGTAGCCTTCTATTTGCTTAAGCCCCCGCGAAAAATAGAAATGTGTGCAGTAGTGATAGATTCCCTTCAAATCCGACAAGGGAAAATAAATCATATTCTTAAGTAAATGGAAGTAGCCGTAGTGGATTCAAATGGCCTATCAATTTCCCGGCGCTATGGCTTCGTTCAGAATCTTCCGTCCGCGCTGTTCTGGGTGGGATCGTTCAAGCCGCGCACCACCTTCGCTGAAAAAAACGTATCCATGCAGTATGGGAAAACTGCAGTCTCAGGACAGGGTAAAATCAGCCAACAGGGGAATCCTGTAAAATGTCCTGTACCGAAGCTTTCGTTTGATGTCAAACTGTGACAGAAAAATGTATTTATACTATATAATTGTCTTCTGGTATTTGGAGTAGGGCGTAAAGCATGTGGATTGGTCAAACTGCCACCCTGCAAAAACAAATAACTAGCCTTAACATCAAGAAGCGGGCAAGCAACGCATCATAATGGCCAGTGACCTTTGGCACAGAGATTGACTTTCCAATCAAAAACACATTTTGCCTTATCTCGGGTCTCACCGAAAGACAAGGCATCAGAAGGGGTCTGTCTCAAAATACAGGGAACCCCCCCCGAAAGGGGTGGTGTCCCCTGTACAGCCCCGGAGTCTCCTTCTGACCCTTTAAAAATGCTTGGTCTCAAAATTAAGGGGTTATGACCCCTTTTTCATCCTTTTCATCCTTTTTCTGGGGGTCATGGAGACTCTAGGTACCCTCCTGTCCACGAACGTTCAACCTGATTGAGGGGGTCCTGCGAGACTAGTTTCCTTCAAAGGGACCATTTCTCTGTAGCCTTCAAACGAGACACCATTTAATGGTTACCCTTTGGCCAATTAAAGCGTACGTTTGGGGCTTAAGATCCGAACGTCGCAACGGCTCATTCGCCCGTTGCATCGAAAAACCTCTCGTCCCCGCCTGCGTCGATAGCAAACATCGCCTCCCCCTCCGGCAGGCTGGGCCTAGAAAGAAAAAGACTGTCCCTGTGCGGCTACGTCCCCTGGAATGCCTGGCCACATTTTGTCTATCTCCAGAACTGTAATGATAGACTCCCTTCAAAATCCAGAGGAAACACAAAACAATCACTAGTAGCAAAATGGAAAGTTAGGTCTCACTTGTGAGGAAATGATCAATGGACCAGAAGGTGATGGTTCAACTCACGCTTGTTTGGACAAGTCTCTGAAATGTCTGAATCACAGGTTCCCAAACTCCCCGCCAATCAGGGGGCCATGTCAAGAGCTGAGGCTTTCAACTCTCAGCTTCCATGAGTGTTCCCCAGGGTTCACATGAGTCAGAATCAAAACCCGGTATTAAAATGGTCTACCCAGAACCATGTAAAGAATTAAGAAGCCGGATGTCCGCAATGATTTAGGGCAAGGGGATGGTCCCCTAAGCTTCATCCATCCCCGGGTAAAAGAGCAAGTGGCTCACATGGCAGAAATGGATGGTGTGAGGGTCCTTTTGGGCGCCAGAAGGAATCGAGTTTTAGACCCAGATCTTCCTCTTCTCACCCCTTGGGGTTCCGATTCGCGCCCAATCAAATGGCCCAAGACCGAGTTTAGATGGTGACAATCCTGAACGGCAAACAACGGTGGTAACAAGGCAGGGAAACGTATCTGGCCAAATTAAGAAGAGTCGGACCACTCAAGGACCATCAAACCCCAATGGAAACTGTGGGCAGTCCTCAGCCTTTGGTCCATTAGCCCACCTACAAAACACATATTCCCAGATTGTGCTTCATATTTAGTCAAGCTGCCCCTACTCCACATAACCCGTTGCTCAGGGTATGATATGAAAAAAAATAGTTTTTTACCGTGGTAAGTGCCTCCTTTTTCAGTACAAGGGTGACATGATTCTCTAAAAAGAATGGATATTTGGAGTAGGGGGCTTACACAAAACAATTCTGCGATGAGCATTTCAAGGGCCATGAACAGGAGCCCGTCTTTGTGGGTGAGGGGGGAATAGCAAGCGCTTCCAAGATCCTTGGGATGCTCCTCCTTGGGAAAGCACTTCGGGTATCATGTGAACCCTTGTCTACAAAAGGATGGTAGTTGCCATGGAAAACAGGCTTGCTGCTGCATCATAAAACAAGCAAACATGAAGTACCTGGAGTCCCTCTGACCCTTTATAAATGGGGTCATGACCCCACTATTTTGGGTAATGACCCCCTTTTTTAAGGGGTCATGGAGGCTCCAGGTAGAGAAGAGACCAAAAGCTAGCCAAGAATCTGATTGACTTGATGGGTTGGTTGAGCTGGGCAAAACAAGGCTAAGGCCAAAACCCATTGATCATTAAACAAAAAAACGTGGGGGGGGTGAAATACAGGAGCTGCCTGGGAAATGCGCAGGTGACCAACTGTGTGCCTAGTAGCCAAGAAACCCACAATTTGACGGCTGATATGGATCATCTCTTGCATACATTGTTTTTGATCCAGCATATTTTTCCCAAATCAACTTGCAAGAGTGCGGTTGTTGTTGTTTTTTATTGCGGGAAAGGGCGGGAGTCACAATTGGTCGCAGCCCTGCGATTGGCCGAGACCCAGGCGAGTCATAGATTTTGCAGATCCGCGTCTCTCCCTGGCGGATTCGCGGATTCGCCACAAGTGCAGCGCGGTTGGACAAGGCTCCACTGGATGACCAGCTCCAAGGTGGTGCGTTTGCGGGAAACCACCAGGGAGCCTCCTCGATTCCGAGGAAAACGAATCTCCCCCGCACATTTGCCACTAAAACACAAGACTCGCGCCACTTCCACATCTCAAACGGATTCCTGAGCCTTCTCAGGTCAGCAAGCACCCATGTGCGAAGGAAACAGAAAAAGCAGTGCAAACGCCATGGCTCTCTCCGAGCCCCGCTTGGTACTTAGTACTCAAGAGGGCACGGGTGGTCCTGAAATCCTTGGTCCTTTTCATTGGGACTAATTCGGCATACCTCCAAAAGTGAACCTGTCCTGTAGGCCATATATGCTTCCGCGAAAGTAGCCTGAAAAGGACCACCGCACAACAAGTGAACACCTTAAGCAATATGACTTTTGTCTCCGAACATATTCCCCAAATGAGTGGTTTCCCATTCATGTTCCTTGCTCGACCCATCTCGACCCAATGTAGCGTATGAGGCATGCAAATATTCAACGGGATCCCTTTGCACAGAAAGTTGACCATTTCAATCACAATCTACAAGGAGAACTAAGCCCAAGACCACAACCATTTCCAACACAACCTTGAGGGTTTAAATTAGACCCGCAGCTTCAAACGACTAAAGCAAACGGGTGCTTTGGTCAATATGATGTTTGCCTCTTTCGTACCACTCTTAAACCACTTTAACCTTAGCCTCCTGTCCACCAACAGTGAATTTCACAGGAAAATGGTCTTCCAGAACCCCTCAGTTAGCTAGGTCCTCCAGTAGAGAGGTTAGAATAAGACCCTTTTTTTCTATAGTCTATTTTAGTAGGGGAACCCTCCCCGAAAAAGCGTAAAAGGGCACTACTGGGGGACCCAGTCAGGTTCCATGTTACTTGACAGGAGAGTAACCCTTTAAAGGAAACTCAAAGGGAGCCCGCCCAAGAGACAAGACCAAAGCGGCTGACTTGCAAGGAACCCACACACATGTTTGGTTGGTTCACCAGAGAGTTCCTTAGTCCACATCTGAGTTCAGCACAAAACATATCTGAGTCTTTTTCATATTTAGACCCTAAGATATCATATAGTTTTGGACATCCCGAAAGCATCCAGCCCAGGAAGATCCAATTTCATTCAGTCCAGCAAATGGGCGAACAAGGGATCGCCACCACTGCCCTCTTGGGACCATTTAATAAAAGTGGACCAACGGGGAAAACCGAAACTGGACGGTCCTCACCCCCCCCAGTGGGTTCAATGGAAATCCAACCACCTGTTGGTGGGAAAGACCTGCTTTATCCTTTTAGGCGCCATAGGTATAGGTGAAACAAATGCACTTCCCAGGAAAAGGATGGGCGCAATCCATTTCGCACCACCTAAGAAGCCCTCCAGCGTAATTACCAACAAACAATGGTTGCAACCATGGATTCAACGTGGTGCGGATGGATTTTGTTCATCCACAACAGGAAGTCCAGGTGTTTCATCCGCCTACACAAGGGCACCTAAAAGGGTAAAGCAGGGTTTTCCACAGTCGGGATGCCTCCCCATAATGAAGCTTTTCACTGAAGATTCTATTGAAACCAAGGAAAAAACAAAACCATCACGTGGACTTCCCTTAGGAAGTTCCTAAGTATTAGGAACAGGTTCATTACAGATGCCTTAAAACAACACCGCCACAAAGGGGCACTCGCCTTTCATGGGCCAAAAAGGTGATGTTTAAAACCCCGAAAAAGGGAAATCTAGGGACCCCTGTTTTGAAGAACCGCGGTGAAAAGTTTTTCGGCTCGCGAGCCGAAATCCGCCGAACTCCGACATGGCGCCGAAGCGCCTTGCCCTTCCGGAAGTAGAGCCGCGTCTGGCTGGCGTGGCCGATGATGTGCCCGCCGATGGGCTTCACCTGCGGTCCCGGGGCCCGGAATCAGCTTCAGATGTGGGGCAGGCCTGTTGGACGAGAAATCCATGTTTACGGGAAAATGGAGGGCAAAAAGCCAAGCTAAATCACAGGAACCCATGTATTTTTCACCAAACCACCCTAAAAAGGACATGGCCATGACCCACTTCTTTTGGGTCGTGTCCCAATTTCAAAGGGCCATGGAGAAATACTATGGGCACAATCCAGGTCAAGCAATGGCTGGTCATGTTGACATGAAGGTCGAGAAGGACAGAACCTCCAAATATCAGACGTTGGCACTGAAACAAATCCGAGTGGTCAAGGCTAGTTTAGTATTGGGCAAGGCTACTTTAGAATCTGACAATGCTACTTTAGTACGTGGCAATACTACTTTTGATTTGGGAATGAGGATTCCAGACGATTCCAAAAGAAGCTTCACTTTTGAGATGTAGATTTGAGTATCCATTTGACTTAGCATTGGAGGATTTGACTTTCGATTGATCTAGTATTGCTGAAGCCTTCTTTCGAATTTGACTTGAGCTTTCATGCTGTTTGATGTAGTATTGTTGGATGTCGGTGTCCATTTGATTTTGCATTGCCGGAGCTTCCATTTTTTAGATGTAGACTTGAGCATCCAATTGACTTATTGAGGGACTTGGCTTTCCTTGCAATCTATTGCTGAAGATGTCCTTCAAATTTGATTTGATTTGGTATTGTTGCAATGTTTGATTTAGTATTGCTTGAGCTCATAAGTTGCGGCCCAAACGGCAAACAACTTTTTCTGCCATGGGGACCAACATTATTTCTGGCTGGGCACTCAAGAGTGGGGTACCATGATCATCTGATCTTGCCAAGCCATCACATGCTTGAACAGGATACGAATAAATGGAGCTTAAGTCTTTTGGGGCTTGAGGGGGTGGCTGTGTGCTGGCTTGGCACTGCAAAAATCGCTGTGCTACTGGTGCAAAGCTGGCAGCTTTCTTCGGCATTCCAAAGCAAATTGGCCCTATCATTGGAGCACACGTCACTTAAGCAAAGCCCTGGCAAATGTCTAACGACACCTTGAACCTAGCCCAAATAGCACCTATGCCGGGGTGAATTGGGATTTTCCCTTCAGGGATGTGGTCTGGGTATAGTCTGGCCAGTGCCCGAAAATGGTCCGGGACAAATCGCTCAGTGGTTCGTAGATCTGGCTACCTACTTGCCATTGTAAAGTCCCCTAGGTGGGTCATACAATAACAGCTACTTACCGCTTCGCTGTCCCAGACTTCCAACGTATGGCTAGCGCATGCTTCTGGATCTTTCCAGGCAGCAGATGCTTGCCCACGGGCGCTTTACCCTAAGCTTCAAATACCAGGCCCCCAATGGCTGTCAAATGGGCTCCCGCACACGGGCGTGGTTTTTGTTCTGTCTTACCTTGTGTAAACGGCAACCAACAAAACAACAACTCCTTGTAGTGGGTTACTGGTGCAAAGTAAGGGTCCAAACAAAAAGAGAGGTCACCTTTGGGGCAACTCAAACATTGTTGGGTATTTTCAGGTGTCTGTTTTGAAGGTAGCTGCTGATATACCACCACATGAGGTTGAAACGTAGTAACTTGCCAGTGTATATACAGTGTAGCATATACTATATATTACTATATTATATTACATTATACTATAATATAATTACATTCTATTATATTGTAGTCGCTATGTTACATTATAGTATATACATGTTATACATTATGTATAACCCTTATAAGTGGTATGCCACCTCCACACCTCCAAGCCCTTCTGATCGCAGCGAAGGAACGCCGGCTTTCTCGCCGACCCCCCGGCCTGCGGTCCCATGTAGGCGGCCGGGCCGCTGTCCGGAGAAGACATGACCTCGACACCGTTTGGTGAGGCTGGGGACAAAAAACTGTTGCAACGTACAGGATCCTTCATACCTGGGCGGTTCTCAGATCCGGTTTGTCTTTTCGTGGGTTGAATGGAAACCCCGGCTAAGCCCTAAAAGCATGAACACCTAAGGGGATGGCTGGGAACCACCAAGATACAGTATGAAACACGTTCTTGCGGCTGGGAAACATGAGGGAACATATGCGCAGGAGTGATCGACGCAGGAGTGATCGACTCCCCGTAAACTCTACAGGGAAGAACAACACGGAGTGCTTTGGTGACGGTACCAACCCTGGCAGGGTATCTTCTTGAGCAAATCAAAGACTCTGTTGGAGTGGTTTGGTGACGGTACCAACCCTGGCAGGGTTCCATTTTTCTATTACAAAGGTAGGCTCAAACGCGTCAGGGCGGTGCATCTACGAGAACCGGGCCCAAGGCTTCCTAACCCTCCCGGGTAAAGTTTAAAATGCAAAAATGGGCGTGGCTCAAAATTAAGCAAGAGGGGTTAGACAGGTGTTGGTCCATGTTTCCACTTGCCAGGGTTCCATTTTGGTACCGTTTTTTTGAGCCACAGCAAAAATGATCAAAATCTCAGGTGGCGCCCTCCAGGTGAAACTAAACCTTATCCCAGTTGTTCAGTTCAGTGACCCTGGAAAAAAAAAGGGAACCCTTTTTGGGGCTTGGACCATTTTAGTGGGGCAGCCACCAAAAAAAACAGGGAAAAGGGAGCCACTGAACAACTGAGCTATAGGTTCTTTAGCACCTAGGGGCTCTTCGACAGCGATTCTCCTGGGGTGTCTTCTGGTGCAGAAACTTACTGTTAGCCACCCCAGAACTCCCGGTATTGATCTCCATGCTTGAAAACCGGGCAACCAGAAGAAACCCTCGGTTTGTATTAGCCTCGCAGAATATCAATTTGTTGGATAGGTTTCAACAAGAAGAAACCTCAAATAATACGGAAACGGGGCCTGGCGCCACTGAGGCTCTGGTTGAAACCCATGTTCTCAGGGACCTTTCTCTCAACACATGGGCGAACATCCCCTGAAGATGTGTGGTTTTAATAAAGAGAAGGATGGGTGAAGAGAATGGGGAATCAACCATAGGTTATTTTTTGGAAATATCCATGGCCCTTGGAATGAAAACAATCTAAACCATTGGAAGCCGGGTAAATTTCTACCCAATCCTGAAAAGCCACCGGCATCAACCCTTTCAATGAATTCGACACCCCGCACAAGCGCGTGCCAAGCCGCAAAAAACGAGCACCAACTTGCTTCAGGGTGCGAGGTCCACCCTTGGGCAAACCTTTTCAGGATGCATCCACTGGACAAAAATAAGCTCAGGTATCCCCAACAGCATACGGTGCTCTTTTTGGTGCTCGCGCCACCCCGCAGCCCTCGCAGAACCTCGTGGAACCCTCGTGAAACCTTACCTCAGGGCCGCCGCGGACCACCCCGGAGCCTATCTGGGCTGAGCCCCAAAGCTTTCAGCTGTTGGGGGGGAAAAAACAAAAACAACGGTTCGAACTAAACGCGCAGAAAGCAGATATCACCGGTGTCTCTCTTTTCTGGGCTTTAACTTTTAGTGAGTTAAATGGAAATCCAACCACTAAAAACCACTAAAAGCCTAAAAAGCTTCCTTCAGAAAAGAACCAAACTCATTTGGTTGGTTTTCCTTTCAACCGACACCAAGGAGACACACGGCTGGGGGCAGACTGGTTCCGCGCCTGGTTGGTGATGACCACCGCTACCCCGTGCTCATCCGCGATGCGCTGGAGCTTCCGGAGGTAGCGGTTCAAGGCCTCACGCGAAGGAACCCCGAGGCAAAACCCCGCCCATACCTGGCTGTGGCTCAAATACATGTACCAAAATGGCCCCCTTGGTAAATGGAACCAAAGACTAAAACCGCGTAACCCTAGCTCTTGAAATTTGCCCCATAGCCACCTGTCGAATGCCCAACATACTGATGGACGAAGTCCATTTCGCACCAACTAAAAAACCCTGGCTGGACTGATGATTCACCTGTAAACACCAACAAAAACTGGTTTGAACCATGGATTGAAAGTGGGGCAGGATTTTGTCCATCCACAGTATGTTCCAAACATGTCCAAAATAGGGATAAAACCCCACGAGTGGGTTAGGGTGTGTCTCAAAATTGAGGCATCTTCAGTGAAAGGAAACAGGGCGCCACTGAACAACTGGGGCAAACTCGATCTATTCAGCTCCACCGAGCCAGCCATGATGAACATCCTGTGCTTCCTGCTGCGATTCTTGTCTCAGGTTCTTTTGCGTACCGGTGAACCGTGCAGGTTTCTTTTCGGGGAAAGTCTCTGCCACACGCGTGACACATTTTTCCAAAATGCCAAGTGATGCCGAAAGGGTCCGTTCGAGTCCACTGGAAAAACACAAAGAAGAAGGCATTGGACATGGAGTGCATCCCACTAGTGGCCTTCAGTTGGTGTCCTGTCGGGCTCCACCGTTTTGGTATATGACCACCCCATATCTTCACAGCTGTTTCAGGGTTGCGCCACTCAAAACATACCCTAGTGGGGCAAGGTACCCCTGAGAACGGCTTTGAGCTCGGAATTTCACCAACTAGCTCGTTTTACCCCCAAATAAGCTCGAATACACAAAAGCATAGCCACATGGTGGGTGAAGAGTGAGGCGGTTGATTGGGTGCAGCTTGGACCAGCCTTCGGTGGCACCTGCATGACATATCAACCAAGACCTACCAAAGCTCACTCAATTCTACTAAAGCCTAATCTAAGGGCCCAAATAGTTTCACTGAGGTTGTGGGGGTACTTTAAACTGGGCTGTCCTCAGATGCCCTGAAAAAAAACTTTAGTGCGTTAAATGCAAAATCCCCACTAAATCCTGAAAACCTAAACAACTATGGGGGAACAAATAAACATATTTAGTCAGAATCAAGGATTTGGCCCCTCATACCACCAAGCCCTGCCAAACCCCAAATCCCAGCGCAAAGCTATTCGGAACAATGCGGCCTCAACCAGCACCCACCAAAACTACGAACAACAACCTCTATTCGCAGTCGAGCCCTCTGAAATATATCCGATAGTGATAGATTCCCTTAAAACCCGACAGGGGAAATCAACAATATCCTTAAGCACATGGAAGACAACTAGGTAGAACACATTACTTCTTCAAGATTTTCCAAGCCCGCCGGAACTCAATTCAACTTGTGAAGAACGCTGGACAATTGGAAACCATGAACAAACAACTCCTGCGTGATTCACCGGGGCATTCTCCAACAGGGGATCCTTCATGGAGTTGCAACCCCTCCGACGTCAAATGAGCGGGGTCATCATTTCTGTATATGGGTGTTTCCTCCTCCAGGGGTTCACAAAAACAACGCTGTACTCAAGTGCCCGACCCCTCAACATGGAAAGAAATGAAAGGGCGGATGTCCGCAGAGATACTTCTAGTTGAGATAACCCCGCCCCCGTGTTGGATTTCCGTGCCTTTGCCTGGGTTTCATCGCGAAGTGGATTTTGTCCACCCGCAGGGGTATTCCAATTCCATTCTTTCCGGAGATCCTTCTTTCTAGAAAATATCCAGGATCCCGGGGAAAACGGCTGGTTTTTGAAAAGGACGATGGTTGAAAATAATGGGGAATCAAGCCCTAGAATCATGTCCAAAGATCCCAGTTGCGCGGTTCATGTGCTATGGCCAAGTTTCAACCCAGCAACCAAACCCATTGGCCCCAACCTGGGGTATTCTACACACCATCTTTCCAGAATGCGTGTTCACAATGTGTCAACCTTAAAAAGCACTGCGAGATCTTGGGCAGAGTAATAATCAAATGAAATGGGTGTTTCTCGAAGTCTCCTAGAATTGTTTGATCTCCTTTTGCTTTCCCAACCAACCGTTTGGTCCGAGGGGGGGGGAGCGTTCCGTTAGGAACCCGAGCGTTTTCAAGGGAACCCTAGAAAACCCTACGGCTCTCAACTACCCACCCGCTGATCCCCCTTAGCTGGATTTGAGACCTCCATTTTGCTCGTTTGATCGTTGGTAAGTGGGTAAATGGTCATCCATCCTGCTCGGTTGCGATCCGTCCCTTGAACCCAGCCAACTGTGACTCCGTAACTTTTGAGAACATATTCCGGGGCCCAACCCCGGACGAAGGCGCCTGCTGCCGCTCGGCCAGCTCACCCCTGTCCACTCAAAACTTGGTGCGTCCGTGAGGGCCGTGAGGCGAAAAACATCTTCGAGAAGCTCGACAAACGATTTTGCAACAAGAGCTGGGGTCGGGTCTGTCTCATACCCCACCAATTGGTAGCTTCCCTTTCGGCCGCTCAAGGGACGCAAGCCGAAACTCGCAAGGGCGTGATTGGGCTCCCTCGGCGCCCATGCCTCATGAAAGGGAGACCAAGGGAAACCCATGGCAACCCTTACCATTGGTCTAATTTTGTCTATACCTGGCGTCTCCTTCTGACCCCATAAAAATGGTGGGTCATTACCCAAAATCTTGGGATCATGACCCCATGGATTTAGTGTCATGGAGACTCCAGGTAGTGTCCATGAGCATCCCTCCGAAATACCAGCCTTCTGAGCCTGGTGCGCGGGGCGGGAGATCGCGAGAGCCAAGCTTGTTCGCGCAAAAAGGGGCGCAGTGTAGAAATACTTCTCCTTCAACATCCGTTCCAGGAGCATGCGGCAGATCCCCTGTGCGGCCATTGCCCCCGTGCGAGAAGTAACCAAGCAGCCGAGATGAAGCGAGCCCGAGGCTGAGTTGCCTTCGAAACCCCGCAAGCTGGGCACCCTGCCCAACTTGGATTCCCTAAGGAAACTCAGTTGTTCAGTGACCATGAAAAAAAAGAATTGGAACCCTTTTTTGGGCTTGGACCATTTTAGTGGGGCAGCCACGGAATAAAAAAAACAAAACGAAAAAAGAAACAGAATTGGAGCCACTGAACAACTGAGGAAACTGCCACTGCCTCACTTCCTGGGGAACTTTTGGTCGCCCAAATGGCATTCCCGAGAAGACGAGCGTCCCAGACTCAGGGAGTGAGCCAAGAGATCCGCAGCAAAAGCAAAAAACATCATGCGGATCACAAAATATATCATATCATACATATGATATAAAAACATGTCATTTCATATCATACATATCATATCAGATCACAAAAAAAACAAAAACAAAAACATATCATACATATCATGTGAGGCCAACTTTCCCACCCTCACACAGGTGAATGCTGACCCCTGTAACTCGGACGGGAAGAAGACGTGTCTAATTTGGAGGTGTTGAGGGTACCTTTTGGTGGTTTTGAGCGGAAAAAAAAAAAAAAAAAAAACAGAAAATCACCTGTTTGGGGGGTCCCCCAAAAAAAGACAGACCCATTTGATGGCACACCCCATGATTTTACTTCTCGAGGTGAACAGAGTTGCTCTGGGCCCTGGAAAGGGAAACCGCTGGCTGAAGGAAAACCGTTGGCAACTCGTTCCTTTTTGGTCAGTGACTCTGGGAAAAAGGGGGGGACCCTAGAGGTCGACTAGTGCTAGTGGCCATGAAACAAAACTTGAGCAGGCTTCAACCCCCAGAGGTGAAGCTGTTTGCTCCGCACATCACCATGGTTTGAGCAACCCTCCACACCCGCAAGCAAAATTCCGCAAGTCTTGGGCCTAGGTTCTAACCCGCTTACAAGCCCCCTAAGTGGACTTAGCCTTGTTGTTAGCGGGTTATAACCCAGGTGGCTCACCACTTACAAACTTGGCCGGGCATGCAAGTAGCGGAAAACAACACCGGGAGCATTGCTTTTTGTTGGGCCCCCACCAGCAATCCACCTGACAAAAGGAAACAAAAGGGATCCCCAAGAAAAGGGCCTTCGTTCACGCCCCCTCGGTGAGCTCGTCTTGAATTGCGAATTTGAACCTGGCCCATGTTTTTACCATCAAGCTGACCCCCCTCGAGGGTAGCATGGTTAATCTTTTGACCCCTTTAACCAGACGCCGACGTGGGAAAACCAAACGCTTGGGGCGAGCGAGCTAGGTTGATGGGGCACAGCCTCGCCCTGGAAAAAACACACCTTGACGGTGGATGCCAACCCAATATTGCAAGTAAACCAGCCATACTCAACCGCAAACGCCTGGTATATCAGGGGTAAATTAGAGGCTTGCCGAATGTTCCCCTTGCAATCTGGCAGGGCCTTCTATCGTAGCAAGGGCAAACCCCAAACAAGCCAAACCCCAGTTCCCCCCCCCCCCTCTCCCAGTGGGCTTCATGAGTGTTCGGTGGTTTTACCCCCGGGGCGGAGATTACAAACATCTCCAAGATTCGGCCCACAAAAAAAGGGCTACAAAGAAAATCATACGTACTGATTCTGTTTCGTATCTAATCTACCCATTGATACTGGGCTGTCCTCAGATTCCCTCCTAATGAAAAGTTTAAGCTGCGGCCTAGCTGGAAACCCACTCAACCAACTAAAAGCCACCAAGAGCCTCAGGAACCAAATGATTCGCTGGGAGAGCACACAGAACCGTCTTGGAGGAGCCAGCCCGGCCCTCCCAAAGCCCACCTTCCGCTATAGTCGGTGCGGAAGAGCCCAGTGGCGCTGTCTACGATGAGAACCGCCTCGGCTTCTGCGCACCGAGTGGCACGTCAAAAACGATAAAGTGATCCGGAGTCCCACTAAAAGGCTAGGTCCTCCAGTAGAGAGGATAGAGGTTAGGGTACCCTTTTTTGTGTAGTCTATTTTAGTAGGGGAACCCTCCCTAAAAAAAGGGGTAAAAGGGCACTAAGGGCAAGGGCTTTTTTTTTTTTGCCGAGGTCAACCTGATTTTTTAATCATGGCTTACTTGGAGGTCTTTCCAATAGAGTTGAAACACTTTGGTTCTCATTTAAAAAGGGATATACTGTATATACTGTATGTTCTCTCTTCCTGAGGGGGTTGGCCAAAAAGGAACAAACTTGCAGTTTACCACCAAAAAGGGTCAATAAAATTACCTAGGAACCCGGCTTCTTATATCCAAGAGGTCTGTAGCCTTCCAAACCTAAAACAAAGGAAGCACCCAAGCAAACCCAAAGTAGACCAGGTTAAAACTTGAAACAAAACCGAACCGGTATGTTCATTGAAAACAGACTCAACTGCCGACTGCCTCATTATAATAGCTAACAGCTATCTGTTATTGTGTGATATTCTTACCCAAGCTTCAGTACGCCAGCTAATCGGCTTTGACAAGATTGCCCCACAAATTCCCAGAACATACCTTCAAATTATGTTTGACGCATGTTACTCCCCTAGGTACAGCCTTGGACCCTCGGGTTAGTTTGCGTTATCTCTAGACCTACAAGTTTTCGCCGCAGGAAGCCGGCAGGTACGTAATTCCGACAGACTCGCAAGACAAGCATCCAAGAAATCGGCGAGTCACGTACTGGAATGGTTTTCCCAAGCCAATTCAAAGAGGCTAAGAGGCGGCGCACACCCAATGTTGATTGTGCTTGTCCCTAACTAACCTTCTATTAGCCGAGTTTTGAATGAACAGCATCATCTTTGTGCCGCCGTGATTGGATCGGGCACATCAGCTGGTTAGATGGGACAATTCTCTGGCCGGTGGTAAGCCTGTGCGGGAAGAGGCCCGGCGCACACAGCTTCCAGTCAAGCTCGCCTTGATTGACGAACATTCCTGCCGGGGCTTTGCTTTCGAGCCTGGCGTTGCCTTGTTGGCGCATCCAATGTTCATGCCGATAAACTATCCCTCACTCGTCAGGAGGGGTGGTCCTGACGCTCCTGGGCATGTGAATGAAATTTCTCCCCGGGCAGGACCTGCCGTAAACGGTGGCCGTCTCACCAGTGAGGCAGGGGGTCTCGCATAGAGAGTACCCGTCAGCTGCGGCCTTGTAGAAAGGCATGTATGAGAGAGCTGGCCGACCTCGTTGTTCGTATGGTGTCTACCACAATTATCGGATTCCCAAGTAAGCGAGCACATGAATTCCGTTGGGTTCACAGTCCCTGCACCCTACAAACCCTAAGGGCTTCTTAGGTGCAGGATTTCGTCCATGCACAGTATGGGTTTGTCTTCAGCTCCCAAAAGCGGTTTTGCGGACATCCGGCCTGTGGCCCCTATAGTGGCCGCATAAGCCGGGCACGAAGTGATGTCTTGACTCAGGCAAATGGAAGTTTCAACAATGGTACTAGTGGCTGACACGGTGGCCATGGCAATTTGCAATGCCAATCAACCAGCTAGGGTACCCGACAATCCTCCATTTGCTTAAGCCCCCAGGAAATTTAAACATATTTTTTAATAGTGATAGATTCCCTTCAAACCAACAGGGGAAACTACAAAACAAATCTTAAGCAAATGGAAGCGGTCAACTACCTCTGATGTGTTGGCCATAGTCCATCTTCAAACATTGCCCTTGCCCAGAAGTGCGTACCAGCTGAAGCCTTCAAGTCGTATTATGCTCCAATTCAGGATTCCAAGATGGAACGATAGAGTTTATTATTATTATTAATTGTTTTTGATGAGGTAAGTGAAGAGCAGGTAATAAATAGAAGATCTGAGAGATTTGGTCACAATAAAACCGACGGACAAAACTTGGAATTACTTCTTGCGCAGCATCGGTGCATCAAATGGCACTATGGCGAGCCGTGTCTACAGTGGGTGTGTCTTCAAGTGGGGGAACCCCCTAAGTGACTGCCATCGTGTTTCCTAGAGCCGCCCTCCCCCCCCCCGCAATAAAAGCCATTCAATGGCATTCTCGAACAAACACGCTCATATGGGTGTGTCTTGAAATAGAGGACTCAAGAAGACGGGATGTGTCCTTGTGGTTCTTTTTAAAACCACTGCAAACAGGGTAGCCTCACAAACACCCGCCCATATGTTGCGATTGATTCCCTTGGCCACAAATAGTACTGTGGAAAAACTCCTGCACCACCAAGAATTCGGTGGCATGCCATCTGATCTGAAATGGATTTTGCCCATCCCAATACTCAGTAAAACTCGAAATGTAAACTCTTGTGCAAAGAGATCCCAGTTGCATAGTTCATGTGCTAGGACCCACGTTCAAGCAACCACATTTCTTGGCCCCAACCTGGGGTACACTTTAAACATTTCAGGATGCATGTCAGGCTTAGTCAACTTGAAAACAACAACCTGCTCCAAATAAGCAGGTTTCCCATCGTAAAACCTCTTGTTTCTCAGCCAAGGGTTGCCATCATACTCTATCATTCCCTGAAAAAAAGTGGGCATTGGGTGACTACCCGGGGTTACCAACCTACTTCCAAGTTGACTAGGTCCTGCAGTAGAGAGGTTAGAACAAGGGTACAATTTTTTGTGTTTTTTGTTTTCTCTGTCTATTTTGGCAGGGGAACCCTCCCCCAAAAAAGGGGAGAGAAGCGGGGGACCTCGTTGAAGCATGTGGCCGGAGCCCAGCGCATCCGAGCATCCAAGGTTCGCGCATAGCGGGACTCGCAGAAGACGCTGGCGGCCTCCACTAGAAGCCGGTCCTCACAGCCAAAGGAATGTTCTAGGGGTGCTTTTAAGGAAACTACATGAAACATACGGCATGGGGGTTGTGCCACGTAGATCCATTTAGAGACAACCCCCTCCATCTTCTGGGTCGATTTGTCCGCCGCTGTCCAAAAGGCATGGAAGTTCTAGGGGTACCTTCCAATTCCAGTCTGAACCCAGGGATCCGAATCTTTTCAGGAAACCATCAAAAACCCGGGGAAAAGGCCGGCTTTTGAAAGAACGATGGTTGAAAGGAATGGGGAATCAACCCTTAGAAATGTGCTCTTTGAAGGTGCGATAAGGATGGTTTTAAAGGAAAGCAAAAGGAACAAGCACATTTTAGGGGTCTCCCTCTTTTGGCGCATACTCGAATATGTGCTAAGTCTTTCAAAACACTCTATACAACCCTTTGTTAAGGCCTTATTTCCAAAATGCAGCCTTAAGTTGAGTATAAAAAGGGAGTGTTGGCAAAGGAATATTCTGAAATGGATGTGTCTGAATCGGACCCCGCACAAGGCTTCGCTGCTCCTTAGAGCTTTCCTTGAACAACAAAACCACAAACAAAAGGAGCACTGACTCCGAGAACGAAACCCATTTCCTGAGTTGAGGTACACAAACTTGTTGACCACTCGGATGACGACCCAAAACCAAAAGTGATCTGTCCAAGTGGTAAGTGAGCTTAGACCCAAAAATGGAATCTCCATCTCCTCGCCATTTTTTCCGAGGAGAAGCGGCATGCAGTGCTCTTTGGGGCGCTGTTGGAGGTGGTAGTGACGGCGCGGGCGCATTTCTGCGAGATTGACGGCCGGACGCTGTTTGGGGCGCTCTGCGGGGGGTGCTGTTGGAGGTGCTGGTGTACAATTGTCGCCATGTTTTTCGCTCTCTGAAATCTATGCTGGCGTATTGTTTGTGGTTTTAAAGGGAAACCAAAGAAACGCAATCATGGGGGTCTAACCTTGGAGAACAAAAAACAACACCTGAAGCCTTATCCTGTCCTGGTGCTCCGCATTGTAGGCGCGAGCATAGGTGACGTTCTCCAGCACGTCCTGTGGGGCCAGGTGGTTGATAGCCCCAATGAGTCCGAACAGAGGGTAGGGGAAGCCCTACTGAGACCTCAGTAAAATATATGTCACTAGCATCCTACCTGAAGAAACTCATCTTAAACCTCATGTTCCCCCCCCCCCGGCACAAAACAACAGGCGGCAACCTAAAGGATCACATAAATACAGTACGGGCATGCTCCTCCCTTGACTTTTGCTTTCAACATACCGGCATGGAACGGACCCCAGACTTCTCCCCTAGGGTGCTCCGTGCATGGTCATTCACACCCATTTAATTGGCTTCCTCAGATCTCCCGCTAAAAGCTCAACTTTTAGTGGGTTAAATGGGACTACCGCTAAACCCTACACACCAGAAAGATTCCGTAACCGGACGGCTGGAACCTCCAAGCTAGTATGAGCTTGGGAAGATCTGAATATCTTGCATTCATGAGAAGCGGAAAGGCCTACTTCAGATCTCAGAAACTTTGCAAACCAACACCGAATGTTCTTTGCTTCCAACACCAAACATAACCGAGGCTCAATATCCAAAGGAGGAAGTAATGAAATACACGACAAAACCCGCAAAGCATGTACAAGACATTTGGCCATGGGTCAAAACCCCGTACCCCCAATGAACATCCGATTCAATCCCCACTAAAATTGGTTCTAAAATGGGCGGTGATTTCACCTACCCCAAAACGGTACCATTGGTGTTGACCCACAGCCATATGGGTTTGGCACAGGTTCTGCAATAACAAACAAACCACGGAGTTGTGTCATCAAACCCGATTTACTTTGGTACCAAAACCCGGTGTTTCACCTGGGTGGATGCACCATCTGGGTACCTCGGGGGTCATGTTTCCTCGCCAAAGTTCGCATGCCTGCATGGGGTAGGACGGGCTGGGGTCTCGGGTTCAGGTGGGGGTTCAACGTTTGGGATGTGTATTGAGTTTAGGCTTTCAGGTGTTGGGTTTGGTTGTAGGCTTAGGTTGGAAGGTTTGATTTTGGTTTTAAGGTTTTGATCTTCAAGGTTTTGATGTTGGCTTACTGTGCGAAAGAAGCTCGCAGCAGGTGTCTTGTTCACTTGTCCCAGGAACAGCGAAAACATTGGACTGAGGATGCTGGACAATTGTCTGAGACAAAATGCAAAATAAACTACCAAGTATTCCAACTCCACCTGTACATCACACAATGCCTATCTTAAATCAACCTCATTCTGGTAATGAAGGTGAATATACAAACAAATATATTCTACATCGCATGTGTCCATAGCCAAAAACAAACAATCGTCTAAATACCCGAAGCCTTGCCCGCGCACCTCTCGCATACCGAACCTTTGATTCCCTAAACTCAATTGAAAGGCCGCGGGACCTCGGCAGTCCATTTTGTCTTTACCTGGAACCATTTCTCTCTGGGCTGTCCTCAGATCTCCCGCTTTTTCTTTCTTTTTTTTTTACTTTTCGTGGGTTCAATAGAAATCCAACCACTAAACACTAAAGGCTGAAAAGCTAAGGAACCGGATGGCTGGGAACCACCAAGATTTGTATAGTGGGTACCACCATACCAATCAACATGGAACCTGACAGGGGTTCCTGGGTTGGCCCATTGTCCTTTTAAAGGGACACCCGAACGTCAGGTTCCATATTCATTGGTGGGTAACCAAGGAAATCACCCGATATAGCAACCAAAAGGACAATGACTGGTTACTCATCATAGTGGTATCTGGGATCCACTGGGTCTATCAAATAACTCCAGCTAGCGAAAACAACATCTTCTCAACCCTTGGCATGTTAGCAACAAACTTTCTTTGCAGGAGGACCCAAAACACACACACTCACACTCACACTCACACATGCTAACATACTCATAACCTCAGTTGCCCGAAAGAGCGAGACATTTAAAGTTCGCTTTTTGGTGCAACGACTAAACGTGTACCAAAAAAGTGAAACTGAAAGGTCACAAGGTCGATTCGCTGTGGGCAAGCAAATGCCAGAACGTGGACCGCGGAGTTCCGCAACCGTGGAGCTCATGGGTGTTGACGGAGTTCCTAGGTTGTTTGATGTATTTCTATATATTATGTTGCTGTTTTTGTATGAATTTTGCTTCATTGAATTTGTTGATTTTCTATTGATGTATCTGCTTACTCACTGATATGCCTGTTCTTGATTCATATTGCTTATTTTAATGTGTACCTGGAGTCTCCATGACCCCTAGTGAAAGGGTCAGAACCGCTTATTTTTGGGTAATGACCAACCATTTTTCAAGCGTCAGAAGGAGACTCCAGGTTTGGTCTTGTCTGTTCTTGCTAGTGCGAACTCAGGATTAAGACCGCTGATTTGAAGCGTCTCACCCAGGCCTCCTCGTTGAGCCCGTAGCGCCGGGCAATATCCGCCAGCCGCTCTGGGCGGAAAGTGCCCTCGCTGCGCAAAGGACCGGTTCAGGCACACAAAACAGCCCAGGTGACACCCAAGACTGCGGCATGTGTCAAAACAGCGGACCCCGAAAGTGGTGGTTTTGGTCCGTGTGTTCCGCTTTATACCAACGGGAGCTGCCTTTTTGACCTTCGATAGACGGGAAAAAAAGGCGGCTTTTGCAGCCCCAGCTTTGCTAGCATCAACCTGCACGTTATTCCAATTGCTTCTGCTTTTCTGCTCTCAGGAAAGCCCAAAGACCATGAGACCTCGCTGCTGACTCCGACTCCTCAACTCCATAAGGTATCGACCCAGGGAGCTTTCCGAATCAACCGCGCATCAGCTCATGTGCTTGGTCCATGTTCGATCCACCAAGTTTACGCAAGTTGTTGGCAACCCTTCGGCTATAGCCCACTAAGTACCCCGTGGGGTTGACCTTGTTACAAGAGGGTTTTAGCCCTCATGGCGAACCACGTGCTTGGTGAATCGAACATCCAACATACCAGGAAAGCGATGGCGTACACATACAGTAGCGCTTTGCAGCACATAATACGGCGAACAACACAGGCATCAGTACAACATCTAGAAGCGTGAATGCCATCAAAATTGGTGCCTCACGTTTTCAGCCCAGTGGATTCTGCAATTGCAAGAAAGCGCCAGCCAGGGTGGGCGACTGTCATCTTGCTCAACCACGTCTTCACCTTTCGGCTGAAGAAAAGAATGGTCCGACTGCGGACATGGGTCGCTAAGAACCCCGTGTCTCCGTGCTTCCCTAAGGATTGTCATCATCGTTAATGGGGGTTGAACCCCAGGGATTCAGTAACTGGGAAGGCCTTCATACAGTCCACTTAAGGGACGAATGGTAGGGTTGATCACTCTTATTGTGGAGGTCCCAGTTCTAAGTATTGATGCACTCCAGCTTGCTTGTCTAAGCGGTGTATTAATAGGGGGCGTTCCCCTCCAAGTGTGGTCCCCCACTATCCCCAGGGAAAAGCACCCCTTATTAACCAAGTTGATTCATCCGGGGTCAACAACACCCCCCCCTCGGTCACTAGATCCGCTCGATCCGATCGGCGGATTCAGCGGAGGCCCAGGCTTCCGTGTCGATGTACAAGGCCTGGCAGACCCGAGGACCCGACCCGGCAAGGGGTACGATTCGCGACCGGGACACCCAAAGGACCTCTTGTTTTTCTGCCTTTAAGTACCGCTTTTTACGGGTCAAAGGCGGAAAAAAAGGGGGGGGGGGGTGCTTTGGGGGTCCACCAGCTGGCTTTCGCCAAAGGGAGGGAGCTCTTCACCATCTGAACAAAGCCAACGAAATTTCTGCCCGAGCAATCAAAAAGTGCCCGAGGTTATATTTTCAAACGAGCACTTTTCAAATTTGCGCTCGTTTGCGGGGTTGTGCGCTCGTTTTGCGGGCCGTTGCGGGCGTTTTTGCACACCATTTCTGCTCGAGTAGGTCATGTTAAGACCTGACAGCCCACATGCCTCCAAAAACTGCTCGAGGTCCAAAAAAGAGGTCAATCCAAAAAAACAAGGCACGAATTGCAAAAGCCAGCCGATTGACAGGGGAGACAGAAATTTCAGGTACGTTTGAAGGCCCAGGATATCATATTCTTAGTGGTCATCTCATGTTTATGGGACCTTTTGATCAATCCCCATATAGAAATACCCTGGAGGCTCCGGGCTGCGGCTTTCAATGGAAGACCCAGACCCCTTCATTGGACACGCAAAAAGTGTTTGGGGTCTCAAAACCTGGCTGTTTGAGGGCCCCACCTTTTTTTGTTTTTTTGTTTTTCTTGGGAGGAGGTTGAAGAAGGGCTGGGGAGCTCTTCGCGCACGAAACCAACCACATTTAGGCTCTTCGTTTTGCACCTGCGTCGCGTTGTTTCGGCTGGTTCCCCCGCAAGTGCCCCTAGGCCTTCTGCGGATCACGCGGGCGCTCTTCTGGAACACATTTGAGTGGTGGATTCTGTAGAAGTCAATCTGACTTCATGTCACTTTATACATTCGAATTCTGTACATCCTGATAACGAATTCAGGCTTTCAACCCCCCCCAATAAAGAATGGATGACCCAATTGTCTTAACGACACCTGATTTGGCAACCAGAATTGTATTAAGCCCCATCGTTTGAATCGTGGTTTCAATACACGTGCTGCCTTTGGCCCAGCCCTTCTCCTAAACTGTTTGTTTACCGCAAAAATAAGGCCACCACACTGACTAAACTCCATGAACTCAGGGCGTGGCCCTTGCTAATCTACCCGAATCGTTGAGTCGGGGCAACCGCCATTCGCCAATCCACCCCATTTGGTCGTGTCCGTTTTAAGGTCGGACACCCCCCCCCAAACAAAATGGCTTCAGTTGCATTTAAAACCACCAAAGAAAGGGGTACCCCCAAAGAAATAAACACCCACTAGGGACGTCACTACCGAATCATTCTTGAAACCCGACTCTTTGGGAAACCCACCGAGTTTGGCAGGAGAACCCACAGAACTCCGGATGTAAACTTGGTAACTGGATACCCGTGGCAGGATCCACTGGAGCCACTGCCACAAGGCGCCCTGCCAAGCGAAGTGGCGAAGCGCCCGCCCCAGCGCCTTACTCTCGCCGCCTCCTTTGCTGATGGGCAGCTGGGCGGCGACGCACAAGGTGTGACCTGAGCGCCACTCCGAGAGGAAATCGGAAACGGGTGGCTTGTCCCAAGGGCGGTAGGGGGACACCCAAAAATGGTCGGTCTTTTTTCTTCTTATTTAAACCCACCCCGAAAAGGGTACCCGCCAAAAGAAAAACATATTGATGGGACTGGTTTGTTGTTGAGAGATGGGGGAGTCCCCATTTCGTGGGGATTCAGACCACTGTTGTTCAGCCCGACACCCCAGGACAGCACGAGGTCTAATCCAGGCTTATGAGGCAAACCAACAGCTGACCGGTGACTGGAATCAGGTAAATCGCGGCTTTTTGTACAGTCGCTCCATTCAAATAGCCCTCCACACGATTGTGCTTGAGGGGCTGAGTGTGAATTCATGCAGGCGCGTCATGTCATGACTCGAAGCCGATGTGAAGAGCGAGAGAAAGAGAGAGAGAGAGAGAGAGAGAGAGAGAGAGAGAGAGAGAGAGAGAGAGAGAGAGAGAGCGAGAGAAAGAGAGAGAGAGAGAGATGTGGCTGTGGCTCAAAAGACCGGTATCAAAATAAAATGGCACCCTGGCAAGTGGAAACATGGACCAAAACCTGCGTAACCCCTCCTGTTTAATTTTGAGCCACAGCCATGTGGGCAAATGGTCATCCATGTCCTTCTCGTTTGCGATCCGTCCCTCAAAATCGGACAAACCAAAAACCAAACCAACAACTTGCAAGTGTCGAGTTGCCCGGACCGAAGCTTTGGGCGCCTTTTTGGACTTCTGCGAGGCACCCAAACCCACCACCTACCAGTTGAGTGCCCCAAATTTCGGGATATTTCAGATTTGCCTTTTACACCCAGTGACTGTGTTTTTGGTGAGTGGTTTATGTAGACAATGGTGAATCTTGACCTCTCAAAACAGATACTTCTAAGCCACACCACCCCATTCTGAAGAGCTATCCCAACTATCCCCCAAAATGGATGCAACAACAATTGCCATCGAAGCAGTCCACCCAAGCAAGGCTAAAACTCAACTGTTCCCATTCTCTCCCTTTGCCGACTCCCAGCAGCCCACCAGGCCTCTCCCAAGCCGGGGCGGTCAGCCTTGCCCTTCTTGCTTTGCCCACATCCATGTCATGAATCATTGCCATGCGACACTGGCAAACATAAAGCCCGTGGCTTCACGGCAAGCATTGAAGCATCCTCCTGATGGCACCGCGGGCCCCTCATCAGCCAACCCACCAAAGTGGTGCCCGCGATCCAATTTTCAACAAGCTTCCCATTCACTTCCTCATTCTTTCAATGGGCGCCCACGCAGCAGCCCACGCAGCAGTTGTCATCACTTTCGGGAGGAAAGACCGGAAATCCTAGAAAACTGGATGCTTGGAAAGAATGGGGTTTAACCGAAAATATGGCATACAATACTTCCCCATTCTTTCTGGTTTTCAAATTTTCACCCAAAACAGATGCAACAGCGAAAAACAAATAACAGGGACACACTGATCTTTGATCGAAAGAACGATGCTGGGGGACAGAATGATGGGGTGGGGAAAGAAGGGACATAATGATGGTTGTTGGGGAAAGAACGATGGCCCTGGGGAAAGAATGATGGTTGTAGGGAAAGAACAATGCCCCTGAAAACAGAACGCTGCCAGTAAGATCGATGGCCTGCAGCGGCATGACTTTGGCAGGTCAGGGGAAGGGGTTGTCCAGTCTATTGGCCCTACCCCGAGCTTTTGTCCCTGGCAAAAATGAGCAAATACTTCCAGTCGTTGTTCAAGGGTACGGTGCCCTAAACAATGCAAGTTTAGTGTGGTTGGCTTACTGGCAATACAAAGTACCCCCCCCCCTCCCCCCCAAAGAAAAGAAATATGGTGGTTCGACTCCTCTTGATTAACATCACTGCGAAAGTCGACGGCTCTCCCTTCAACACATCGTTTCCCTTGGAGAGTACTCTCAAACAAGAAACACCGTGCAGGGACCCGCAATTGCTGTCCAATGGCCACAATGTTGGGGGAGTTCCTCGTCACAATCCTTCGATTAATCATCCGAAGTGGGAAACCAGGGATTATCCCGCCTTTACTTTTTTGAATGGTTTCCCATGGTTGCCGATTCTTCTGGTTCGGTCCTGCGTATTTCAAGTCCAGAAATCGCATAATTGAAAAACAGTGGTTTTGTATGAAAACACACGCGCTGGGGACACTGCCCTCTCTTCAAGTACTTTGGAGGGCACTTGTGGTTTGGACAAGGACAAAACCGTTGTGTTGTTTCCCATTCATGGGTTTCCCGGGTCCCCTGTCGCTACGAAGGGTACAACCCCAAACACTTGTGGGTCCCTCATTTTCCTTTCAGGCACAAGACAAACCCGTCGTGTAGGAAACCACAAGCCACTCCGGTCACAAGCTAAGCGTGGAGCACAGCTGAGTCTTGCCACAGCGGAACTCTCCGAAGACCTCCACAAGCGAAAGCAAACCAAAAGTCTGGGGTTGCTTCCCCATTCTTTTTCCAACCAACCTTCTTTTCAAAAACCAGCCGCTTTCCCTGGATCCCTGGAAAGAATGGGGAAGGTACCCCTGGAAAAAGGGGACAAGGGCCATTTGTTGATTGGGGTTCCATCTGCAAGGCAACCACCAAAAAACCAGAAGTTGATGATCACAACTTGGTGGGAAAGCAGTACCCAACAACGCGCACCTTCCACCTTGGCGTTGATTGTAGTTCATGTGGTTTTGACATCAAGCACGGCAACTAGGGAGGACAGGTTCCCAATGTGATGTCCTGACGCTGATTGATGCGATCACGCTTCCACATGATGTGGTGTAATCCGAGATGCAACAGCACTCACTGTACTGATTAAAATATGTGCTGCTGACATGATGATACTAGGCGAATCAAAATATTTCACCAGCCTGAAATAAGGTGGTTGGAGGGACATCCCCCACACAAACCACCATTTCGGGTGAGGTCGTGTGAGGTCGTTATCATTCACCCAGATGAGTAAGAAATTATAAGCCTCACTCGTAAGTTTAATAGGGAACGAGTTGGTCAGAGGCTTCCAGCTTTTTGTCTTGAAAAACCATTGACACAATCGATGGCACGCTGAGGCTGTATAATAAAATGTGGAGAGCCATGAGCTTCAATTAGAACTAATGATGCACAACCTACTTCAAGCAGCTTTAATTCACAAAGCGCACACTAGAAGTAAGGTTTGTTTCAAGTTGAAACTTTGCGGGAAACCATTTAGGTCAGACCTCCGGAGTAGGAGAACAAAAGGGCGCTCTTTGTTCGAAGGGAAAATGCTCCAAACCAAAATGAGAGATTGGGATGACAGAGCTCTGGGCTGACCCAACCTCAGGTCCAAGCAGGAACCCCCGAAACCTGAATAAAAATCAGATCTCAGACTGGTTCATCTTCTTGAAGACATCTTCAAGAAACAGCCCTCAAGGAAGGAAGGAAGGAAGGAAGGAAGGAAGCAAGGAAGGAAGGAAGCAAGGAACAAAGGTGGAAGGAGGGAAGGAAGAACGCAATCCTTCCTCCCTTCCCAGGCAGCCTCGGTGATTTGGCCGGTCCTGGCAGTTTTCAAATGCGACAGGAGTTCCACATGGCTCCCAGTTGCAACGAGTGACCGGTTCCACTGAAAAAGGGGAGCTCATAGAAAACAGCTACAGGAAGTCGGCCACATACCCACAAAAACAAGGTGTCCTACAAATTATCCTGTAGCTGGTTCTTATCATAGGGAGCTATTCTTTTTGGGTTGGGTTTCGGAAGTGAAACCCCAAGTGGAAAACCCATTAAGCCCATGGAACAAGAAGCCGACGCGCCTCTTCACTTGGACATGTCTTCCTGTGCGTCTGTTCTTGGAATCGGCCCCCCCCCAAAACCGGTTGGCGTCATGATGGTTTCCCCCCCCCCAAAAAAAAAAGACACACCCATTCGGATCGATTCATGCACCCCGTCCCCACCTGAGTCGTAATCAAAACCTGGTACAAAAATGGTCGACCCAGAACCATGCCAAGAATTCAGAAGGCGGCTGCAACTATTTCTGGCTGGGATCGTCCCTTACTAACCTTCACCCGGGTTTTGATTCTGGCTCACCTGTCAGGTGGCTCCCTTCCCCGCCCAAAAAAACAAACAAAAATCGCCCAGCCATCGTGGCTCCGACAAGAGGCCGGCGTGGCTCCACGCCGCCCCGCAGCAGGTGATCCAGCTTCGCGGAGCCGGTGGTGATCTGAACCTCGCGCGCGTCGACTCGAGGCACTTGCTCAAAAGCCTGTGGCTTCCTTATGGGGTTCAACCCCCCAAAGTCCACAAAAAAGCACCTGGGGCATAATCACACAGGCACCGAAATAGAAAGAATGCTTCAAGAATTAAGAAGGCGGATCTCGGCAACTATAACTCTGGCTGCGACTGCCCCTTGCTAACCTTCATCTACCCGGGTTTTGATTATGGCTCACAAGCCTTGCTTGGATGTTCGGCCAGGGGGAAAGGGATTTCCAGCCGGTTGCATAGTTTCCCTTGTTGTTTGCTGGGGTCCCCTCCAGAAATGGTCAGTCTCAAAAAGGGTGTCCTTTTCCTACTTGGATGTTCGGCCAGGTTGGTCAGTGGTTAGCCACTCGCGGTTATTACCCTAACAGAGTTAACCTCCCTGAACGAGGGACTTACAAATGGGTTATAACCTAGTTTACCAACAATTGCATGCTTTGCCGAACACCCAAGTGGTATGTCAGCTTTCCTCAAAAAAAAAGCAATTGGGAGCCCCGTGTTTGGAGGTATGGGGTGGGAAACCTCATTTACGCACTACAAGAACCAGGGGCAAATCCCCAAGTCATCAATCCCAAACAAATGGTTACCTGAGTATGGCACAGAAATAAACACTTAAAAACCAAACCAAGTACTGTACAAATTAGAGTGACCTCTAGTGATCTGAACCTTGAGTCGTCTGCACACATTGCCGATACCTGCACCTCCAATCCTGCGTGGGCTTGCCCAAACTTTGAGTCGTCCACTCAAATGGAACACTCCCCCAAAAAAGGGTAAAAAGGGCACTACTGGGGGACCTAGTTGACATTTCCAACAAAAAACAAAGTTGTCTTCTTTAGCCCAGCTAAGCCAAACATGGATCGTTTCTGTTCAGGAAACCGAGGGCGAGATTAAAAAAAGCCTCGATTAGCTGACTTGATAGCCTTTGGGGCTGAAAAAAGGGCTACAACTTTACACATGACATCGCTAGACCCTTGCTGTTCATGGACAAAAGCCTGCACCCAAGAAACCCTGGAATGATTTGATTGCCCTGCAAATACCCAAAGGTTTCCACCATGGATTCATTTCGTGGTGCGAAATGGATTTCGCAACCATCCACAGTAGTTGACCGCCTTGTGGATCTTCTCAAACAAAAAAATAAACCGTTGCTCTCCGCTTTGGGCGGGGACCTGCCCGAGTGAAAGGCGAGCCAACGCCACTCAAGGCGTACCAAAGAGGAGGTGTCATGTGACAGGTAGGGGATGCCTATAGGTGACCTTCTCTTACCCGGGTTTGCCTGGCAAACACAAAACCAATCTAATTCAGCGAATCCCATCTAGCTCTAAGCGAACAAGACCTGGGGCATGCTGCTATCCCCGTCCTCCAGAGAGGCTAGAACAAGGCTACCAACTTTGTTCCGTAGTCTACGTTACTAGGGGAACCCTCCCAACCAAAAAAGTTGGGGGAAACGGACACCTAGCTGGGGGACCTAGTCTGTTAAGGTGGTACAACCAGCCCGAGTTGTGTTGGCTTTTAAATGGAAACCAAATGGAACACCACCATTTTTCCCTGGGCTTCAACTCACTAAAACCATGGCCATGTAAGGCTTCTGGCTTCCGGCGCAGGGAGCTGGCATGATCGCTTCGAGCAACGCGTAGCGCCGCTCTTCCAACACCTGGTCGTTGAAAAATCGCGCGTTGCTGAAGTCAAGGGCTCCTGAGATGACGACAATCCTGAACGGCAAACGTTGTGGTGATGACATTAACCCAACCATTGTTTAGAGCTTTTGCCTGTTTTTTTTAATAGTTAAAAGTAATTAGGAGTTGCTTTATTGCTGGTTGGCCTGAATTTCAGGCTTCGGGCTTGGTGTCGAAACTGCCCGATGCAATCACTCGGATAGCTCTGGGTGCTTCGGGCCATGTTCCTGCGCAGCTGCAGCATCTCTGCAGCGCTGACCTGGGAAGCGATTCGCGCCTTGTTTCGCCGATTGGACGGGTTGAGGCTCGACTCGTGTCGCTAGGTGGTTCCTTTACTAGGTCCTCCAGTAGAGAGGATAGAATAAGGGTTCCCTTTTTCCTGTAGTCATTTTTTTAGTAGGGGAACCCTCCGCCAAAAAAAGGGGTAAAAAGGGCACTACTGGGGGACCCTCAAAAGTCCCTTAACAATGTGTGACTGCCAACATTCTGGGGTTTTTATCCCTGTTTTTTGGGGTAGCTTGAGCTTCCACGCAGTTGATATTTGTATGGGATTTCCAAATGGGTGTGGCTCAAAATTAACCAGGAGGGGTTACGCAGGTTTTGGTCCATGTTTCCACTTACCAGGGCAACCCATTTTGGAATTCCAGTTTTCTGAGCCACAGCCAAATGCCATGGGAACCTTTGGTTTTTCCGAAGCCAAACCCAGGCGAGGCCTCAAGAAAAACCCCGGGTGCTAGCGCAATACTGTGGATGGACGCGAAATCCGCTTCTCGCACCACCGTTCAGAAACCCAAAGGACTGAGTCGATTCACCCCGAAAAAACAAACAACAAACGTTATGGTTTCAACCGTGGTTTCAAAGTGGTGCGAACGGATTTTGTCCATCCACCTGAGCTCCTGCATTTTCGTGGCCAAGCAAGTGGTTAGCCACTTGGGTTCCAACCCACTATAATAGGGTTAACCCCTACTTACGGGGGCGTTTAAGTGGGATATAACCCGAGATTCAAACAACTTATTAACTTCGCCGAACACCAAAGTACCTCTTAAAACGTCACCCCCAGAAAGAAACTGAAGCAAACTGCCCAAAACGCGGAGTCAAACCACCCAAAGGGAACTCATTGAGGTGGGCAATGTTCAGTACTCGCACCTGCGAAAACAGCAACTGCCTGCGGCCAAGTTCGAATAAATTCTTACCCCGAAGTGGAACCCACGAAGTTGCCTCACCTGCCAAGATGGAAACCCGCGGTATAACACACTTGGCTTTGTCACGTCCCCGAAGTGGAGTCAACCCTCTTGGAAGAACCCGGGCCCACTTCAGGCCGGCCGATCTGCAAACGCACCGGATCAGCTTAAATCGGCACCAGCGCTGGGCTGACGGAGGGAACGGCCGCACATCCGAGTGGGGCATGGAGTTTCAGACCCAGACCTAGGGGGACGTCCATGGATCTAACAAAACAATGCACGCTCTCCCAAAAACAGCCAGCAACATGGGCTACCAAAGGGTGCCACCCACCCCAAGGCTTGAAAAACCTGGCCTGCCTTTTTTCAATTAATTGACTGTCGAGGGAAACCCTTCCCAGTTGGAAAGAAGTGCGCGCAAACCCACGTGTCTATCCCAACTTGCCACTCTCAGCCTCCCACCATGCGCATGGGCACCAGTTGCTTGGCAGCAGCGTAGATCCGGGCCGCCTGCTCCCAATCTTAGGGTGAGTTTCTTTCCTCTGGGCAAACGTAAGCGTGTCTTGTTGTGAGGGTACCTTTTTGTTCGTGGTTTTAAAGGGAAACCAACAGGAGAACCACCCCATTTGGGGGATCCCAAAACAAAAACACACACACACACATGTTTGAGCTTCATTGGGGGTATGCTCCCCACCTCGTGCACTGGGATGTCAAAGATGCGGTTTCGGTTGCGTTTCAATTGAATCCAAACATTTGCCAGAGTAAATCATGCAAGACCATGCCTACTAAGCCAAAGCAACCAAGCGTTTTGACCATGGCAGAATCGCCTTGGCCGAACCCCAAGAAAGGTTGCCTGACACCACACGAACAAGATTATACTGTGGATGGACGAAATCCTGCACCACCTAAGAAACCCTGGAAGGATGATTCCCCTGTAAATACCAACGAACGTTATGGTTTCAACCATGGCTTCTTGGGTGGTGCGAACGGGTTTCGCAACTATCCACAGTATCACACCCGAAAAGAGGCTCCCTTCAAATTCGCGCATATGGGACCCTTAATATTTCAGTTTAAAAGGTTCTATCTCAAAATGTTGGTTGATGAGCTCCCTTTTTGATGGGGTATAACACACAAAAATTGCGGGGTGAGCCCCCTTCAAAATGGGTTATATCCCCAAATTGTGGGGTGAGCTCCCTTTTCAATGGGTAGTTTGACCTAGGCCCTCCAGTAGAGAGGATAGAATAAGGGTACCTTTTTTGCTGTAGTCTATTTTAGTAGGGGAACCCTCCCAACCAAAAAAGTTGGTAAAAGGGCACTACTGGGGGACCTAGTTGAGGGTCCAGGCATGTAGAAGACACAGCTGAACCAAAGCCGCGATTCGGCCTGCCTTCTGCTCGCCAATGCCCTTGACTTCGCACCTAGGCGTGGGCAGTCGCCATCGGGAGTGATGGGCGTCTAGAGAGGGTCCGGCCCTTGGTTACTTACCATACGGGTAACTGGATTCACTGAGATAAAGGAACACCACCAAAAACAACAAGAACACCGGTTACCTACCTGGAGTCTCCTTCTGACCCCGCAAAATAATGGGGTCATGACCCCATTTTTAAAGGGTCATGGAGACTCATGGTACTAATTATACGTCAAATGGATTCACTGGGTTAAAGGAACACCACAAAAATGCCATAAAAGACACATTGCGGATGGGCGATATGCACTTCGCACCGTCGTTCAGAAACCCTGGAATGAGTCGATTCCCCTGTACATACCAACGAAAAATGGTTTCAACCATGGTTTCAAAGCGGTGCAGGATTTTGTTCGTCCACAGTACAAGTACCCCCCAAATGGTGGTTGTCTTGTTGGTTTTGCTTTTGAAACCACAAAAACAGGATACCCTCAACAGATAATTAATTTGGATTCAAGTGCCAAAACAGCCCCATTCTAATTCAAATGACAGCCAAGGGCTTCCATCGGAATAGCCATGAATCGAAGAGTAAAACTGCACGTCACTGCCCAAATTCTTCGTGCGAAAGCCAGGGGAATTCGTTGCCCAGAACTTTGCTCCAGGTTGTTTTTTCCAAGGAAGTGGGTCCCAAGCCAGGCTTTTAAAGACCCATTTTGCGCCAATGAGCAGGCGACCAAGTGGTTTTCGTCGGGTTCCTGAGCTTTCGGTTTGGCACTGGCTGGGCCCCTCTGGGGATTTTCCGTTGCTAAATGCTTTAGAAGCCTACCTGGCTGAGCTGTGTGGGGGTTTTCTAGGTTGGACGAACACCCAAGCAGGGATTCCGCCTGGGTTGATCCACATGGGGGTGCCAATCCCAATCGTGATCCCGTTCGAAGAGGAACGGATCACGATGCTGCGTCAGGGTTGGGCTCCCAAAGACCCAAACGATGTTCAAACCCACCAAAACGGGGACGGTGATGTTTAAACCCACCAAACGGGGACTATAGGGACGGGTTTCTGATGACTAGGGAACCATGACCCCGCAAGCCTTCCGCCCCCATTAGCAATTGTTTAGCCCCGTACATTACCGCAAAAGGTTAGCAGACTTCGCTTCGGGCGCATTGGTCACTGAAAGGCGTATAAGGCGTAAGCCATTCAATGCGCGCAAAGAACCAGCAAAGGTGTGAAGTGTTGACTTCAGATTGCCGGACCAGGTCCTGCAGTGGATGTCCACGGAGCAAAAGAATCGGCACCTTCATTGGGGCAGTTTATCCAATCAAAGATGGAACAAAAGGAAGCCAAAAACAAATGGGGAGAAACACTAAGTGGTTGGGACTTCCAATTTGCTGTGGCTCAACAGTAGGGGCTTTGTCTACAAAACGGGGACTTGGATTTCCAGACGTTTTTGAAGCCCATGAGTCTTGTTGAGGGACCGTTTCCTGGTCGAAAAGTTTCATTTTCGTTTCTCACAACTTCTGAAGGGGGACAGTGTCTTTGTTGGTATAGCGCAATGCCCCTCAACCTCCAGATGAGTCATAATGAAAACCCGGTACAAGCATGGCTCACCCAGAACCATGCTTCAAGAGTCAAGAAGGCGGAATTCCGATGCTATTTATGGCAAGGGAATCGTCCTGGCAAGGGGATCGTCCCTGACCTACCTTTATCAATCCCCAGGCTTAGATTGTCAGATGAAACCGTCGCCGGTCGCCGAGGCCCCGTCAGCTTCCGCTGTGGCATGAAGGCGATGGTCTCAACCTAGACCGCGAAGGTCTCTGCGGCGGTTCGGGGACTTGCGGACAACACTTCGGGGGTGCCTGTTTGATAGGGGTGCCTATGTTTGCGGGTAGCCCTTGTTTGGGTGGTGTTAAGAGGAAACTAAAAGGAGAACCACTTAATTCGGAGGGGTCCCCTACTGTGGATGGACGAAATCCATTTCGCACCCGGAAGAAACCCAAAGGAATGAGTCGATTCACCTACAAATACCAACAAACAATGGTTTCAACCATGGTTTCAACCATGGTTTCAAACAGTAGGGGACCCCTCCGAATTAAGTGGTTCTCCTTTTGGTTTCCTCTTAAAACCACCCAAACAAGGGTTACCCCAAAAAATAGGCACACCGACTTGGGCTTTGTCTACGGGGTCTTGGATTTCAAGACCTCGCCAAACTTTTGATGAAACCCATGGGTCTTTCGTGACCAATACCTCCAGATCCAAAAAGTTTCCTTACGGTTTCTCAGAACTCCCAAGGATGTTTTTGAAGGGAACCACTGTGGATACACGAAATGCGTTCGCACCACTTTGAATCCACGGGAAATCATTGTTTGTTGGTACTTACAGGGGAATCATCATTCGATGGATTCTTAAGTGGTGCAGGTTTTCGTCCATCCACAGTATGTCTTTGGTGGTTTCTCTGTGGTGTTCCTTTAGCCTATAGAGGATTAATTTACCCGTATAGTAGATATCCAGGGGCTTGTCACCGATATTCAAATTAAACGGAACAACTGGTTGCCTACTATAGCCGGGAACCACTGGGTACAACGACAGAAAGCGGTGCCAACTCTAGAAAAACCCAAAAACACATCACAACTATGTGGAGAAACTAAGTGCTTTCTCAGGAGACCCCCTCAAAGAGGGCTTCTCCACTTTTGACCTCCCTTGATTTCCCTGCGTCAAGAACAGACACACCCACATTCAATATAACCTCGAAGCAGCCTGTTAGTGGAACCACCTACAAGGTGTGTGGCACGAGCACTCTTCCATGTGTTGGCGAAAAAGTCATGTTCAAAAGTGCTTATATTGGTGTGGGTCAAACAAATGTGCAAACATGTTGGTTTGATGTTGACCCATACCTGTATGGCCGATTGGGCCACGCTTTTCTTGATGGGAATCAGTTTGCACCTCTCGCGGCCGCATCAAGTCATATTGGGTCGAGAAGCCTCAAGCCGCACAAAGAGCAGGCTAAGGCTTTGAACTTAAGACTCGATCGCCAAGCTTACGCGTTTCGGCGCCATTCAAGAACTGGCCGGTATTCAAATCAACGATAAGGTCCAAAGCAATCTACAACCGAAGATGAACTAGTACTGGTAGTTGCCGCACCGGGTGCAAAAGGGGCAACCCAGGCCACGATGGGAAGAGTCTGATACAATGATTCTGTATAGTGAGGCTTCGGCCGGAAGAGTCTGAAACCGAAGCGGCTGCAATTCCAAGCGGCTGCACGCACCGCTGTGCATCTTTCAAGGACCGAACGCGTTTCAGAAAAAGAGCACGTCGACCCGTCATTAGCAACATGAGAAGCACAACTCGCTTGCTTTCTGCTCCCCTGCTAAAAGTTTAACTTTTAGTGGTTTGATGGAAAACCCATTAGTTGGCGAAAAGTTAAAGTCCCAACATCCAAGCAAAATGCGCCAAAGAAAAGTTCAAACCAGGCGGGTCCCCTTCCGGTGCATTGATCAGGGTGACGAAGACGGCACTCTCAAGTGTGGATTTGATGACAAGGTCGTCAGGATGCCCACCCCATTTATCCATGGAATCTCTACAATACCGAAAGTTGTCATTGATGGTGATGTATTGCAATCTCTCTATGCAACAACCGCAGCAATTGTACCAGGCGATTTGACGCTCGGCGAATTGTTGTGGAGGTCGGGGCTGTGCGGAGAGTCTACTAGTGATTTCAGCCTGGCCCTTGAGGTCAATGAATCTCAGATCCCTAGTTCAACTTTCCCATTTAATAAAAAAGTGGACATAAACTACTTGGATTTGGTCCCAGGCAGACTTTAGCTCATCACTGATTCGAAGAACTCAGAACACACAACTAACTTTTGAGAGCAAGAAGGCCACGATTGCCAACTGGCTCAAGGAAAGATGCAAGAGCTTCGCTCATCCTGCCAAAACCGGCAATCCCAAAAGACATGACTAGGATTGCAGTTGTCAGCACCACACTCAGCACATTGAGGGGTAGGTCAAAAACCTTTCACAAAATGACAGTAAGGGTGAGGAATCATTATAACTTTTACCGATATTGAGGATCCTGATTACTACCAGATTAACGCAAGTAAAGGGTCTTTTGACCATGGACAATTAAAGGTCTCAGCCCCGCTAAAACAATCATCATAGAATTCAGCTATAGGAAGTTCAGCAAATTTGCCAACCACCAAACACAAGTTGCTGTCATGTAGGATGTCCCATTTTTGCTGGCTTCTTGAAGACAAGAATTGGATATGTGTCAAATGGGGGCCCCGCGAAGGGCCAAGTCACTGAGTCGATTGTGCGAGGGCAACCAAACTGTTTATTTCCCTCTAAATGGTCTTCCCTAAAAAGTATAAAGTTCAGAAACTCATCAGGTTACCCTTCATTGGTGGTTTTAGTAATTGAAGCCCTGCTTCTTGAGGGTGAATGGGCTGTGCCACCAAAACCCCAACCACCACCAAACCACCGATTCGGCCACAAACCACCCGGGGAGGCTGAACCCAGGGAGCAAGTTCCAAAAAAGCGGCTCGTGCATGCGGAAGACCGCCACAGTTCATCCCTCGCGCCCCGGAGCGGCGACTTCGGAGATCTCCATCGCTCGGTGCGCGGCGCAATGGATCCCGTGATCCAGCAGGGCGTTCAGGTCCGCCTGCGCCCGGTTTGGCACATTTTGTCACCAAAGGCTACGAAACCCATATCGCCCACAAAAGCACCTGAAACAAGGGGCAAAGCATTTGGGGAAACTAGTTTAGCCGAGTTTTTGGAAGATTTGGGGAAACTAGATATACTTTGTATGACTCTGTGCTGGTAAAGAGCCTGATTCCGTACACTGAACATAATAATGTGTGGTGAATTTGTTCTGTATTTAGTTGACCCTAAATATAACATATACTTAGAAGATTGAAAAGGCCCCAGCGACGACTGCTTGTTTCCCCATGTTTTCTTGCGAGAATAGTCGGAGGAACTCAGCAAGTGTTTAGAATAGAATTTGGTCAATGTTCAACCCTTCACCTAGTACTTGAATGTTTTGTTGGTTCATTCATCAACTTAAAAAATGGTACCAACCTTTGACCCAAACAACACTCTTCTAGACCTGTCAACCATTGGGAGCTCATCATGGGTGAGTTCAAACTGTTTTTTTTTTTTTGTTGAAGTCGGAACCCTCGTTCAAGATAGCTTTGCAAGCATGTTGGGCCATCGGATAAATCTTGCTGGTTCGATCGGCAGTGAATGAGTTGGAACGACCCCTGTAAACTGTCCCCTATGGTTTCCTTTAAGGGAACCCCTAGGTTCATTCCCAAATGTCCTGGAAGTTAAAAGTTTAACCTTTGGTGGGTTATATGGAAACCCGCACTGAACCCGAAGAACCTAAAAGTCTAAGGGGACATCTGGGAACCGCCAAGATTTCGGCCAAGGCCACTGTCAACTTTGGCTTAGCCCAAGCTGACATGGCTATGGGTCAAAACCCAAATCGTACCCCCAGTGAACATACCAATCCAACCACTAAAATAGGTTCTAAAATGCTTGGTTGACGTTGGAAGGGGAGCAAAAAAAATAGCAGTCAAGTGAAGATTTCCCACTAACCCACAATAAGCAAAAATGTAAAATGTTTCCCAACAACAACCATGAATGGGTGGTGAATTCACCTACCCCAAAATGGGATCCCATTGGTTTTGACAACCACGGCGACATGGGACTCTGGGCTTTCCTCAGACGCGAAAGTCGAAAACTGGTGGGTTTAATGGAACTAGGTCCTCCAGATTTGAGAGGTTAGAATAAGGGTACCGTTTCTTTGTTCTGCAGTCTATTTTAGTAGGGGAACCCTCCCATCCAAAAAAGGGGAGAGAAGGGCACTGGGGGACCTAGGGAAACTACCAATATATAGTTTGCTTTATTTCAAATAGGTTTTGCTTACAAAACAAAAGCATTACATCACTAAGCCAACTAAAAACCAAAAAGACTAAGGGACCGGATGGCTGGGAAGAGCCAAGACCAGCAAAAACCAAACAGCTTGTTGAGCCGGATGGCTGGGCAAAGGACCCCCGGGAAGGTGAAAGTTGTTGATACTTCCCCCCTCTGAATGCGTTCGGTTTTTTTTTGTTGCCAGATCCCCACTTACTCACCTGGCGGAAACAAACCCCAAGTGGCCTCTTGCTAACCTCTGAAGTGGAGTCAACCCCGTCGGCGGGTGACCAAGGTGGCGATCAAACCACGTTACGCCGAAAGGGAAGGCCTGCAGTGAAATGAGTGCCCTACCAGCGAGAGCAAACACCGGAAACTGATAGGGCATTTTCAAGCGCATTTTCAAGGCAGCATGTACCCCGAATTTTTATTTTGGTATGTAACCTCCATACTGCGGGCCCCATGAATACCGGTTGATAAACCACCTACCAACTGGTGCAGGATTTAGTGGCATCACAGTGCCCGAATTGCAAGATGAAGCCCATCAGACGCGACCATTCATGTTAGTGGGCAAACTTGGCAAACAGTCATGGCTCAATAGGTGTAAAGGTTATTTCGGAAATGGGCAACGCAACCAAGGTCCATTGAAGTAACGCCCGCAAAAATAAATAGTCAACTGGTGGTAAAAAGGAAAACTGCCCAAAGGTAATGTTGCGAACTTCTCTACCTGCGCACTGGATGCTAAACAGGGGTCTGGAAGTTCAACTTTTCAACATCTTCACCCCCGGTGTTCTTTAGACAAGACGAACAAACATATTCCTATGGGTGCCTCATGCTGTTTTGAGGCTCGGTGCCCTTTTTTGGCTTGGTTTAAAGGCACGCCAACAGGAAACCAGTCTTTGGGGAGTCCCTTAGCAAAAGACACACAGCCATAGCTAGGTCCTCCAGTAGAGCGGTTTGAATAAGGGTACCCAATCTTTTCTGTAGTCTATTTTACTAGGAAAACCCTTCCCCAAAAAAAGAAACGCTAAAAGTTGGCACTACTGGAAGACCTAGACGATATGGGCTATTCAGCGCTTTCCGAGCGCGTTCTTGGTTCCCGGAACCGCACCTTGGAGAGGCCGGCGCCCTTTTGGTCCACCGTGGCACAGAGGCGCTCCAACTGCAACGAAGTCGCTGCGGTGTGGCCCAGTCGTGGGACACCGCGCCACGTGCTTTTCGGGGTATGGTCTCAAATGCCCAGTGGATTTTCATGGAAAAAAGGGGCATCTTTTTTTTGGTTAGTTGACTTTAAAGGGGAACCTTCCACAAAAAAACGAAGAAAAAAACAACACCACTGGGCAGCTGACGGGTAGGGCATGTCAACCCTCGACTAAGGAGGTGTTTCCCCTGGTAAATGCCTGTTTCGGTGTGTAATTTTGCTCACTTCCTGAGTGGATTGGTTAACACAAATACAACTTGTTTTCATTTACCACTGACATGTTCTTCCCAAAAAGTTTCAAGTCCAGGAACTAAAGGACTAAGCATGTTAGGCTAGCCTTTGCACTCTTGGTTTGAAGGAAACCAGGAGTACCGCGATTTGTAGGGGCTCCAAAGCCTAAGACATAGCCTGACAGTGGGGTCCGGGACACAGTCACGAGCGCGGAGACCGATCGAAAGCGAAAGCCAGGCTTTGAGACTATGCCTCAAGGACCCGGAAACGAAAGGTTCTTTGGCAACCTGGATCCTCAAAATTCCAACTTAATCTCCGGCTGTTTAAAGAAAAAACCACACGGAAATCAGTTTTTTTGCTGGCCCCAACCCAAATTTCTCGGTTGCGAAATCTGCTCCCCTGCTAAAAGTGAATAACTTTTAGTGGTTTAGTGGAAAACCCATTAGTTTGCAAAAAGTTGAAGTCCTAACAGCCAAGCAAAATGCACCAAAGTAAACATGGGTTGTAGCCCCGAAATTATGGGGTGAACTCCCATTTTGATGGGAAGTTTGAGGGTCCAGGTAGACGAAGAGTGCGTTAAACAAGGCCGGCTTTGAACAACTGAGGGAGCCCGCCGCAAATGGGTGATTTTGTGTTGGTATCCAAACGCAAAGGGTACCCTCCAGAAGACTTGGCCCACAAAAAAGGGGCATACAAAAACATAAGTAGTCGAGTCTGTTTCATAAGTAGTTCACCCCATAACATATCAAGTTAACCCTAGATGGTGGTGGTTGGATTGGTGCTTTGGGGATTCGAACCCAGGGGACTCAGACGAGATTTTGTATGATCAGGACCAAGTCTATGGTCAGGTTGCCACGCCCTCGAACCAGGCCACCTGCTCGTCGGCTCCGGGTGTGATCCCCTGCTCGTTGACGGCGCGGGACCCAGGACTGTTCCTGACCCGACCTGTTTCATGGCCTCGTCCCCGGCGTCCACGGTCGCACAGAGCAGCGAGTCGGCAACTCCGGAGTCGGCGACTCCCAGCTGTTGACAAGTCAACTCAGTGGCCGTTTTCCTGACCAACTGGTTTTGTCTCTTTCTAGAAGACCGCCAACAAAACAAGCACGATTTCTTTGGGCTTCCTTTAAAACAAGGTCAAAAGGAGTAATGACCCCTAAACAAAGACAGACTCAAATCAATTTGTCGTCAAATGGATAACCTGGCCTGCGAAATGGCGAGCTTCAATTATAAGCAAACAGCCAAACCATTGCCGCGTAGGCTGGCCCAAGCACAACTAGGTCCTCCAGTAGAGAGGTTAGAATAAGGGTACCCTTTTTTCTGCAGTCTATTTTAGTAGGGGAACCCTCCCCCAAAAAGGGTGAAAGGGCACTACTGGGGGACCTAGTCAACCCCAAAACTGCACCCCACATTCCGCAAGTTTCAAATTTTTGTTCTTGGGTATGCGCCGATGCACCACACTTCCTATGTGGCTTGATCAGACCAAGCCCAAAAGGACTCTGCGGAATAGCACTCAACTGATCTTTGTGCGAGCAAAGGGCAATGCGACAGCTACACACAAAAGAAAAGGCAAGAAAAGCGCGCTGGTTGCTCTGCAGTACTCTTTAGAATGTCACTGTCAAATGGACTGATCTTCACATTTCAGGTCTAAGGTCCAGAAACTCACAAGGGTGTCCTGCTGAAACTGTCGAGGTGTCTTCAAACTTTCTTTCGGGTCACCTGCAATCGAAGCCCCCAGCACCTTGGTGATGCCGGGCTCATCGTTGGCCTCGTCGGCCTCTACTACCTGCGGAGGAACTCAATTTGCCAATATCACTCTGGCGCTTGCCCTTGGGTTGCTTTCAAACTGCAAACCGCCTGTCATGGCTAGAGTAGAGAGGTTAGAATAAGGGTACCGTTTCTGTTTTCTGCAGTCTATTTTAGTAGGGGAACCCTCCCCCAAAAAAGGGTAAAAGGGCACGACTCGGGGACCTAGATGGTGAACTCTGGATTCTAGCAACTCGCACTTTGGATGCGTGACGTCTGGTGGCCCTTGGTCTTCTTTCAAGCCACTGCCAACAGCTGGCATGCTTCACGGTGGATTCTAGAAATCCGAGCTTTGCATGAAGCATTATCATTCATCCAGACCGCACAAATCCGGGCCAAGTACCGATTCACAAACCTGAAACAAGAAATCCCCAAGCAAGGAACATGAAACTGAGGGCTTCTTCGGCCTGCGCCCCCTGCCTGCTGCGCAGATGGAGCAGCGGCCGCAGCGGCCTTCGAATCTGAGGCGTCCTTTTGACCCGAGACAAGTGGCAGACCTAAACGAGTGAGTGAGGTGAAAATGGGGACCAAGGTGAAAATGGGGCCCCCTCGTTTTGACTGGTTCTTAGGAGAGCTACAAGAAACGCCCTCTTCGGGCCAGGTTTCAAAAGGAACCTCAAAGAGAAAATCATTACAGCTTTCACAGGAAGATAACCCCATACCAGTTGTTTACACATGGGTGTGGCTCATTTTTTTTAAAGCTAGGGCCAACCGCAGGGTTTGGTCTTTGTTTCCATTTGCCTAGGGGCCATGTTGGGTACACCTTTTTGAGCCACGGCCACATGTTTTCTCTTGCCTTCAAACAAGTTTGGACTATCTCCAAACCGATCAGTAGCTTGTTACCACCGTTGGTTCATGTTTGGTCCTATCAGGTAGCCCGTTTAGAGAGGAAAACCATTGACCTGCCCGACACTGTATTTTTGTTCAAACACTTCCCTGGATCATGACCGCCCAAGAAGATCGGTCAAGAGGCATTTGATGTGGAACCGAAATCAAGCTTTGCAGGGGCCCCACCAGCGATCTGGTGATCCCTCCGAGTGACCCTTCATACGACCAACTCAATCTGAACCAATCACTATATAGTTCACCTGGAAGTTCTATAGGCATCATCAACGAAACCTTGATGGGTGACGTTGCAAATTCTGAAACGTGACGTCGTGGACTTGCCAACCTTCTGACCACTCAGTAAGGCTGCTTCTGACCCCCTTGTAAGGCTGGTCGCAAGCGCCTATCTGACCCCTCCTTCCAGGATTCCAAACAGAAAACCAATGTGGGGTGGCATCATTTTTGAGGGTACCCCGGTTTGCGGGGTCAAAGGAAACAACAAGAAAACTGCACGGGCCGCTATCTTAAGACACACCTAGAACACTGCTTGACCTCCCGTTCCGGACGACATGCAAACTGGGCCTCACAGATCCCGATAATGCTTGGCCAAAGAGGTGATGTCCAAAACAACAAAAACTGCCTCAGCTGTTCGCCCCCAGCCAAGAATATGTTTTGGATTCTGGTCCATATCTAGAATCTGATCCTCTCAAAACAGGTCTCAGAAAAGTAGACACGACGTTGTAGTTGTTTTTCCTGAAGTTATTTTTACCTGTAGTTGCTTTTCCTCAACCAACTCTGGTCTCTGTCGAATGACCATCAGCCCCCCGTCTGTCTTAAACATAAGGATCAACCCCCCCGAACCAGCACAAGGCCCAATTAAGCAACAATATGGTGCTGGGCAGACTGTGAAACTGATGTCGCTTGAAATGCCGAAGACCCAAGCTAAGGCATGTCCGTCATGTGTTGGATCATAGAAGTCCGTGTGTCAACTTGGCATGTCAGCCGCTCCACGTGACATGTCTCATACAAAAGAGCAGCTCCACACAGACGAAATCTTCTCCAACCAACATACCCCACAGGCAGCAGTCGAAACAATCAGCTTGTCACCCTTTTCAATACTCGCAGCTTCTTTGTCCCTTCTCGTTGGGTACATTCTCCCCACACTCACGTGGCAAACAAAGGACATATCCTATGTCTTCTCCTTCAAACCAAGTCGTGCCTACGCGTCGGACAAGCTTCCATGTCGACCCTCCCATCTCATGTGACCGAGTCTAGAGCATTATCCAGAGTCAGAGACACCTGCGACAAAAGAAGATGCCATCCTGGAAAGGAGAGAGACCTCACACACTCCTTTTCCACGACCGGACTTGCTCTGCGTCTGCTGCACGCGCACACCATAAAGTACCCTTCTTCACAATTTCCTGAAGAATGTACCGATGCATCTACCAAACATCCAGCAAAATACAAAGTCTGAAATTATCCTCCTGAAGCACTACTCCTTGACTTGGCCCACATCTGGGGTAAAAGGAAACACATGTTCTCCAAATTTAGCTAAACCCTATAAAAGACTTTTGGAGACCCCAGTTGAAGTGTTCACCTTGGGCCCACAATTCGGGGAAAACAACTCAGCCCTCTTGCGACGCGGGCGCCACGCGCCTCCACCACTGCGACATCCTGAAGAAAACCGAAACCTAAGGCCCTAAGGCCCTCTGGCTGTTCTCGAAATTCAGGTGGCTTCCCTTAGATGAGGTTCAACCCCCGAATCCAAACCACAAAAGGGTAACCTGCGTCAAAATCAATACCCGGTACTAAAATGGTCGTGTCTACCCAGAACCATGCTTCAAGAATCAAGAAGGCGGATGTCCGCAGCTGTTTCTGGCAAGGGGATTCTCCCTTACTAACCTTCATCACTCCCCGGGTTGTGAGCAAGTGGCTCACCTGTTGAAAGGGTCCCCCCCAAACAAACAAAAACCAATCCAAACCACAAAAGGGTATCCTGATCAAAGGAGTCCCCCCCAAACAAAAAAGCTAGGTCCTCCAGTAGAGAGGTTAGACTAAGGGTGCCCTTTTTCCTGTAGTCTATATTAGTTGGGGAACCCTCCCCCAAAAAGGGGGAGAGAAGGGCAGTACTGGGGGACCTAGGAAAAACAAAACAAAACCTGGCGATATCCCCCATCTCTGGAACTCCGGAAAGGACCCCTCCCTGAAAGCTGCTCACCACCACCCTCGAGCCGAGCCTGGGGCAGAGACCCCATAGCTTCCAGCGCTTGGGGGGGAAAAGGTAGGGTTCAATACGGGCTAAGTACGAATTAAATATGGCCATGGGTCCCAATCCCCACTAAAATAGACTAAAATGGGTGGTGCACCTACCCCAAAATGGTACCATTGGTACCTTTGGTTTCGACCCACAGCCATATTTGGGTTTGGCACAGGTTCTGCAATAACAAACAAAACACGGAGTTGTGTCATCAAACCCAATTTAATTTGGTACCAAAACCCGGTGTTTCACCTGGGTGGATGTTTTTTCAAGGTACCCTTGTGGGGTTGGTTTCGGAGAAATTCAAGGGAAAGCACCCATTCTCAGGGTCCGGTTCCACTTTTTTTGTTTATGGTGCATTTGGGTGAGGGTTAGTTGGAGTCCCCTAGGGAAGGACCCGAAGGGGAGTACACTCCCTACTAGGGTAGCTCCCAGGCTTCCGTAAGTGGAACCAACCCAAACCAAAAGGAATCAAGCAGCCGGTTGGAAAGTGGTCAATCTGGCTTGCCCAATCCTGATCCGTGATCCATTGTGGCACACCACCACAAACGAAGCCACGATCATCCAGCATATGGATTAAGGAGTGATTTCGAATAACCCGAAATACCCGGCGTTGTCCTCTTTTCGAGTTGGTATGACATGTCCATCTTCGCAACAAGAAGCATCGACGAGTCAGTGAGACAGTCAGTGTCGTGCTTTTCGGGGGCCCTTGCCCGTGACAAGCACCTTTCCCCGAACAAACCATCCAAATTCAACCGCGAACGCGACAGGCCTGGCGGATTGTCGATAATACCCCAAGATGAATGGTGGACCCTGAAAATAGGTGCTCTTGAGACCCCAGCAATTTGGGATATTTTCTCCACAAAACCCTGAGGATATCAATTTCAGCCGAATCACTCACCAGTAGCAACGTGCTCCATCCCCCAGCCCTGTTTCCCCCATGACAATCGGTTCGGGGACCGACCGTCACTCAACTCACCCTCTGAGCGAATCACTACAAGATATTTGCTTAATTAAGTCCCCTAGAAAATATAACAAATCCAGTACCTAGAGTCTCCATGAGTTATGACCCCTTTTTCTAGGGGTCATGGAGACTCTAGGATCCTATCATTCCCACCGGGAAAGCATGCTCTTTTCCGCAAATGGAAGCCAGTCACAGACCCAAGGGAATCCAAGCGGTCCGGTCCTCCAGTAGAGAGGTTAGAATAAGGGTACCAACTTTTTTTCTTTTTTTTCTGTAGTCTATGTTAGACACGGGGAACCCTCCCGGAAAAAAAGAAACGGTAAAAGGTGGCACCAATTGCCGGGGGTCCTAGCAAGGGACCTGGGAAGAGCCACCTAAACGCAGCCTCAAAGCCGCGGATCCCACGACACTTACACGCTGCGACTCACTTCTTCGTGAGGAACGGGTCAATCCAAAAGGGTATCAATCCGTGCTCGGGAATGTGGGAATGAACCCAGGCTTTGGTCCCCTTACAGGAAACCAGCTGTTGGATGGTTTAATGTTAACCCCGGATTACATCACCCCTGGTTGATTAATAGGGGTGTCCTCTTTCAGTAATCACTTTTGGAGGGAACACCCCCTTAATAATGGGACGGGTTTATTAATCCTGGGTCAACATTAACTGGGCTGTCCTCAGATCCCCTGCTGAACGTTCAACCTTTGGCGGGTCAAGTCAAAAATCCCCACTAAGCACTAAAAACCTGAAAACTTAAGGGGATGGTTGGGAACATCTGGGAACCACCAAGCTGAATGGGCTCTAACAACTGGGCTCCAGGATGCTACACCCATGATTGTCCTGCGCATCTGGAAAGCGTTTGTTGGAGCCTGTTTAGGCCGCCATTGATCTAAGAAACCATCTCCAGGAAATTATCCAGGAAGCTAGCCCAACCCCTTGTTTTTGTTTATGTTACCCTCCCTTCCACTAACATGGCACCTCTGGGAGGGTACCTGGAAGATTGGTTTCCTCAAGGGACCCCATGTCTGGTGCTATGTTAGTTGGAGGGGGGGTACTTTGCTGATTTGCTCGCGAAATTCCTGGAGATGGCTTCTTGGACTTGAACAACTGGGTGACCCTCAACCGACGATGCGAGGAGCTCCCTGTCCTCCACTTCTCGGATCCTCGCCCGCTTGGTGCGCGCCTGGATGCTGCCAAATGCAAGATACGAAATCCATTTCGCACCACTTACGAAACCCTGGATTGATGATTCCCTTGTAAATACCAAGCAAACAATGGTTCCGCGTGGTTTCTCAAAGTGGTGCAGGAATTCGTCCATCCACAGTACGACACGGATCGCACAGTTGTGGCCAATCCCTACTGTGGATGGACAAAATCTCCGAGTTGCAGCAGTTACTTGGATGAAACCCTATAAAAACTACAAGTTACTAACCACCGAAATCCAGCTTGTGCCTGACTTGATGTGTTTTCCATGCGCAAACCTCATGTATGAGGTTTTTGGCCAAAGGCACTCGTGTTTAGCGTCTTGGGCTAGCAAGACGAAACCAACAAGTTGGGAGTACCCACAATTTGTGTTTTGCCATTAAAACGATCTGCCCAATGAGGATTTCATGATGCTATTTCGCTCGACGCCTGATATGCAGAACACTTGCGCAAAAAGAAGCAAGTGTCAGCCTTGCTTGAGCTGCACAATCGGAAGGGGGGAACAGCCACACGATGAGACAGTGCATCAACACTTCGTTGTCTTGATCTTGCTCTCCATCTCCAGTGTGCGTATGGACGATGCAGCTCTGGCTCCACCCTATGTAGAACCCGAACAAAACACGTAATTCGTAAGCTATGTGTGCGCCTGAAAACAACATCGCGCATGCCACGTTGCCGTGTATGAAGTCCATAGCTCCAGTGCACAGGTTTAAGCAGACCCTATTACCCGGATGAAACCAGCGTACTCGCCAACGTACCCCTTTTGGGCTGACGGGTGCTGCTTGAGTAGCTTCATGGCCAGGTTGCTGCAAGCCGTGCGCAAAAAAGGTCGCTCACCTTTTCGGGTTTGAATGGAAAAGCGAGTTGGTTCAAAAAAGTCTCCCCAGGGTGACACAAAAGACCAGCCATAATGGAAGGGAGGATGACAACATGCCGTCGTGCATGAAAAACCGTCCACTGCAATGGACGACGACCGCGCCTGAACCGCCGTCTCCATTGCAGATTCGGCCGGTTTAAGTAGCTCCGTACTCGATTTGGCGGCCCGCTCGAATTTTGTGATGGTTTGTTTGGTTGTTGTCGCGAGCGTGGAAAGGATGCCGGGGTCACGTGATTGATGTTTGGGCTCTGTCACGTGCCGAGCTCATGCCAATGATGCACGCACCGACATTGCATGGAGGCATGGTTTCTATCTTGCTGTCTTTGGGCCAGAAGCAACAGCCAATACTCATCCGCCAGGGGTGCTTATCCACTGGAACATTACCTCAAAATTCTACGTGGAATCTTGGCTGGTGGAAAAGGTCTTGGTTTGAATGCCCCAAGTTGTATCTTTTGAGAAGCCATACATGTTGGCGTGCCTCCTTTGAGCCTGAAAGCGGCGATGTCGGAGATTCCTTCACTACTGGTCCTCCAGTCAGGTTCCATGTTTGCGGATGGGACTGTAAAAGGATGAGTAAACCCAAATGGGGGAATTTTGCTGTTTACTTTCACTCAAGATACATCTGTTACAAGGATTCCACCAGGATGTGATTGCAGAGTGCATGCTTGCACCCTGCCTCCTCAAGAGCTGCCGTACACACACACACACACACACACACACGCCACATCTTGGCCCGGGGTACTAAGAAAACAATATCTTCAGCTTATGCTTCATATTTGGTCTGCCCAAAAAACATGACATACTGTGGATGAACGAAATCCACTTCGCACCACTATGAAACCATAGGAAGCCATTGTTTGTTGGTATTTACGGGGGAATCGACTCATTCCTTTGGGTTTTTTAGTTGGTGCGAAATGGATTTCGCAGTAGGTTCGGAGGAGTGATCCAGTCTCATCTCAGCACTTTTTTGGGCGTTTTTGGCTACCGTCAAGTCCACCTCTTCTAGGTCCTGCAGTAGAGAGGTTAGAATAAGGGTACCCTGTTTTCTGCAGTCTATTTTAGTAGGGGAACCGGGTAAAAGGGCACTACTGGAAGACCTAGTCTTTTTGTGGGTGAGCATCAAAATCAGGGACCGCTTTGATCCAATTCAGGGAACCGGCATGACATCTTCCATGTAGAATGCGAAAGGTTTGGACATCCAGTGGATGCACAAAATCCATTCGGCACCACCTAAGAAGCCCTGTAATGAGTCGATTTCCCTGTAAATACAAACCAAACAATGGTTTCAACCATGGTTTCTTAGGTGGTGCGAAATGGATATCGCAACCATCCACAGTATTGCCTTCTCGATCCTGGATTCTATGCGAGCATCGAATGGGAGTGAGTGCTCGTGCCACACCTTACGCTTCGTAAGATCATGCTGCGAACTTTCATAGGTCCCTTTTGGGCTCTCTGGTGGACAGAAATCGGTCGGGATTCATGTTCACCAGTCCCCACTTTTGAGGAGGGTCCAAGTCTGAAAATTCATAGCCATCGTTCCATGGGCCAACTGGAGCCATCCGTATCTCGTTCCCCCAAACTGCCACTAGTATCGGCATGTCTCCAAGTTCTACGCATGACGCAGGACGTCAACTACTTGAGGATCCTTGGATGAATTCGACTTGGAGATCCTTGGGTGGTTACAAGTCACAATCGAAACAGAAATCAAAAGGCGGCAGCACCGATTTATGGCTGGGACTGTCCCTTAGTAACCTTGACATACCCGGGTTTGGATTGTGCCTCAATTGGGGATTATATATTTGTTGGTTACATAGGGATTTGCATCCACCAACCACTTGTGAGGGTGTTTTCCTCCAAATTCAAAGCCATATAGGTATGGGTCAACTATGGCGATATACAAAATTGTGGTTGTCCCTCAGGTTTCCAATTGAACCAGAAAAGGGTACCTGGACCCTCAAAATTCCGTTACAATGAGTGACTGCCCCAAAACTACGTGGAGAACTCCTTTGTTTTTGCGTAGTTTGAGGGTCCAGCTTCCCTCAAAACAGGCAACACACGCCCATATCGCATTCCATTTGAACCACTCAAAAGCGTTGCCGCAAGCCAGGCGAGAAGAAATGAGGGAGCCAAAGTGAAACCTCCTACTGGGAGGGATGGATCGTTCGTTTTTCTTCCGGAGACCTCATGTTTGTGATTTTCCGGGGAAGCCAAGAGGAAATCATTTCATTGGGGCGTAAATGGTTTTCCTCTTGGTTTCCCCGCGAAAACCAAAAGAAGAGGTACCAAAGGACAACACGAATAAACCCGTGGTTGATTCTATGGGGCATGTCTCATGGAGGGCTTACTCGAACTGTTGGGGAACCCTCCCTGCGGACATTGTCACGGGTTGGTGTCCTCGTCCCCTGGAAAAATACAGATATGTTCAGTAGTGTGACAGATTCCCTTTGAAACCAACCGGTCCAAACCCCCATAAGAAGGGGCTGGGAAAGACTTTTGGTTTGTTCGTCCATGGCTTGATGCTCAGGGGAGACAAATCCGAGCTTCGTTGGAATGAGCCCAAACTCGGGATCGTAAGAGAACCGATGGGATCGCATACCCCAAGGGCCCTTTTTCTGGGCTGAATTGCCGAACCCACGACCCCGAAGTACCCATGCCACACCCCGAGTTGCCGTGTCAAAGGGGCATATATTTTCTGGGCTGTCCCCAGATCCACTGCTAATTAAAAGTTTCACTTGTGGCTTAAATAAGTTAAATGGAACACTCCCACCAAACCCTCAAAAGCTAGAAAGCTAAGGGGGTGGCAGTGAGACCCCCCAACTTCTATCAGGACCCTTGCGGTAGGGTCCTTCCCCATTCCCTGACCGGCAAAATAAAGCCCGAACCATCCAAAACTCGTCGTCGTCTGAGCCCGAGAGCCGCCTTCCCAACGAAGATCTTTTCACGCGCGGCGCTTTGTGCCCAACACGGAAGCTCGGCTAATTCTCTGACGCATGGCCTTGGCAACGGTGCAAAGTGGCGCTACCTGCGAATGGGGCGCCCCAAACCCATTGACTTTGGCTAGGTCCTCCAGCAGAGAGGTTGGAATAAGGCTACCAACTACTTTCTGTAGTTGATTTTAGTAGGGGACGCCTCCCTCAAAAAAGGGGTAAAAGGGCACTACTGGGGGACCTTGGGCCCCGGAATGGATACAAAGGTATGGGCCTACTGCAAACCCCACGAAACCTGCGGTAGAACCAGGCACTATGGTCTCTAGAAGTATCAGCCTCAGGGCTGTGCATGTTGGGGAATCAGGTCGCTTCGATCCGATAAGGTGGATCCAAAGATTCTGCTCTCCTGGAAGCGGCCGAAAGCGCACCTGCAAAGCCCCAAACACCTCAAAGACATATGCAGAAACACCCTTGCGCCCCAAGCCTTACCCTCCCCGTTCTCTTCAAGGATCCTTCTCTTCAACAAATTGGCAAAATCCATGGAAAATAGGGGATTTCCAAAGAGAACGATGGGTGAAGAGAATGGATTAGAAAAAGACACTAACCCAACAAAGCCTTTCCCCCCTCAGCCACCCCCCCCTGGCACATGGCGAACTGCACATGCTGAGCCTGAGGCCCAGTAATTGCTGCCTGAACGAGGTGGATTCAGAAAGGGGGATTCAACGCACGTGGGCATGTGGCTGTGGCTCAAAAACACATACCAAACCTGAAACCAACAAGTTGGAATATCCAACTAACTTCCTGCCTGGTCGGGGGATTCAGAGTACCCATAATTTGTGTTTTGCCATTAAAACGATCTGCCCAATGAGGATTTCATGATGCTATTTCGCTCGACGCCTGATATGCAGAACACTTGCGCAAAAAGAAGCAAGTGTCAGCCTTGCTTGAGTTGCACAATCGGAGGGGGGAGCAGCCACACGATGAGACAGTGCATCAACACTTTGTTGTCTTGATCTTGCTCTCCATCTCCAGTGTGCGTATGGACGATGCAGCTCTGGCTCCACCCTATGTAGAACCCGAACAAAACGCGTAATTCGTGAGCTATGTGTGCGCCTGAAAACAACATCGCGCATGCCACGTTGCCGTGTATGAAGTCCATAGCTCCAGTGCACAGGTTTAAGCAGACCCTACTACCCGGATGAAACCAGCGTACTCGCCAACGTACCCCTTTTGGGCTGACGGGTAAATGGAGCCAAAGACTAAAACCTGCGTAACCGGAGCCCTAATTTTTTTTGAGCCACACCCATGTCCTTGATTTCTGCCCGTTTCGTCTGGGCCTGGTTCAATCAGGTTCCTAGAATGGCTCCACAAACGGCTGCTTCCCTGGAAGCCTCCCGGTTGAAACAATCCGAGGGGGATCACTGAGTATTGGGCACATCCAAATTCACAAGTGTTGCATACTCCAAATATCTGACACATCATGACCAGGCAAGCTACAGATTGATGGCGCAGCTCGATTGGAAAGACTGTGCAGTATTGATGGTGTATGTGTTGGACTGTGCATTGTTTTCACGAGGGATTGCTACACTATGAGTAACATAACAAACAAATAGACAGGGTAACTCGGTTGCTTTCTGCTGCCCTGCTACAAGTTTAACTTTTAGTGGTTTAATGGGAAACCCATTAGTTGGCGACAAGTTAAAGTCCCAACATCCAAGCAAAAACCGAAGGTAAACCCTATGGCCATCTCCATGTTCGCGAGGAAGCGACTCTGATGCTAATTCTTGCGCAACGCGCGCCCTGCCGAGCCCCGCACTGCAAAGACATGCAAGTGCGGTCTTCATATCTGTGGGTCAAAACCAAGGGTACCATTTTGGGGTAGGTGCACCACCCATTTTAGTCTATTTTAGTGGGGATTGGGATGTTCGCCGGGGGTACGGGATTTTGACCCACAGCCATAACTGTGTTTGTTTCTAGCTGGGAGAAAATGAGATTACCTTCATCAAGGTATCCGCGCCTACCATTGTTTATAGGTTTTTCCCGTGCCAGCAATTCGAGCGCGCTGAGCCCTCTGAGTTGCCACAGAGTGAACACCTGCCCACTGTAACCCGCCCAACGACCTAAGTATCGAGGTCTTAGAGTCTAAACCATGCAAAACTAGTTGAGATAACTTGCTGGTTCTCAGCAAGGAATGAGTAAATGAAGTGAATGACCCCTACACACCATGCCCTATGGCTTGAAAATCCGTAGGTTCATTCCCAACACGCCAAGTTCGCTCCGGCAAGGTTTGCCTCCCCTGTTCCTCATTTTTTTGGTAAACGCCGGGAATCATTGACCACTACGCAACAGGTCGAACCAAATGCATTTCTGCTGATGTCTTGCGGTGGCCCACACTAGAGGTACACAACCACATAGCATATTTACTTCATACTGTGGACGGACAAAAATCTGCAACACTTTGAATCCATGGTTGAAACCACTGCTTGTTGGAATTTACGTTGGGGTTTCTTGGGTGGTGCGGAATGGGTTTCGCAACCATCCACAGTACCTTCGTCAACCCTGACCTCCATTTGCTTAAGTCCCCCGGAAAAAGTAAACATATTTCCAGTAGTGATAGATTCACTTCAAAACGAACAGGTGGAAAAAACAAAAAAAACTACTGAAGCAAACGGAACCTAACATATGGCGGAGGAGACTTGCAGGGACAGCGTCAATATCTGGCATCTTGGCAAGCGAGACACCCCCCCCTGAATTCCCAAGCCTTGGCTCTAAGGACAGCCATGGACCGGAAACCCCGAAGAGACCCGAAGGAATGATTTGATTCCCCTGTAAATACCGATCCAACAAACGATATGGTTTCAACCATGGTTTATTTGGTGGTGCGAAATGGATTTCGCAACCATCCACAGTATGTCTGGCGTGTCTCGAAAGGTTCCTTGGGAAAAAATGGCATGTGCACCATCATGACCATTTCATGTTTATCTTGAACGGAAAAGGAGATCAACCATGGTCCACATCTGGGGTATACCGAAAGGCATTTAATTCAGCTCCTCTATATTTTGCCTACCCGAAAATAGATGGACCCATACCCCCAAGAAACTTCTGGTTGAAACACCAGTTTGTGTGATTGCTTGAAAGAAAACCGCCGAAGAATCGATTAACCGATCGATTTCGGGTGGGTTCCCCCAGCAGCCAGACCTTGAAAGTACCCTATGTGTTTGGTCCCTTTGGCATGGCCCCGAGCGTTGACCCAAGCGAACCTCCAGGGTCAGGCCAGGTTTGCGCAGGCAAAAGGTGGTTTGGCCACTACTTCGGGCCAAATAATGAAGCCGGAAATCGGGGTTCCTCTTGTTTTGGGAGCTTCGTGTGGTGTGAATCCCTGGCCAAAAAAGGAGGCATTTGCCAGGAAAAAAACCAGGTTATACCCACACACACACACACACACGCAAAGCGGATATTTTGAGTGGGGTGGGTGAGCTCGTGATAGATGGACGAAATCCTGCACCACTTTGATGGAAAGCCATGGTTTGTTGTTATTTACAGGGGAATGATCATTGTTTTGGGTTTTTTAGGTGGTGCGAAATGGACTTCGCAACCATCCAACCAACTGAGGATGGCGGCACCCTGCCTGAAAGATCTTCCAGGACGCTTCCTGAGCAAACATTCAAAAACATGAGCCTGGGAGTCGGTTACCACCACTCAGTTGTTCAGTGACCCTGGAAAAAAAGGGAACCCTTTTTGGGGAAAACAATTTTTAGTGTTGCAGCCAGCAAAAAGAAAGGAACAAAAAGGTGCCACTGAACAACTGAGACCATTAAGATTAAAACCATGGGGGCTCATATAACCACCATTGTTTACCTCATGATTGTCATCATCCAAGTTGGGTCAACCTTTCTTTTTCATGGGGGTTGAACCCTACAAATGAGCTGCTGGAGAGTTCGCTGACCTATTCATCAACCCCAGCTTGTTAAATTCGGGCGCTTTTCCGTGGGTGACATGTGGGGAATCAGGCCCCCCACTCCCCTATTAATAAAGCGGAGTTTATTCATTGGGGGCCAACAGTCGTCAGTTGGCCGGGGGGGGGGGGGTCGAGGGATTTTCCACACGCGGCCCAAGTTTCGGCACGCTTTGCATGCATAGGGCCATTTGCGCAGAGCAAGGGCAGTTTCTTAGTTTACGGGGGAGGGGGGGGGGGGGTAGGCGGAGGGGCGATTGATTTGACAGTGCGAAACTACCCACAGGGCGCAACGATTGTCCATGGCAGCAAAATGAGCCCGAGTGCGGCACAAATGGAGGGTCTGCCGGGGAAGCAGTCATGTCCAAACTGTGAACAAATACCCTCGTTTTTCAGGGTATCATGTCGACCCTCTACACAAAAGGAGGTATATTTGCCATGGAAAAACCAGGTTTTCATAGGTTTTCCCAAAATAATACCCTTCAAAATACTAAAGAGCATCCATGGAACTCAAAGGGAGAAAGGGGCATCACAATAAGAGGACCGCCTCTTGGCTGGTCTTGCAACGAACCCCTTTGGATGGTGCTTGCAGCGAAATCCCTCTTGGCTGATGGTTCAAGGCAAGCTCCGCGTTTCAAAGGAAACCAAAAGACAAGGGACCTTGAAGTAACAGATTAACCCTCAGTTGTTCAGTGACCCTGGAAAAAAATGGGAACCCTTTTTTGGGAAGACCATTTTAGTGGCAGCCACCAAAAAAAAGGGGAAAAAGGGAGCCACTGAACAACTGAGAACCTCTTGGGACCCCGGCAAGAAATGGGCCAACGTGGAAACCCAAAAAGTCAGATCCGGTTGATTCGCTTTGCGGCAAACAAGCCTAATGATGGGGACCCCGCTTCAGGGTATGATGTCAGTCGTGACGAAAAATAGAGGTATTTACAATGAACATCCAGTCTTTCAAACAAAATGCACTTCAGAAATCAGGTGTTTGGAGTGGGGGGGGGGGTGCGGAACACTACACGCGCCAAATCATGTGCGTTTCTTTACAACTGTCCTTTCAAAGGGGCCAAAAGGGGGGGGGGGGTACCGTGGTTGGCGGTTGTGCCTTGGGCGGCTTCCGTTTCACCCTCAAAAGCCATTGGTTCAAATCCCCAAGCCACCACTCCAAACCGCCAACCAAGGGTTACCTGGCTCTTATTGGTGGCTTGGGGCTGCTAGGGAGCAGCTCCTCATTTACCCTCCACAAGCAGCAGCCGTTCAAATCCAGATCCAAGCCACTTAATGCAACAGCCAGCAATTGAAGACTAGGTCCTCCAGTAGAGGGGTTAGAATACCAACTTTTTTCTGTAGTCTATTTTCGTACCCTCCCAACCAAAAAAGGGTAAAAGGGCACTACTGGGGACCTGCTTGTTCCAGTGTATCATTTATAGCATTCCCTACGGGTCCTGGAAATTTCACTGGCAAGGCGGCCAGTGCACTAAGCATGTTGCTGGTGGACCTGGTCCAACTCGAATGTCCCACTAAAACCAGGTGTTGTTCTCTGAATGTCCAGGCCTGGGAATGCCATCAAGTGGCAAACATGGCTCCGTGTTACGTTCTTGCAGTTGAGTCACTAAGCTCAATGCTTCCCTTGGCCACCAAAACTGGGTGCTAAATACGGGCTCCGGCAGTACACATCCCTTGTTGGCTTTTCTTTGCCCTGGGAGTTAAACCACCATTAAAACCATGGGGCTCACATAACCACCATTGTTTACTTAAGGATTGTCATCATCCAAGTTGGGTCAACCTTTCTTTTAACGGGGGTTGAACCCTAGGGTTTGGGTAAATATTCAAACAACTCCGCGCAAAGAATCACACCCCAGTGACTCAGTGACTCACGTTGCTGGGTTTCACCTCCCGGCCTCCCGCGCGCGGAGCAGATCCCGTTTTGGCTCGCGCGGCCTCCCTGGGCCGACCGGAAAATCATTTCGCCAAATCGGGACAGATCCCGGTGGTTCCCAAGGGCAAAACAGCTACCTGGAGCCTCCTTCCGACCCTTGAAAAATGGGTCGAAAAAAAAAACCCAAAATTGAGGGGGTTCTGACCACTTTTCTAGGGGTCATGGAGACTCTAGGTACGGTGGACGCCCCGTTCGCCATATTCCGTACGAAAAACCAACCATGATAAATCACAGTAAAGTAGAGGGTTTCAACTTGTTCCCTTACTTGCAATATGTAGGGCACTCACCGTACCAGTGGCCAGTTTCCTCTTAGTTGTCAAACGTCAGCAAAACCGCATCGAAATTGTCCAACGGCATGTGTGCGTCTCCAATTTGTCTCGACTTGCCAAATCAAGCGACCCCCCCTGGCAACAATTCTGATAGAAAGGCTACGTATCCACGGGTGCCTCGTTACGCGTACAAGTTCTAGTGACGTCCCCCATTCTTTCCAGTTGTTCGTCCCTTCGCGCAACACATCCCAAGTGGCCCTTATTTGGTAGTTTGGACTGGTGGTTTTGAAATTGAGCCCCCGCCCCCCCCCCGTTCTTGAAGCTCAATGCGAAGGTGGTCATTCAACCTGAATCCCTGAACGGACATTTGCCAGTTCGCCCGTTCGCCTCCTCGGTCAGTTAGCTCTGCCCTTCCGCTCCCCGGGCTGGCCAAAGCTTCCCCTTTTGTCCCCTACCCCAAGGGAAGCTCCACTTGGATGCTCGGCCCAGCTAGAAAGTGGTGCGCCACTTAGGTTCTAAGCCTTCTAAGCCACCAAGAACAGACTTAACCCCACCAAGAACAGACTTAACCCCACTCAGAAGGAGCCACACAAGTGGTCGCCACCACCTTATTCATTGGGCGAATCCCGAAAACCCACGTATGGTCCAATCATAGGGTTATGTCAGGAAAATCTTCGTGGGCCTATGGAGCCGGCAAAAAAGCGGGAAAACCACCCTGTCACTGTGTGCAATCTCAAGCCCCGCGCCCCAAGTCATCCACAAAGTGGACCTTGGCTTGGTGGGATCGGCTTCATTTGAATCCATCCGGGGCGCCCCTGGAAAGCTCCCCCAGAAAAACTCTGGAAACCGGTTTGAATGTGGCTTTTGTGGATTCACCCTGTAGAACTATTAAAAGAGTACTCTTATGAGTGCTAACAAAAGGACGAACAGGGGGAAGAACATGTAAGATCCACAAAAAGCGCATCCAAACCGTCTTCTAGAAAACCGCCCTTTTCCGACCGGGTATTGGGAAAGCACATGCTTTCTATCGTAGATGCCTCCTTTGACATCCCACACTGGAAAAGCGGATATGGGGTATAGGCGGTATTCCCAAACCGGAAATCAAGGAACGTCATGGGTGACCTCGTTTTGCTCCCAGGTGACTCCCTTCAAATTAAACTCAAAGGCTGATTGTGGGGCCCCACTATATTCAAGCGCCCCCCCCTGGTTCGGCCCTTGATTCGGTGGTTTCCACAAGTAAGCCTATGCTCAATGGTTAAACAAGCAACAAACTAGGGATTCATGTACGGGTTCATACGTTTAACCTAAATCCACAATCCAGAGTCTGACATGTTCAACCTTCATTGGCAAATTATAAGGTCCCAGGTTCATGAAATCAACGGCCTGGCATCAGAGGTTCATGAATCAATGGCCTTTGACGTAAGGATCGAACGCGCCCCCTGGCTGACTACGTAGCAGAGGGTTATTGAGGGGTCAAAAGGGTGGAGTGGCGCGGTTCCTCGGCCATGCACACAAAAACACGTATTTAATCTACCCTATAATATAACAGGAGACCCCTCTGTTAGCCATAGATGACACTGGTAAATGAATAGAACCAGACGGACACCAGTTTCGCCGACTTGCTAAGACATGCTATGGGCGTCAGTCAATCAGGGTTTTGATGAGGCCCAGTAGTCAGCAATACATCACAGCCGGAGCAATTCACTTAAGACCCAGATCAGCCACTTGGCCAGTGACCTGTGAGAAGTGACCAAACAAAACAGGACGAAGGGAGCCACAAGTTGCACAATCGACCAATGATCCTCTCGCAGTATTGTTCTTGCTCACTGGCTGCTGATTGAAAGTGACATTCCCAGTCCTCCCAGTTGGTATATGTTGGAGAACCAAATTAGCCATAATTAGACAATTAGTAAACACCTCCTGAAAAAGTGAGCCTGTTTGGTTGGAAGACACACCCAGCATGTGTGAAAATTGTCGGTAGGGCTCCTAAAACATGCATCGGTTCCCTCCAATAAAAGAGGAGGGAGCACGAAAACACACAACATTCACCCAGCACAAAGCACCGTCATCTCCCGTAACAGCACCCCGCCTCTTCATCTGACCCCGCCGACTCGTGCCTCGTGCGGGTTTCGGGGTCCGACGGTGTGCAAGTTGTGAACGGCCGTAAGGGATACTTTCAGATCTATGCAATTAGTTGGTTTCCGGACGCCTTTCAATAGGAGAAACAATTCTAGGACACCCCTCTCTGACGTACCCCAGAAAATATACACCAAAGAAAGTTGAATGACCCCTCTCGAGGCTATGGGGAAGTACTTCCGAGAGAGACTACGCTTACGCAGGAATGGAAGCTGAAGCATTTGCTACGATTCATGACCAATGGATCAGTCAGAATTGGGCTTCGGGCAAGGAGTAGGCTGGGTCACAAGGAATGGTCCGGTATGACACCCACAGCACTGGCATTCATGGTTCAGAACCCCTTTTTTTTTTATCTTGGGACTGTCCCGAATGACGAGCACCAACACATGAGACCCCTCCTTGAAGAAGCTGCTTTGCTTCAACCCAACAGGGTTCCAGGGAGGGGCTTTGCAGGTGGCGACTGGGTCAATACCGCAGGAGCCTTCCCATTTCGTCGAGGCCCTGTGCACCAAAAACGAGAACCCTCCTAAGGTGGTGGGACCAGCTTTTGGAGTCCTTCCTGTGACTATAGTCAAGGAAGTGCTCCAGAGGCAACCCAAAAAGGGGTTGAAGATTCCAGGGGTGCTTCAACAGCTTGAAAGTTGAACAAAGGCAAACAAGTGGCTCCCCGCAGGTGTTGGTTGAATGCCACTTTTCAGCGGAACGAACCCAACAAGCCAAACACTCCTGGGCTGTCCTCAAACACGCTGCTAAAAGTTTCAAATTTAGTTCGTTAAATGGAAATCCCCACTAAGCCGCTAAACACCTAAAAATAGGCCTCCACGGAGTCAGCTGAAGCACAACCTAAGCCTTGATCAAGAACTCCTTTCGGTGGGGAAGGGTATAGGTTGACCATGGACCCCTTAGTTGGGGGCTATGGGAAGGGCGGGTTTTCCCTAATGAACCCGTTAGCCGTTGACATAACGCCTTCAAGGCTTCTCCTTATCCTCTTATTCATAAATAGCATCAACGGATTTCATACCCCCGCAATCACCCAATACCCACTTTTTAGAGCATGCTAGGGAATGACGTATTTACCATGCAAGACCAGGGTTTCAACATATACCATGAACATGCGGTTATTTTCAGTAGGGGCTAACATGATCTATTCCAGTGATTCCATTCCCTGCATTCTAGGCAACCAAGGGTTACTTGCAATACTGTTTAACTGGGTCCACTGGATATTCACACACATATATATTTATATTTCCAGCCCCGAACACGCCGCGCCTGCTTGGCCGACTCGGCCCCACTGAGTCGTAACGCTGCACGTCGCTGTCGGCCTGCGAACAAGAATGTAAAAGCTTTTGATTCTGTTTCATATTGAGTCTACCCTCAAATATCAGTTTGGAGGAGAGCCCAGGAAATGAATCGAAACGTTCAAACGAAGGAGAGAGAATAAGTCGTCTTTCAGGCTTGTGCCCCTTTTAAGGGAGAATATGTTGACTCGCTGGTGAAACGGTCTGCGCATGATTGCAAGGCCTGAGTCATTGACTCACGGACCCGGACAGACTATCGGTCAGAAAACAGGCAGCTCCAAGATAGAACAGTGGATCGAAAGATCGAAAGGCGCAACGTATCCCCGCGGATGCGACGGGAATATGGTAAATGTCGCAAATTCCGTGGTTGCCACCCTGGTAGAACCACCTGCCAAACTTGATAAACTGGCCCCTAGTCACCAGGGTAGGTAACCAATGATTTGTCTTTTGGCTTTGAAAGGGTGACTTGTTTGGGGTACCTACCATACAGGAAAATACGTGTGGCTCAAAATCAAACAGCTGGGGCAAACCGCAGGTGTTAAATAGTCTTTGTTTCCATTTACCACGGTGCCATTTTGGGGATTCCATTTTTTTGACCCCCTCCACTCAAAAAGGAGGAATGTACCATGGATAACCAGGTTTTCAAAAAACAAAAAAACTGAAAAAAGCGGGTACTTTGAGTAGGGGGTGCCACAGGTTGCAGGCTCCGGCCGATTTGGGGGCCCGGCCCGGCGAGCGCCGCGCGCGCCGCGCGCGCCGCCAGCACCGAAGGCGAGGCTGGGGCTGGGGCTGGCAGCGCCTCGGCTCGTGGTCACCAGAAGACAAACATATTTATATATATATAATATAGCATATAATGACATATATATATATATATATATATGTAAGTTTAAGTTTTAGTTGGTTTACAACAGAAACTCCACCACAAAACCGACCAAAAAGAAGCTGAAAAGCTAAGGGCTAAGGAACCATATGCTGAAAGCCATCAAGCAACCAATCAGCATGGGTGATATCCCGGAACAACCTGTGGAACCTGGACACCTACTTCAATTCTGAGGGCCTATCGACGAAAGCTGGCAGCTTTCTCGGGCTGGCTGGCCCTTTGAAACCTTGGTTGCATGGATATGATCGATACGGTCGATACGCTTTGACGGAGAGTCCAGAAACGCGGTCATGACTTGTTACGTTTGGGTAGACCCCCGTGTTAAGGCTCACTCTTGAGCCTCCGGGTAGAGTGAATGTGGACCCCTGCTGAGAAAAGTTAAGATCAAATTGGTCTGACCATCGGTGAAACAACCTGAGTTACACTGTTGAACATCGAGGGGTGCTTGTTTTGTTGCAGTAGCCCTGTGTTATTACCAACATGCGTTGCTTATAGCAGACTACCCCAAACCGACACCGCAATCTAGAAGGGAACCACCATTGAACCAATACCTTTACAATATTGTCTGTTGCTCATATTAGCTTAACTGCGTTCGTGTCTCCAAGTTGACATGGAACGCAAAAACAAAGACTTCGCCGACAAAAGCATCTTGTGATGGTAATTCACTTCAAAGATACCCCCCCCCCCCCGGCCTCTCCACCAAAAGAAAGCATGGCCCTTCATCCGCAATGTGTACATCGCTCGCTCGACATCCATGTCGCACAACTTACTGCTGCTCCAGGTAGGGAATGACCGAGTCCGGGTGTTGGTTGAATGAACCGTTGGGGATTCCCTTTAAGGGAACCAAATGGGTGTGGCTCAAAACTAAAGAGCCAGGGTTACGCTCGTTGTTGTTGGTTCCATTTGCCAAGGTGCCATTTTGGTGCATGTTTTTGACCCACAGCCAAATCGGGGACGGATTTTGTCCGTCTTTGAGTCGCTCCGTATCTCATTCCCTGCCTATCGAGCCAGCGACCGACCAAGAGGCCCTCCCGCTCAGGCCGGCTCCGAAGTCTGAAGCCTGGCGCGCAAGAGATTCAGATCAGAGTCCCTCCAGTTTGGCTGTTTTTGTTTTTCCCCAGATAGTTGAAAGCTATAGGGGTTCTAACTTCTCATCAAGAGGGGAAAGTGATTTGGAGGGGTGCTCTTAGAGGCGCTGGTGTGCAATCATCCGCCGGTTCTTCGCTATCTGGGGTCTATGCTGGCGTCTTTTTTTAAAGGGAAACCAAAAGGAAGCCAACCCTTCCCGGACAAAGCCCCCAAAAAGAGATACGTAGCCATTTTGTGAGCTGGAAAAACAAACACAACAACTTATATTACCACACCCCGTGCCTGCACTGCTCCCCTTGGTTGGTTAAAAGGGGAAGCAACAGTTGAAACCATTGCTTGTTTGTTTAAAACAATATACAGGGGAATCGAATCATTCCAGGGTTTCTTAACGGTGGTGCGACATGGATTTCGCAACCATCCACAGTTGGTCTACTCGTGGTTTGGATTGGTACTTCTTGAGGCTCTGGGAAGGCTGATCACCTTGTTCAGATTCGCTCTACGTGCCTGGGTGGTTTGCATTGGTGGCTTGGATTGGTAGAGCACTGGTTTCCTACTTACACTCAATAATCAGGGGTCCGAAATTAACCTGAACAGAGAGTGGCTGTGGAAAACAAAACAAAATCCCCCAAACGGGCCAGTTTCATTTTCGCTCCTTCCCAAAAAGGGGAAAACTGTGATCTCGCTTCCTGTGTGGATTGGCACAAAAAGGTCAAACCATTTTTGTTGACCACTAAACCGGTCTCTTAAAAAGTGACTAAAGTCCAGGAGTTCAGGGAGTGAGTGAGTCATAATGGACTTGCAGGGTTGAACCAATTCCCTCTTTTGAGGGGACATGGAGGAACATCTGTCCACGATCCGACATGGCCTATCCTCAGGTCCCCCTGCTAAAAGTTTGACTTTCAGTGGGTTGAATGGAAACCCCATTGAAGAAAACTAAACACCTAAACACCAAAGGATTCCTGGATGCCTGGCCAGTTTTGGAGGTTTTAAAGATGGAAAACGGAGGAACATGTCCAAAAAAAAAACCGACACGCCGGCCTCCTTCCCTCTGTACACGGTGCGGGACCTTGGAGCGATTGATTCTGAGGCCCGAGGCCCCAATTCTCTCCAAAAACCCGCTACTTTTCAGTTGGAAGTGGGGGGGGGTTCATGTTCCCCTACTCCAACCACTCGCCTTTTTTCATTGTAAATGCCTCCTTTGTTGGTCAAGGGAGTCACAACAGACCCAACAAATGCCCCGGAGTAATGTGGGAACCGCCCACTTATGATTAATCAATCCCCCCAGAATGAAGCAACGCACACCACACAACTGAATAATAAAATGCCCCGAAATAAAGGTAAGCCTGGTATCCCCCTATGCTTGCTTGCCCCCTATTTTTGGACCCAGTCCAGAGGCGTGTTGCCTGTAAACAGGTTTTACACAATATTGAGTCCTATCTTTGGTGCCATTGCCAGATTCCCTTTCTGACCCCAGTCTACCCTGAACTTACATACGGAACCACCTCACAAAATGTTTGTAGACATGAATTACAAGGGCCATCTATTAAAATGCAACATCAAGTCATAAAGTTTCAATGTTCAGGCGCCACTAAATCACCACCGGGGCCGCAAAAATGGGCGCTTGGGCTTCACCGCAACAGCCGCTTGCGTTGCGGGGCCAAGGGGTAGTGACACCGGATTTACACATCATCTGAGCGTAGCTTCCGGATTTTTACAACCCCAGCCCCAAAATACAAACTTGCAACCAACATTGGCCCAGGTGACCTTTACAACCACCGACAGGGGAAATATAGGTTGGCGTGTTTGAAGGGTACTTGGCTGTTCGATTCGCCAAGTGAAAGTAAGTTGTTACTGTTGGTGACTGTTAGGCTATAACTTATAAATCATGTATAGGTCCCCCATTCTGTTGGGGTTTAACCTTCATTTTGGCGGTCCGAATCCGTCAGTGTCTTTTGACCCAACCGACATGGATGCATTTCTCAAAGCCCCCCAGAAATGGATTCTCCTCGTGGCTTTCCCGGTAAAAATGGGTCTAAAAGGGGTTGAGAAACCGCCCGAAATGGGAAACGCGATGCCACCTTTTTGGATTTTCAAAACACTGGTTAGCTTGGCTTTCCATTCAAACCAAAAGGGCTCCCTCCAAACAAGAGACGCACCGATATGGGAGTGGAATAAAATAAGGGACCCTTTGTCGGGAATGGGAGTTGCCCAAAAGAAAAGGGTGGAACATAGAATTCCCTCTCCAGCCAATCATGATCATCTTATGATGATGACCCCACAACATGGTTGTGGGAAATATCCCTTTCGGTCACAGAACGTGGGCCGAAAACCCAATTTCCCACAGCCATGCCCCACAATCCACTTTTTGTTGTTTACTCCTTGCGGTGCACCGTTGGCACACGTACTTTGAAAGCACATCTTCTGCTAGCATCAACAGGGTTGTCGAGATGTCCTCAGGCCCTGCCTAAAGGAACCCGACTTTCAGTTGGCTCGGTCCCCGACTTTTAGGGAGACAGGTACATTAGAAGGGCCACTGGAGCACACGGGGCGCCCTCTTCCCGGGAACTGGAGCGACTCTGGGGCTCCGGCTTGAGGCCTCTGACCGGGCTGCGAAGCCGAGAGGCGGCTTCCTGGCAAGTGGATACCATGTCAACCAGAACTCTCAGTAGCTCCGAACGGCTCCCTTCCAACCACCAGCTAGGTGGGGAGGCGGGAGCAAGGGAGGGCGGAGGAAACTCGTGAAGAGGCCAATTGCCGCGGATTCACGAGAAGTGCTCAAGTGCCAGTGACAATCGATTGGGGAAGCCAAATGCGGTGGATGCCCCTGCCGGATTGCAAGGCTACAAGTTGAAACAACACTCTGTGGCATGAAGATTTGTCTATCGAAAGGTCCATTCCCTTTTGGTTGCCTGGGTGGATTAACAACGGTCTATTCAGCACTGGTGGGGCATCGCAGCTGTTGAGATACGTCCACTAATGTAAGTGGGAAAACAGTTTGAGAGGGGTGTGGGGTACCAAAACAAAAAGTCACCCACAGTTGTACAAGTACTCTATGAGTTATTAATTTAAGCCCTTTATACCGGGTTGCTCCAGGAACCGCCATATTACGTCCAAACCTTTTGGACGATTTCATCACAAAAAAGGCCTTTGCGTTCCGAGTTCCGAGCGGCCTCCTGCGTCACATGGTGCAACACCAGCGGGCCCTCCTGCGGCGTGGGTGCGTCAAATAGGAATCGGAAGCGCCGGAGGTGATCCGTTTGTTTTCCACGGATTCCCTGTGGCATGTCTTACAAAAGGGGGAAGCCCACAATAATGGGCTTCCTTTTTACTTTCCCTTTGAAGGCCAAAGAGGAATCGCAAAGGGTCGAAACTCCTGTGGGCCATGGCCGGTGATCAGAATCCTAAACGTGGTTGCCTGAATTGCCTAAGGCCTTGTACCAACCCCAAGCAAAAGGATTGTTCGGCTATGGCACATATGCAATTAAACGCACACGCAAACCCCTGACAAATCCACTGGGCTGTCCACTGCACCCAGCAAAGGAACCCCGTAGACCCTCGTTTCTGAAAACTCCACAAATCGAGGGGGACCTGGAGATCCATGTTGGAGGGGAGCTGACCGGGGGAAAAGAGCTGACTTTCGAAGGCTGGAGGCTCACGGGTTTTCCTTCTTGCAATCGGCGGTCCGCGTCGCATTGGCTCTCGAATTGTTGAAGGCCGGCTTTGGGCAGGTGAATCAAAAAAAACTGGGGTCTTGCCAGGACAGGACACAAAAAGGCGAGTTGGCCAAAGCTTTCAAAGGCAGAGTGGTCGATCCAACCAAAGGCCCGGGAGACAAGAACTCGGATCCCCCTTGTTTGGCCTCCAACGAATCCCCCGAGGATTCTTTGGCCCTTCGCTTTCCCTGGGCGCCCGTTTCAACGGGTTCCGAGCCATATTTGTGTGCGACGCGGGCGCCTCGCGAAGGCTGCCTGCGAAGCGAGTCGAAGCGCGTCGAAGGCGCGGGATCCTAGAGTTTGCTCCTGACCCCGAGAAAAAGGAGGGTGGGGGAGTCAGAACCCCTGATTGTTGGGTCATGACCAACCATTTTTCAAGGGTCGTGGAGACTCCAGGTACTGATAAATCACCTGGATTCGAACTGAACCTCATCTTGGTTTGCCATTGGATATGGATGTAGATATGGATGGTGACAGTAGGACACACAAGAACACAATGGATATGGATGGTCACAGTTTCTGAAGAAGTCCAAGAACATACGGAAGCCCAAGAACATACGAATTTGTTTCTTTTGTTTTAGAACACGCATTTTCCTTGCTGGACATCATTGAATGTTCCATCTTGCTATTCAAGGAGATTGCAGCACGATTCATGCAAATCGCATGGAGGAGCATGTTACATTGTCTTTAGCTAAGCAGTTGAAGCTCCGAAAGCTTGTGTTGAGCTGCACATGATGAGCTTCTGATGCGCTTGCCGCGTAGTTTTCTCAAGTTTGAAGGCATTGGACAATGGCAGCGTTACGCGCATGCATGTCTTCCATGCGCAAACTGGTCGGTGCAAGTTGGTCTGCGCAAGTTGCTCTACGCAAGTTGCACTGTGCAAGTTGCTCTGCGCAAGTTGCTCCGGCAAGTTGGTCCCTGCAAGTGGCTCCCTGCAAGTTGCTCTGTGCAAATTGCGCTCCCTGCAAGTTGCTCTGTGCAAGCTGCTCTGTGCAAGTTGCTCTGTGCAAGTTGCTCTGCGTAAGTTGCTCTGCGCAAGTTGCTCTAGGCAAGGCGCTCTGCGCAAACTGGTCGGTGCAAGTTGGTCTGCGCAAGTTGCTCTGTGCAACTTGCTCTGCGCAAGTTGCTCTGCGCAAGTTGCTGCAAAATGCAAGTTGCATCTTGCGACGCCCGCCCGCGGACCAGGGAGGAATCGAACCCGCGACCCGCCGGTTCCGGGCAGGCGCGCGAACCACGAGACAACTCCCGAGGACCAGTTCGAACAACAAAAGTCGCAAAAAACCTCGAGTTTTTTGCACCTCGACCACGCCGATTCCCGCAGAGGGTTGCGCGAGCACCGCAGAAATCGCAAAAAAAACCATGGGTTTTTGCACCTCGACCACGCCGATCCCCGCAGAGGGTCGCGCGAGCACCGCAGAAATCGCAAAAAAAACCATGAGTTTTTGCACCTCGACCGCGCCGATCCCCGCAGAGGGTCGCGCGAGCAGGTTAGAAATCGCAAAAAACCATGGGTTTTTGCACCTCGACCACGCCGATCCCCGCAGAGGGTCGCGCGAGCAGGTTAGAAATCGCAAAAAACCATGGGTTTTTGCACCTCGACCACGCCGATCCCCGCAGAGGGTCGCGCGAGCAGGTTAGAAATCGCAAAAAACCATGGGTTTTTGCACCTCGACCACGCCGATCCCCGCAGAGGGTCGCGATTTAGAAATCGCAAAAAACCATGGGTTTTTGCACCTCGACCATGTAGTGTCGTCGGCACTACCCCGCCGCCCTAAGAAGAGATTTTAACTCCTCGCAAGTCAATTGCACTTGACTCCTTGCACTTGCAACTTGCACTTGACTCCTTGCTTGTTTCAAGGAGTCATTGCAAGCAGTCATTGCAAGGAGTCATTGCAAGGAGGAGTCATGGCAAGGAGTCATTGCAAGGAGTCATTGCAAGGAGTCATTGCAAGGAGTCATTGCAAGGAGTCATGAGAGCCATTGCAAGTTGCAAGGAGCCAAGTGCATGGAGTCAAGTGCAAGTCGCAAGTGCACGGAGTTAAGTGCAAGTTGCAAGTGCAAGGAGCCAAGTGCAAGGAGCCAAGTGCATGGAGTCAAGTGCAAGTTGCAAGTGCATGGTCAAGTGCAAGTTGCAAGTGCAAGGAGTCAAGTGCAAGTTGCAAGTGCAAGGAGTCAAGTGCAAGTTGCAAGTGCAAGGAGTTGCATGCAAGTTGCAATCCTTGCCATGACTCCTTGACTCCTTGCAATGACTCCTTGCAATGACTCCTTGCAATGACTCCTTGCAATGACTCCTTGCAATGACTCCTTGCAATGACTCCTTGCAATGTGACTCCTTGCAATGACAATGACTCTTGCAATCTCCTTGCGACAATGTTGATCCCTGCAAGTTGCTCTGTGCACAATTGCGCTCCTCTGATACAAGGGTGCTCTGGCTGCCAAAAAGCTGCTCTGGGCAAGCTGCAGTGGCAAGTTCTGCTGCTGCGTAAGTTGCTCTGCGCAAAGTTGCTCTGCGCAAGTTGCAAGTTGCTCCGGCAAGTTGCTGCGCAAACTCCCTGGTTGCTCTGGTGCTCTGTGCAAGTTGCTCTGTGCTTGCGCAAGTTGCTCTGTGCAACTCTGCTCTGCGCAAGTTGCTCTGCGCAAGTTGCTTAAAATGCAAGTTGCATCTTGCGACGCCCGCCCGCGGACCAGGGAGGAATCGAACCCGCGACCCGCCGGTTCCGGGAGCAGGCGCGCGAACCACGAGACAACTCCCGAGTCGCAGTTTTTGCACCTCGACCACGCCGAAGAGGGTCAAAAGTCGCAAAAAACCTGGGTTTTTGCACCTCGACCACGCCGATCCCCGCAGAGGGTTTTGCACCTCGACCACGCCGATCCCCGCAGAGGGTTGCGCGAGCACCGCAGAAATCGCAAAAAACCATGGGTTTTTGCACCTCGACCACGCCGATCCCCGCAGAGGGTCGCGCGAGCAGGTTAGAAATTTTTTGCACCTCGACCACGCCGATCCCCGCAGAGGGTTTGCAGCGAAATCGCAAAAAACGCATGGGTTTTTGCACCTCGACCACGCCGATCCCCGCCGGCACCTCGACCGCAAGGCAACGCATCGACCACGCCGATCCCCGCAGAGGGTTTTTCGTGTTCGTGCACCTCGACCACGCCGATCCCCGCAGAGGGTCGATTTTCGTGTAGTGTCGTCGGCACTACCCCGCCGCCCTAAGAAGAGATTTTAACTCCTCGCAAGTCAATTGCACTTGACTCCTTGCACTTGCAACTTGCACTTGACTCCTTGCTTGTTTCAAGGAGTCATTGCAAGGAGTCATTGCAAGGAGTCATTGCAAGGAGTCATTGCAAGGAGTCATGGCAAGGAGTCATTGCAAGGAGTCATTGCAAGGAGTCATTGCAAGGAGTCATTGCAAGGAGTCATTGCAAGGAGTCATGAGAGCATTGCAAGTTGCAAGGAGCCAAGTGCATGGAGTCAAGTGCAAGTCGCAAGTGCACGGAGTTAAGTGCAAGTTGCAAGTGCAAGGAGCCAAGTGCAAGGAGCCAAGTGCATGGAGTCAAGTGCAAGTTGCAAGTGCATGGAGTCAAGTGCAAGTTGCAAGTGCAAGGAGTCAAGTGCAAGTTACAAGTGCAAGGAGTCAAGTGCAAGTTGCAAGTGCAAGGAGTCAAGTGCAAGTTGCAAGTGCAAGGAGTCAAGTGCAAGTTGCAAGTCCTCCCAAGTGCAAACCCTTGCATGACTCCTTGCAATGACTCCTTGCAATGACTCCTTGCAATGACTCCTTGCTCCTTGCAATGACTCCTTGCAATGACTCCTTGCAATGACTCCTTGCAATGACTCCTTGCAATGACTCCTTGCACTTTCATGATGATGATTCCTTGCAATGACACCTTGTAATGACTCTCATGAGAACAATTCAAGTGAACCCAGCGGAAGAACCCTTCGCCATGCTTTCGGGAAAGAACGCTTCGAACAAACTACGGGGGGATCTATGTTGTGTTGGTTCTGGATCCTCCCATCCAAAAAAAAAGGGGTTTCAATAAACTACTGAAAACCCAAAAAACAGTGAATGGGGCGCCCCAAACCCAGTGACTTTGGCCAGGTCCTGCAGATTTGAGAGGTTAGAATAAGGGGACCGTTTCTTTTTTCTGGACATCTATTTTAGTAGGGGAACCCTCCCCCCAAAAAAAGGTTTCAGGGAACTACCGGGGGACCTATGTTGCTTTGGTTCTGGATCCTGACTCACCAGGATAGCCATCCCTGTCAACCCCGAGATCTCTTTGACCGTGGTGCACTTGAACATATACCCAAATATCGGGACTGTGCGAGAATCAACCCGCACGTGTACTCCAAATGCCCATTTGTTTCAGGTCTTGACAACCAAAGGGTGTGTGAGAACAGCAATTTACATAAGCCAGTCTCGGTGTCTTTGTCAACAAAACCAAACAACTACGGACGGTGTTTCTGTTCCAAAAGAACACACACACTATTCCAGGTTGCCCCGATCCGGCCTACAGGCCTTCTGTAGGCTTGGAGGACCAACTCTTTCCGAAACTTGGAGCTTTCAGTACCCTTTTCGCGAGCTGAAGCACTTGAGTCATAGTCAAAACCCGGTCTCAAAATGGTCGTAATCCGAGAACCATGTAAAGAATTAAGAAGGCGGATATCCGCAGCTATTTATGGTTGGGATTCTCCCTTACTACCCTTCATTTACCCGGGTTTTGATTGTGGCTCACTTGAAGGCCCACGACTCTGGACCCTCGCAGTCGGGCCTTCGAAGGAAGATGCTCTGGCGCTGAAGGGAAAGTCCTGGCGAGGCCCCGTGGGACGGAAAATCAAAGACGCGCTTAATTTTGTCCAACAGGTCTTCTTGTCCTTCTGAAGCGAAAACAAAAAAACACCGCCCATCATTTTCGGGACTCCTATTATTGGGGGAAGACCCATATTTACCCTTGTTGGTGGCTTGAAACATCACAAGAGTTGCTTAGTTTTTCTTGGCAGTGATGTTTAAAAGGGGAAAGGGAAACCCTGTGACCCCATCCATCCAGGGACCCGGCCTGCGGAAGTTCAGGGCCGTGGCTTTGGGTAAGCAAGACTGGAGCTCTTGCTTCGAAGGTCTTTTGGCCCCTGCAAAATACGGAGCTGTCCTCAGCTTTTTTGCGCTTGGGAGGAAACACCACAGTGTTGGAGGTCCCATTTGAGACACGCTTGTTTGAAGCTGTGGAGTTCTTGGCTTCTTGGCCCCCATTTCCTGACTGGTATGCTGGTGTGTCACCCTCTTTGCCGAACAGGATAACAAATATTGACCGTCGCTCGTATCATTGAGAGGACACCGCCAACAGCGGATCCAAAGCGGTGTCCACAGCCCACGTTCTGGAGATTTCTGTGGCACAGGGTCTGGCAAATCACTTTTCGCAGCAGGCTGCATCCCTTTTCATACGCGCGTTCATTCATGAGCTGGCTGAGCCAGAAGTCCGACGCTGGCCCCTGCTGTTTAATGTGTGTCAGGGATCCGGATGCATTATACACACCGAACATTGCAACTTGTCAATGGTAGCGTCCCTTTATGTTGGTGGAAAAAGCCATGTTTCAAATGGTTGCAAGATGTATCTTTTTCAAATGGGCAAAATGGAGATCTTCTAAGGAGCCCTGTGTGTTTCTTGTCATTTCCACATTTTACTTTGGCAAGTGGCTTCCCCGAATCATCAGGAGTTGCCTCCTCTGGCCGCAAATGCTTCAAGCTCTCGATCAAGACTTGGCTGACGTTGGAAGGGGAGCAAACAAACATTTTTTAGCAGTTAAGTGGGGATTTCCCACTAAACCACAATAAGCGAAAATGTAAAATGTTTCCCAACAACAACCATGAATAGGAGCCGGCTTGACCGCACCGCCGCAGCACATGTCAACTGTAGATTCCGCGATGCTGCCTCTGTTCAGCACATGCCAGACAGCAACCTGCTAGGGAGACATCCGGATTCCCCGGTTGGACCAGATTCGGATTGACCGTTGTCCGCTTAGGAGTTGGACTCCCCCATTGCATCCAGAAGCTTTGCTTCCAGCTTTGGCCCAGGATCCCGGGGCAGAACATGCCGCGCGTGTGTTGATTGATCTGCACCCAATGTGAAGCGGGCCAGAGCCTTGCAATTGACGCCGAGTCGCCGAGGCCCTAAAACGTCGGTTTTGGGAGTCGCCGTGGGTCAAAACCAATGGTACCATTTTGGGGTAGGTGCACCACCCATTTTAGTCTATATTAGTGAGGATTGAGATGTTCACTGGGGGTAAGATATTTTGACCCATGCCCATATGCGACTATAGTTATGTGTCGCATGGTGCTGTAGTCGACTGCTCAAATGCCAAAGCCAAACAAGAAGACATTCACAACCTGTGCCAACTTGTCCAGGTGTACAAGCGGCATGTAGGGAATAGTTTCGCTCGGAGATAGCGAACCCGCATCATGCCCCTGACATTTACAGCATCTGCCTAACTCAGAAAACAACGCCAGGTCTGTAACATTCCATGATGGTTTCCACTACCCGCAAACCATTGCTGGTAAACTGGAGTATGCACTCTTTATATGGTGGCTATGTAGCCGCCTTCTCTTCCATGAAACCCTAGCTTCGTTTCGGAGTAGGAACATGACACCAAAGAAACCACTTCCAATATTTTCCATGTTTGGCTTACCTCCCATCGAGTGGACTGATCAAACACGCGCCCACACTTGTTTGGCCGATGCACTCTCGTGCGTTGTTCAAACAACAGTTGCAAATTAACCTCGACATCCTGAAAACTAGCTTCGAAAGGGACGTTCAAAGGGACCCCCTAGCCACTAAAAGGGTCTTCCCCCACAAAAACATGCACTCAGGGAGGAGGTGGTTTCGGTACCCGAGAGATCAGGGCGGACCCAAGTCAGTTTAGAACGCCTGGAGGCTCCGAAAGGCGATTACACAGAAAGCAGAAGCTGACCCCCTACTCAAAATACCCCGCTTTTTTCAGGGCATTTTTTGGGGGAAAACGGGGTTTTCCAGGGTAAGCTCCTCCATTTTTTTAGTAGAGGGTGGACATGATACCCTGAAACAAGAGGGTATTTGGAGTAGGGGGTATGGCCAAGGATCTGTTTCAGGGATTCCGCTTCTTCCAGTTTCGCGACCGATTGGGTTCGTCCAAGTCCTTGTGGAAGGGCGTGGAGGCAGGCGTGAGAGACTCGGTACCCTGCAGGGAAAGCATGTTCCCTAAGGCTCCCGATGGTTTTTGGGCCCTCAAAATGGCTTAAGTGTTCAAAGGCCCTGAAGAAAATCCGGGTTCTTCATTGGAGGGCCCGGGGGCCTGCATTAGAGGGGTCATGAGCCTTAAGGTTGGTGTGAACTTACATAGTTGAGGGCCCAACGTCACTTACATTGCATTTCCCTGCAGGTCTGCAGGTTGTCTTGCAACAATTTGAGTTGGGCGCCCATCAATACAGTGCATACTGTGGATGGACGAAATCCTGCACCACCTAAAAAACCCTTGGAATGATGATTCCCCTGTAAATACAAACAAACAATGGTGTCCAATGGTTTCAAAGTGGTGCAGGATGTTGCCATCCACAGTATGTATCTGACCAAGGGAACTACAAAAGGAGCATGATGGTTCCCTGCAAGGCTTGAAGAAGCGGTTGGCGGGGATCTATATCCCACCGTCCCTTCATGAAACGTCATGGCCATGTGCCTCCCAATTGCAACCAGCCCGAAAAAGATACAAAGGGCACCACGTCTTGGGCTTGCCTTCCATTTGGCGTGGGTAACCCAGAAACAGAAAGAAAAAGGAATTGGGTGATCCAACGTGATTGTAACATGCAATGTCCCCTTTACTAACGACATCAAACAGCGTGAGTCAAAGTGATGTTCCCCCCCCCCCCCCACAAAACAACAAAAAGGGAAATGATGGGATTCCCTGCGTCTGTCTCAGCCAAACATTCAAGGAATGGCCCACACACCCCAGTTTCATGTGAGTCATAATCAAAATCCGGTTCATCACCAGGTGGACGACCAACGGAAAAAGGCGGCACTAACACAATCTGCCCAACACCATGCAAAGAATTAAGAAGGCGGACATCCGCACACCTTGATGGGATTATCCCAACCTTCATTTACCCAGGTTTTAAGCATGGCTCATGTGGGTTTTTCGCTCAGCTTCGGCTTGCAATGTCACAATGCGTTGGGCCTGCAAAACAGCTTCCTTTTTGGCTTCTGTTCAAAACCAAGGGTATCCTCAAAACAAGAAACTCCCAGGTTTAAGAGGGCCATGGTGTTGAACCAATAGCCCTTCTCCGTGATACAGTGGAATTCCCATCCCTAGAATTGCTTTGCGATTTCACGCGAAGCCCCCTTGGAATCACAGAGACTCGGACTGACCCCATTTTCACCAGCCTTGCAAACCATGTCCGTTCACCCACGAAACTCTCTTGAGGCAAGTGGGGAACCCCAAAAGGGCGCAACGGGTTTCCTTTTGGCTTCCTCTCGAAACCACCACACAAGACGGAAACTGATACTCAGAGTACGACTGTGTTTTGACAAACCACGCCAAAAAAGCAGCAGCAGCAAGGACGACTTGGACCTCTGAATCCTGCAGTGATTTCCTGGAATCGCGCTGAACCCACCGCGAGACCCGATGTCCCGCCCTCAATGTCCCAGACCCCCCCCCCTAAAAAAAGAAGCCAAACCCAAGCCCTTTTTTGCTCCTGTTGTGCCAGCAAAAAACCACGTCTACCTGTCATATATTTACATTTCCGGAAAAAAGAAGAAGAAGAAACAAAAGAGAAAACAGACCCTACTAGAAGGCCTGCAAGACTTGCAGATTTGTCTGAACTCCAGATGTTCGACCGAAAACTTGAATGGGCCCTCTCTGTCTTTCCCCACTTGAAGGAAACTCGCTTCAAGTGGCCCAAGGAGATGAGGACACATGTCATGGACTCAGCGAGTTCCCATTCTCGTCCTTCCCAGCATGGACAATGGGTGTTGCTTTTTTTTCTTAGGTTGGACCCCTGTAACATGGCGCGACGGTGCTTCTGTTGGGCTCCCTTGAGAAAACCAATCAAAAACAAAGGGGCGCCGACTCTGAAGACAGACATCCCCAAGTTTCGCGCCAAGGTGCCATTGGCCCGGTGGTGCCAAACGCCTACCGGAGAGCGCCGGAGACCGCGGTGGGACAAGAGATGGAACCCTTGGCAAACGGACCCGGCTCGACCCGCGAAAAGTTGGAAAAGAAAAACTGAACGGGGACCAATATGGCCATGGGTCAAAAGCACGGGCCCCCAGTGAACATCCCAATCCCCACTAAAACAGGCTAAAATGGTACGCCAGAATGGTACGACTAGTTTTGACCCACAGGCATATACTGAAACAGGGTCCCTTGAGGCTGAAATTGATCTTCCAGGACACCTCAGTCAGGTTCCATAGTGGACAGGTGGGTAACGGAAATATCAGGAGAAACGTCAAAAGGCAAAATAATCAAGAGGGGGACTCGCTTTTTTCGGGGCTGCCCTCAGGGCAGATTGTTGGTCCCGGAAAAAGGAAAGATCCAAAACCATTTTGTTACCCTCAAGCAGGAGCCGGACTTGCCCGTCAAATTTGCATTTGACTCGTGGTTGCCGCTGACACGATCGCCGCTGTTGGTTCCACAAAGGGCATCTCTCTATCACGGGGACCCCCCTCTCGGAAGGATAATTCGTGTTTAAAGCCTCCCAAATGGGACGGGATTATCTATGTATACATCCGGCGCGGGAGGCTTAGAGCGGGCCCATGCATTTCCCATTTACTATCCAGGCTTGCCCCAGGGCGGAAAAAAGGGGGCCGGAACTGGAGGACACCCTTGGCTTGGCTTGAATCGAAAGAACGGTGGCTCGGTTCATCTGTATCCTCAGTTGTTCAGTGACCCTGGAAAAAAAGGGAATCTTTTTTTGGGAAGACCATTTTAGTGGGGCAGCCACCAAAAAAAGAAGGAACATATGGTGCCACTGAACAACTGAGTATCAGAACAACCCTTGTAGCTTTGAAGTCCCTTGTAACATGATGCTTGGATTATCCCCGCAGATTAAGATAGAACCCCTACATACTGTGGATGGACGAAATCCTGCACCACCTAGGAAACCCTAAATGATGATTCACCTGTCAATGCCAACAAACAATGGTTTCCCATGGTTTTCAACGTGGCGCAGGATTTGGTCCATCCACAGTACGTTTGGGTGACCTTTTGCTGGTTCCTTCCATATGCAGGACACAGCTGGCTGTGTCCCATGAGTCTGACCCCCAGGTCCACTTGGATGACCTCCGATAGTGGATAGTCACCCTCAGTATGGCCTTCAGCGCAAGTCGCACGCCACACTTCAGCGCAAGTCAAAGAGTTCTGCTGAAGCTTCGGCATTGCAGCAGAGCGCACTGCGATTGTTGAAACCATGGAAACCCCAAGGTGCAAAACCCAACGGTGTATATATATATATATTATAGATATATATATATATATATGTGTGTGTCTTCACCCTTAAGTGGGTCGTATGAAGAGCAAGTCCTAATTACTTGGCTTAATTTCATCTGGGGTCCCGGCTTGTTTGGGGACGCAGAATCGAATCACTTGACTCGACAGAGACTGGCGAGTCGATGTTCTATGAAAAGGTCCCTAGACGATGCGACCTTCATCCCAAAACGACCTTTTCACCAGACCCTCTACATCAGCTGGCAGGAGCTTGGATCCTCGAAAACCCTTCTTTAGAGGGTCCAATGCCTCTTGAGCTGATAAGCCCGGGCCAGACTCAAACACAGCAACAAGTGTTTCACTTTTTCTTGGATGAGAGGGCGCATCAAGAGAAAAACGTATTTACATCTGCCAACGCAAGAAAAACCACAGGAAACGGCCAAGCTCGGGGAGGCCGCATTGCGCCTCCGCGACCACCATGGAGCGAGGGGTGGAGCACTCCCCTGCCAGCCACGCCTGGCGCAACTCAAGGCGAGCGAGTGGGATGGCTGGGGATCGGGAGTGACCGCGCGAATCAGGCGAGGCTACAGGCAGAGTCTTGACCACTGCTTGAAGTGAAAGAGGGCGTGTTCCTCATTACTGCCAATATAGTAGTAGGGCACTTAAGTGCTGAGCAAGCCTGGTGATAACCCACTTAGGAGACTTGTGACCATGGCTTTGGTGGGTTAGAACCAGGCTCACTAACCACTTACTAAGTGTTTGTCTCTTTGAGAAGGGGTTCTGGGATGGTGAAGGGACTGATGGCTGCGAAATCCGCTTTTCGCAACACGAAATGAAGCCATGGTTGAAGCCACAATGTTTCTTCTTATTTTTTAGGCGGCTTTTTAGCGGAATCGCATCATTCCAGGGTTTCTGTGGTGGTGCGAAATGGGTTTCGTCCATCCACAGTGGGAAATTCTCTGCTTGGGGGGGTCGGTCATAGGGGTGGGGGGGTGATTAAATCGCCACTCGGCGGTCCCCTAAGGCTCCCTACTTGGGTGTTTGTTGCCAAGACGCTACGCTCTTCGCATCCTTAAAACATCCGCAACGAAAACTCACACAGCCGCCCTACTGGGGTGCGGGGCCAACAAGGTGGGGATGTTAATAGGGCTTCTGACCCGGTCCGTGGTAAATACCTCATTTGTTGCTCAGCTGACATTATTTGACGAATGATACCCGTCATGAAAGGGGCTATTGGGAGGAGGGGGTCAGTACTTGGGTCTTGATTCGCCAGGTGACTAAGTTGTTGGTAAACCTTCGGCTATAACCCAGGTATACCCTAAATGGCAAACCACTTGCTAAATTGGCCGAACGTCCAAATGGGGGTTCTGAGGCTTCTTAGGGCTTCTATGGGGTGGTCAGGGGACAAATCCTTCCTGTCCGCAACATGCTTAGTAAATGTCGCTCCCAACCCCACACCAAGGTCGAATCCAAGTAACGGAAGTACTCGACAAATGATGTAGATCTTGCTGCTGTGATAGGTAGGGAATGAGGGAATGAACCAGATGGTCCCCTTTGAGGAAACACCAGTTGGATGGTTTATAGGGGTCATTCCAAGTCATTCCGTGCTGAGCGCCAGCAAGCGATGTAGATATTGATGATGTTGGAGTCCCGGGGATCACCAAAGATTGTTGGTTTCAAAGCCTCATCTGAAAGTTGTTTTTTTTTCCCTAAACAACCACTTTGTGATATGGGTTGTATTGTTCTTATATTGTTATAGTGTTGTTCATTCACTCTTTTATACGTTTCACTATTTGTTGATATCATTCCTTGAGCCACGACTTGTGAAACTTGCGCAATTTTGCCTTACCCTGAAACATCCTTGTTCCGGTATGGGGGAATCCTTCCATGGGGACACACCCCTCATGTCTCCGCAAGGCTTAACCTGCGCCAAAATAGGGGAATCCCAAAATGGTCCATTTCCTGTTGGTGTCCCTTCAATCCAACCCAGAAAAGGATACCCACCTAAAACACAGACACGCACACACACACACAAACACCAGCCTCACAAAACACCCACCCACCAAACCGCCGTTGTTTTGGCCCGCCGTGCCTCTAGCTCTCGCTCACGGTACCTCCGGCAGACAAAGGCACTCAGACTGCGTCATATTTCAGCTCCCCTGTTGGTTTGGAGCCCGTTGGTTTAGAGATTGGACATCGATGTACCATCGATTGGCAACAGGTTCACATCCGAATCCAGACCTCCAATCCAAACCAAGAGGTTTGCCAGAATGTTGGCCCTGAAATAAAAGTTATAGGGAACCACAAACATGGTAGTCTCACTTCCGATCGAGTGGATTGGAAAAAAAAGTCAGAGCTTTTCATTTACCGCTAAAATGGTCCTTCGAAGCAGTATGAAGTCCAGGAACCAGCTAGGGGAGTAGTTTTCCTTTCCCCCCTCCCCAACAAACAAACACACAAACAACGGGGCACCCTAAAAAAGACACACCTGATTCTTACAAAACAAATGCACACTCACTTAGGGAGGGATGGGGTGTTTCGCGCCCAAACCAGTTCAATGTAAGGATCTCAGTTTGCTGCTTAGGGGAACGCCTAACTTTTGAGAGCAGTACCTTATTACCTTGTCTTTGAATGGTCGACAGTAGACACCGGGATGTGTTCAACTTTCCGGGTAACCAAGGGAACTAGGGGAACCTAGATGTGGCCCAGCAACCAACGGGAAGCTTCACTACTTCGTGGCGAACCTCCCATCCAAGGTTTCCCACGCCGCTTTCCCAAGGCCCAAGGCCCAAAAGCGTTTCCGAATGGCGCACTGGGAAGATGACAGCCACATGCCTCGGCGGAATCCAAAGCGAAGTCGGAGTTTTTCGTGTCAGGGTTAGTCTCCGCGGGCCATTAGCATCACCCCTTAATTTTGGGTATTGACCCCATTTTTTAAAGGGGCATGGAGACTCCAGGCATGGGTAAAGTCTAAACTCACTTATTGGCAGCTTTGGGATTTTTGATAGCCATACTGCTGGAGGAAATCCCCAGCGCTCCAGTTGGGATGGGATGAGCTTGCCCAATTGACCTGGGACCAAAAATAGCAATACTGTGCTGCTGGAACCTTGACATTCCCCATTGGTTCCTTTTGTCCCCTCTTGAAAGCACACCCAATAAGGTAACCTCTAAAGAAGGAGACACCTATTTTTCTGGCAAGGTCCAACAATTCGATAAAAATGTCGCAAACTATTGCCACAATTTTCTCACTTGTCCATCGCGAATCGACCGGACATGACCTTTTGGCTTTCCCCTTTTGGCGGTCTCAAGGATACCCTGTACAGCCGGAGCTATAAAATGGATTGGCTTAGGCAAAATTCGTACAACCCCCGCCATTTGGGAAATGAACCAAACAAGGATACCCAAAAGGTGAAAAAAGGTCACTTTAGACTTTGGGCTTGGAGAATTGAGCGGCAGAAAATCAAAAACACGCCATAGGTGGCAAATTGGCGGGACATGGGTGTGTCCTTTTTGTAGGGGACCCTGGTTTTTTGTTTCCCTTTAAACCATTCCCAGAAAGTGAACCGAGGCTCAAACAAAAAGACCCATATTAGGAACTTTGATCGAAGCCAAGGGGACGACCGCCTGACACTTTTTCTGCTCTCAGATCCTTGCCTTGCCTATTAGCAAAGCAACGGCTTTACCGTGGCCTCATAAGCCGTTTCGCGGCGCGCACCACGCGCAAACCGTTCAGCGCTCCCTTCGAGTTCTGTCCCTCACTTTGGGCACGCAGGGCTGGGCCTTTAAACGTTGAGCTCCTTGGGCCACATGTTGTCAAACCGTGGCTTGGTGTACGCAAGAAGACCATGTTGTAGTGTTTAGTCCAAGTACATCGGCGAAGAAACATCGGATAAAGCTTGGTTGACGTTCGAAGGGGAGCATAAATTATATGTTTAGCAGTTCAGTGGGGATTTCCCACTAAACCACAACAAGCAAAAATGTAAAATGTTTCCCAACAACAACCATGAAAGGGGCCGCAGTCTTACTTTGTTGGCTTCAACGCTTGGCCCAGCTTGATCCAGCTTCGCCTCGGATGAATGCAGAGGCAGCGGGCGCCTGGTGAGCATTCAATTGGGGTTGTCTTTGTTGAGGCTACCCCCTTTTACTTTGGCTTTAAAGAGAAACCAAAAGGCAAGCCGAAGCCATTCAAGAAAGACACTGGGCCAATCAACATAACTGAACACTTGACAGGTCACAAAGCAGATCCCATCAAGTCGTTTCAGTTTCCTCAGGAATCCTTCCAACCTGTTTCTGTGAGGCAGTTCGCTGCGGCTGAACATTCGAAAGATCGGTCTCCTGTGGGTCTTGTATCAGCTTTGAAAGTTGCCCAATGGGAAAGGCAGGTATGACGGAAAAGGAACCCCTCGGAATGCTCGGTGGTTCTTTGGGCTCCCTTTCCAAGATTCTTCCCTCACTTCCTGAGTGTCTCTCCCCAACAGTTTGAAGTCCAGGAACTCAGGAAGTGAGCATTCCAAAGTCCTGTTCTCTGTTGAGATATTTCGCGTGCGCGCCGCGGCGATCGGCGACTCCAGTGCAAGCGGCGACCCCTTTGGAAGCGCCAGTCGAGCAAAGCTCGAGCGTGTCTAGGGTTCAGACACACTGGTCTGCGGCAGTGCAGTTGAGCAGCTCTCAAAAGTCATTGGTATCATCCAAACTTTCCAAAGACCCTTAAACTGGGTTGTTGGTGGACAAAGCCTGCCTTCCCCTGTTGCCCTTTTGTGGGGAACTTTCCAGGTCAGCATTGGCATACTGTGGGTGGACAAAATCCTGCACCACTTTGAAACCATGGGAAGCCATTTGTTTGATGGTATTTTCACGGGAATCATCCTTCCAGGGTTTCTGAACGGTGGTGCGAAATGGATTTTGTCCATGTTACCAACACAACCAAAAAGGACACCTATGGTCATTGGCATCAGCCCCACTCCAGGAAAAAACAAAACAAAAAAAAGCTGGTGCCCCATATGGTCTCAAGTCGTTCCCAGGGGCAATGGTGACTATTGGGGGGAACTCAAAATCGTGTGTGTTGTTGTTCTTCTTTTTTTATAAAGGGGTTGGGGGCATGTTGGTTTGAAAGGAAAAAGGAGATACTTAGGGGGGGATCAGATTGCTTTCAAGGGAAACCAAAAGGCGACCTGTTTGGTGTTGGGGTTCCCAACATCTTGACTCATCCGCCTATGGCTTTTGAGCGCTGCGCTCGGCTGGACTTTGCAGCCCTGCCTGGTCAGACCTGATTCAATTCCGGGGCAGGGGTCCGTATGCGTCCCTTTCTCTTGGCCTTTCAAGCATGGGGATCATGGTTTGTAGTGTTTTTTGAAGCCGCCCGGGCACATCTTGAGTTTGAGTGTTGAGGGGGGTAAATGGGAAAATTGTTTTCAAATTCTGTTCCATGTGGTCTGCCCTGAATAGGAGCAACATTGTAGCAGGCTCCAGCGTGGGGTTGATGTTCCATATATGGGAGTCAAATAGGGATGCCTTGAAAATGGTTGGTCTTCTTTTTGTTTCCCTTTCGATGCCAACCATCAGGGGGTCCACCAACAATGGGGAGACTGTATCTTGGGGGGGGGTTATACACCTCACTCGTTCGCAACGATCCCATGTTGAAGGCTAACATCTTTTCGTATGGCATGACTCCCTCACTCCAAAAGTCTGCGGTTCGGAAAGGCTGGGAACCCGCCAAGACTTATCCCGTTAGAAAGGGCACCAGACTTCGACCGTGACCCTGCAAAAACTAATTCACCTTTTGCTGGTTCAATGGCAAAAATGATGGAACCCCCCCCCAAAAAAAAAAACAACAACGAAAAGAGCAAGCAAGGTAAGTCTGGCAATGACATCGGGACTTATGAGGAACCCTGGCAGTCAGGTGAGACGCTTGAGAGTGTCCTGCCGGAAGGGCTGTGTTCAAAACCTTGCGACTCTTCTCCGGGAATGTGGGATCGGGGGTGGGGGGGGAAATCCATTTATCTAGTGCAGGATTTCAGGGTCACCGTCCCACAATTTCATTAAAGGGCTAGGGATAATGTGAGTTTCCCCTTTTAAGGATACCCTCGGAGGTCCTGGAAGATGTTCCCGGGATTGTCTGGTAGAACCCCCATTTGCAAACACAAAGCACGTGTTCACATGATCCTGCGCCAAGCACTGTTGGTTCCTTTTAGGCGGAATCCAATACCTACCCAGCGACCCAAAAGGGTGCTCGCAGTTTTAGAGGGCTCGAGCAGAGAGGATGGAATCAAGAACCTCCTCCCATCACTGCTCCTAATGTAAAAAGCAACATACCCTAGGATTGAAATTTGCTCTATACCATCACTCTAGCCCCAAAGCCCCAAGTGAAGGCGGATCTTAATGGCGAGCTTGGGTCCAAAGGTCTCAAGATAGCTCTGAGACCAAACTTCGCCAGTGCCTGCAGGATTGAAACCCGACATGAAAACATCAACTTAAGGATCTGTCTTAATATTAAACAGACACCACTGAATGCTTGGTTTCTGTTCGGTGTCCTTTCGTCAGTCCAAAAAAGGGTACCCTCCAAAAAATACACCCATTTGAGTGCGCCCCGTAGAAGACCCAATGGATGGTTTCAGAGAAAACCAAAAGAAACCCAAATCTGAATTTAAGACGGTCCCAAGCGCGCGCTCAGCAGATGTCTTAGTTTGGACATCCCTTTGCGAACAAATTTGATGTCCCCTGCCCTAAGGCTCCTGACCCCTCCAATGCAGGCCCCGGGCGCTCCATTGAAAACCCGGACCCCTCAGCCTTTGAAAACAAACCATTTTCAGGGCCCAAAAACCATCGCGGCAAATTAACATGAAACCAAACTGCCTTATTGTTTAACCTTGTTTAACCTTCTCAAATACAAAGGGAAGCAAAGGGAAGGGAAGCAAAGGGAAAGGAAGGGAAAGGGAAGGGAAAGGGAAGGGAAAGGGAAGGGAAAGGGAAACCGTTGCCATTTTAGGAGACCGATTCATTTTGGACACCCGGTGCTAAATGGGGAACCCCAGGAAAGCCACCCTTTGCAACCAGATTGACACATGACACATCCACATGGGGGGTGTCTTCTTTTTTTTCTCGCTATTTTTTTCCGGGGATCCCCGAAATGGCCGGTGTCCTTTCCTTGTCCCTTCAAACCAACCCGCAAACGGTGTCTCTCTTTTTTTCCGGGGATCCCCAAAATGGCAGGCTTTCCCTTGAAACCAACCCACGGTCCAACAAAAAGACGAGCCACCCGGGGACTCGGAAGGCGCGCCGAAGGCGTACGGCGGGCGCCGGGCGCCCGAGTCCTAGCGGCTCGTGGGCTCGTGCAGCAGCTCGTTCATCGGGTCCGGATAGTCCGCGCAGTCCTCGTCAAATCGAAGCAAGCCGGGACGGAGGGGCGTGTCAGCAAGGCCGGTTTGGCAGGGGCCGGCTAGGGGCGTCACAGCCAGGCTGCCGGTTTGGAGGGGGGGGGGGGGGGGCGGCTAGGGCCGTGTCAGCTGAAGCAAGATATTTGTCAAAAGCCCCAAGAGGGTAGCCAGAACATGGGTACCCTCTTGGGTCTGTCGAAATTGTTGCCCGGTGTTTGTGTTTGTTAGGGACGCCAAAAGGAAGACCACCCGATGAAACCCACGTAGCCGCTTTCTTCTGGTAGATAGGGTGGAATGAACATAATCCAGCAAAAGTTGGTACGTGATGTATATATCTCAGTCGTCGGTCTTCATCCATCCCAATTGGTGGATTTGATCCACCTGCTCGGTTCATCAACATACCCTTGAAAACAAGGTATTTGGAGCTGGGGGGCAACGTCTACCTAGAGTCTCCATGACCCCTAGAGAAGGGCTCATAACGCTCATAACCCCTATAATTTTGTGTGATGACCAACCATTTTTTAAGGGTCAGAAGGAGACTCCAGGTATAGGAATCCTGATTCTTGGGTGGTTGGATGACCAGCCCTCAAGGAGCTGACGCTGGGCTGCTCAAAATGGGGGGTTGGCCAATCCGATCTTCCCACTATCCCAAAACGGCAGCCACTACAAAGGGGACCCCTTGCGCAACCCAGGGCAAGGATTAACGGTTTGAACAGCCTGGGTTGATAGCCTAAGCTTTAGCTGCTTAAGTGGCTGAAAACCTTATCTGGTCAGTCCACAATGAAGGACTTGCCCTGCACATATAATTCGCGTGAGGGACTTACAGCAACTGGGGTTGACCACTTGCTACTGCATGCTTCTGTCATCCAACCCCCACGATGGGGTACCCTCAAAAGAGTATCCGAGTATCCAAATGCTGGGCATGTAGAAGACATACACCCATCGGCTTCGGTGAAGAACCCTGTTTCGTAAATCCCTCAAGTAGCCTAATGTGAACTTCGAATTGATCCGGCGGACCCCACCAAGAGCCAGAGGAACCCAGCACATTTTGCTCACTAAGGGAAACCACCCCTTCCAATCCTCCAGATTACTCTGTACCTGGAGTCTCCATGACCCCTTAACAATGGGATCACCCAAATTCATGGGGTCATGACCCCATTTTTGTTTCGGGTCACGGAGGCTCCAGGTTGACATGAGGTAGGGCATACCTTTTGTGCTCTACACTCCGGCCGCCCAAGGGACGGCTGCCACCCAGTTGTTTCCACTTCGGAACTTCAGTGGGTACAAAGTCGGGCAAAAAGTCAGTGCTTTCTGCACGCGTGCCGAAGAAAACACACAAATCACACGCGGTCGCTCATGTGCACGACGCGAACTAAAAGGCCGGACGGAACGGGGAGTTTTGCGGACATCTGGCCCATTTTGGGCTTGTGCACCTACCAGCACCCCAAAGCACCTACTAGACCCCCCCCCCAATTAACTGCTTTTACCCATGTCGAAAAACCCAAGTTCTGTCGTGCAAAAAACAGTAGTTGGGGGGGTGCTGAAAAGGGGAACATTGCTGTGTAATGTTTGAGGGTAGCCCTTTCAGGTTGGTTTGCAGGCCAGTCAAAAGGACAATCGGAATCAAATTTCGTCAGGCGCCCCTTTGGCACACGCACAAATATATATATATATATATATATACACATATATATATAATATACAAATATATACCTGGAGTCTCCATGACCATCTAAAAATGCGGTCATCACTCAAACTTAAGAGGTTATGACCCCTTTTTCCAGGGGTCATGGAGACTCTATCTGTGAATATATATATATATATGCATATACACATGTATATATATATATATACATACCCACACACCCAACAGCCGCCCATCGCCCCGACTGGACTTAATTTCACTCGAGGCTCCGAGGTGGTGGCAAGGCCTGAGGCAGGGCCGTTCGCCACCGCCGCCACCAGGTTCGAGATATCCCCCGCGCACTTCGCCTCCAAATCGCGCGCAAGGATCGATCGCGCACGCGGACGTGCCGCTTGTTCTTCCCCGGAGGCCAGAGGCGTGAGGAAGAATGAACGCGTGTTGGCGGTGGGTTTTCTTTCAGCCACCAGAATTGTAGTGTTCCGATTCGGCCCCCGCTAAAAGAATGGCCTTGGCACCCAATTTAGATAATGGCAATCCGGCGATATTAACTATGTTAGGTTGAAATACAACCTGGGTTTGCCTTAAGGGGTTTTTTGTCGCCTTTCGGTTTGAAGCAGCCGGAAGGTTTCCCGTTTCAAAAAACACCTGGGGTCGCTTTAAGGGGCAGAATCCGGCTTGAAAGAAGTCTTTAGGCTTCGCTGTAGCTACACCAAATGTCCCATGGGTTTTTCCACACCGAGCTAAAGAAGAGCTTCCAGGAGAACCAGAGCGACAAATGTAGACTTAATTTTATATAGGGGAATACGTCCTTGCAAATTGACTCCCAACAAAGGGGTTCAAACCAAATTCAATCAATGGGTTGTGTTAATATAACCACCTTTGTATCTACCGCTCAAAATTGTCATCATCAAAATTGGGTCCTTGCCATTCTTTTAACGGGGGCAAGGAACCCTAGTGTATTTCAGGGGAATCCAATCATTGCAGGTTTTCTTAGGATGGTAATTTGCACGTGAGTAACCATCAAGCACTGCTGGTTGACCAGACCAACAACTGTTGCTCAAAGAGACTCTAGAACTGGCTGAATTGTTCCAGGGCCGCCATAGAACTCATTGTTCGAGGGAACCACACAGAAAAACAAGGAGTGCTTGCCCCAAACAAACAATCATATTTCCGGGAAACTGCCGAATTCACTCCTTGCTCTTGGGGAAAATCAGCTCTTGTTTTAGAAACCAGAATTTGATTGGCAACAAGACTTGCACATGTGATCTGGGCTCTAATGTCGACCCTGGACTAATAAAAGTTGCAAACCAAAACCTTAGAAAGGGAGAGTGAGTAGATTGGGACTCTGCACAACTCAGCTATCAATCCCCGTTCGATCTCCTTCAGATAAAGTAACGATACTGGATCGGTTTTTGAGCCCCATCCAAAATCCATTCAAACAGCTAGTAGCGGATCAAACGAACAGTCCATTTTGGGTACCTGGACCCTCAAAACACCCGTTGAAATTAGTTTTTGCCCAACACATAGTAGACTATTTTCTTGGTTTTTGTGGCTGGTTTGCGGGTCCTTTGGGTACCTAGACCCTCAAACTACCCATTGAACATCCCCAACACATATCAGTGAATTGTCTGGTTAGCCAACTCTACCTGAATCACAGGGCTGCCCTGACCCCAAGCGCAATTTACTTCCCAGCCACTCCTTTCAGGGAGGCAATGACTTGTCAACTGACTAAAACTGGTCCACCATGAGAAGCCAGGTGCTTCAACACCCAAGAACCCAAGCGGGCTGGAGCTTGGGGTCGAACATGAGGCCATAAAAACTTCGAGAGAAGCACACAGAAAAACAAGGGGAACAACAAGGAGTGATTGTCCCAAACCAAAATATTCATCGAGTGGCCTGCACCACCACCGTTCAGAAACCCTGGAGAAAAAAACAAAGTCAACCTTTGCTCCCTGGAACGATCAACTCTAATTTTAGAAGCCACTATTCCTCCATTCGGAAAAAAATAAAACTATGTCAAGTAGTGATGGATTCCCTTTAAAACCAACAGGGGAAAATAAAAAGTATTCTTAACCAAATGGAAGCATACGAATTTGAGTGGCGCAAGACTTGCAGATGTGAGCTGGGACTAATGTCGACCCTGGACTCATAAAACTTCAGAAGGGGCGCTCACAGGGATGTAGTTGTACAGCTCCAATTCACAAACACATCCCCACCAACACCCGCACGGCAAAACGTGCAGTGTTTTTTTTTTTTTGTTAACTAAACCAACTAAAAAGATCTAAAATGCTAAGTTGAAGCGGATGGCTGACAGCCAAGAAAAAAAGGTTTACCGGTTTACCTCCAAAACAGGACGCCCCTATATCGACCTGTCCCCAAAAGGGTAGATTGGGACTCACAGCTCAGCGATCAATCCCCCGTTTGATCTCCTTCAAACAAATTAACAATACCTCAGTTGTTCAGTGACCCTGGAAAAAAAGGAAACCCTGTTTTGGGCTTGGACCATTTTAGTGGGGCAGCCACCCAAAAAAAAGGAAAAGGGAGCCACTGAACAACTGAGAAATTAACAATACTGGATCGGTTGTTGAGCCCCATTCAGAATACAATCGAACAGCTAGGTGTGCTCACAGGGATGCAAACCAAAGCCTCAAACAAGTGAAACGCGTCGCCACCTGGAGTCTCAATGACCCTTGAAACATGGTTGGTTATTTACCCAAAATTCAGGGGTTATGATCGCGGTCAGAAGGAGACTCTCGGCAGATCGGTGAACGTAACGAGAACTCGCCACGCGTCGCCTTCAAGCTGCCCCGCACCGCGCAGTCTGACGCAGCGTCCGACCTCCAAAAACCCGGCAGCCGGACAGTCTCGTTCACCCGGGTAAGGTACCAAGCGCTGACTTAAAAAAGGGGGCGATTTACCGTGGACAATGCTAGGTGCCTCAAAATACGCTGACGAAAAAAGGATGTTATTTTCCGAAAACATGTTCTTGTTTTCCTTTTTTGAAATAGTGCCCTTTAAAAATCTGGTATTTAGAGCAAGGGGGTGGGTTTATGTTTGATGCTGTGACTTGCCCCTTTGACATCTAAGCAAGTGCTGAAAGAGTGCGACAATTGGTCCTGTTTCTATTTCATATTCGGCCCCAATACAACCGTCTTGGCACACTTCCTGAGTGGCTTGGCCGAAAAAGTAGCACAACTTTCTGTTTACCACTCAAATGATCCAAACCCAATATGAAGTCCGAAACGGAACCCAGGGAGTAAGTTGGGATCGACCCAAGTCGTCTAAACACAACCAAAAAGGGGCGATCAATTCAAAACACCGCCTCGAGCGTAGAGAAATGTCTCTCAAAATCACGAGCTCAATGTGAAGCTGTACCCAGGACCAGCCCGGTTTTGCGGGAACTTGCCGGGAACCTGACATTTACGTGGGTCCCTGCGCGACTTCCAATGTACCGGGTTTTCAAAAGTAATCCATTTGGGTCTGTATGCTTTTGCGGGGTACCCGTTTCTCGCTTTAAATGAAAACCAACAGGACAGCCACCATTTTGGAGGGGTCCCCTGAAAAAAGACACACACACACACACGCACACGCACACGCACACACACACACACACACACACACACACACACACACACACACACACACACACACACACACACACACACACACACACACACACACACACACACATTTGTGCAATGGCCGAAACCCATAGATTTCGCGTCGCCTTTGCAGTGGGTCCCAGAGTTGTTTTGTCAGATGTGATGCAAGCTCGACCTATGGACCTCCAGCATTATGCCAAGGAAAAGGCTGTCACCTTTAATCCCTTAAGGCCTCCGCACAGCCAGTGCCGCAGGCTTAGAATCAGCGAGGCAGGCCGCCGACTCCGGCCGCGTGTTCGCTTGCTCAGGGGAGCAGAAGACTCTTTAGGGCCCCGAAACAAATGGGTAACTAGGTCCTCCAGAGGGGTTAGAATAAGGGTACCCGATTCTTTTCTGGACGGCTAAATTGTCGTATGGCATTTTCCCCCAAAGAAGTTGGTAAAAGTTGGCACTACTGGGGGACCTGGCGTTGTTCTAGGGATAGCTTCCAGTTCCATTCTTTCCAGGGATCCGAGTCTTTCTAGAAAACCGCCAAGCCTGGGAAAACAGCGATCGGTTTTTTTAAAGAACGATGGTTCAAAAGAATGGGGAATCAACCCCTAGAGTTGTCACTGTGGAAATCTTGTGAAGGTGAATCTTCATTTTTCATAAGAGCATGGCAAGAAACGAGAGCATTTTTCCAATTCTAAGCCACACATGAGGCCAGCTGCCACTGTAGCGGCCTACACCTCAACCAGGCAATACATACATATACCTCAAACTACTAGAGAACCCCACAAAATGGCGACAGTTTGCCTTTCGTTTCACTTTGACGAACCAGAAGCGGGTTCCCAAAAGAAAGACCCCATAGAGGGGCTCCCTGGAGGCTTCGTCCCAGAGCTCGCAACGACCAAAAGAATGCATGTTTGAACAAGAGTTGTTTGAAGAATATCTCCCTTAGGTTTTCCTTCGAGGGGGACTGATGTCTACTTGCTTAAATCTATTTTGCTCCACTTTGGTACCCCTACACAAAAACATCAACTTTTTGAGGGGTATGATGGTTCTTCAGTTACCACGGAAAACCAGGTTCTTCACGACATACCCTTAACAAATAGGTATTTGGAGTAGTAACTCTGCTTTGGTTGCCAGGTGGCACGAATCGTGCGATCCAGGAGAACGAGGAGATCACATCCATGATGTCGATGGTGCAGGCCCTGCGAAACGAAACCCTCACAGGGGGAAATCCAAAGCACTGTAAAGCATCAGGGGCTTTAACCAAAACACTATCTCGAGATTATGGTAATTCAAACACAATGAGACTCTCTGGCTTTGGTTAAAAGTATGTAATAAAAATAGAAGAAGACAACAGTATCCAAGGGTATGTCATGTATATAAAGAAGAAAAACAAAGAAAAAACAAGGACTGCACAAAACACCCTGTCCAATCATTTTCTACCAAACTTGCCCTCCAAACCTGGTGGGGTTCCAAAAAAACCAACCGCCCTCCAAAGCTCATTTTTTTTTCATCTAAAAAAAACGTTTTCAAGAGTATGGGCGTTTGGGTTGGTTTTGCAAGCCCCTTTAAGAGATCCCTGGCTGAAGTCTGTTTCGGGCAGGCTACTCGGCCGGACCCTGAGGCCCTGCTGGGGTGAGGTGTGGCACCAAAAAAATTGGGCGCGTCTTTCTTTTGAGGGAACCCTTTGGGCGGGTTTCAAGGGAAACCAACAGGTTTCACCCGGCATTTTGGGACTAAAACAAGACACGGCCATTTGGAGTAACGCGCGGCGTGCGGCGTGTTCGAAAGGTGGCGAGCCACGCGTGTGACCAAAACACTGCCCTCAAAGCTGGCGTTTGGTAGCTGATTTGGGGGAGGGGGTTGGGGAAGCATGTCCTGACCCTTGAGTCCTTGAGTCACCGCATGACACGAATTTCCAGGTCCCAGAAACACGGACGTGCCCCCGCGGCCCCTTTTTGGGGTCACCTGCGGGCCAACCCATGCCGGGAGTGTCGACCCCGCAATCAATCTGGGGCACTCATTGCTCCGAACTGTTTCCTTTTAAGTCCTCTGCAAAACCCCTTAAAAAAAGGACAAGACACAATCCAAGGCACTTTGTTTTAGGTGCAAAACCAAGCGCCGTGGGTTTCTTGCCTGTAACTTGTAAATGGGTTCTGTGCCTGTAAACCCCTTTCAACTTCCAACAAGGCACATCCCTTAAAAACAAACACCCCATCTTGCAGGCCCCTCATTTAGAGTACTTCTTTGTTTCCTAAAGCCCCTGGCCGGCTGCAAAATGCACCCTACTGTGGGTGGAGAAAATCCTGCACCGCTGTAAAACCATGGTTGAAACTAATTTGGTATTTATGGGTGAATCGAATCATTCCTTTGGGTTTCTGAGCGGTGGTGCGAAATGGAATTCGCAACCATCCCACCGTATTGCTTGCTTCGGTCCCCTGGGCTCCTGGGATCGGGGCAGCCCAGCGTGGCAGTTCTGATTTGGATGGTGGCACGCACCAGGAAGGCCGCCTAGCACGAAAAACGCGACAAGGGACTTGCATCTGAATCTGTTTTTGTACTACTGGGATTACACCCTTGGGAAATGACCCAGAAAGGAGAACGCGACAAGGGACCCAGATTTTGAGGGTTTTTGTATTACTGGGATTACACCCTTGGGCAATGGCCCAGAATGGTTCAACACACCTGTTCGGAAATGTGCCTAAATGGGGTCAATACCCAGTGGGTGTATTCCCAGAATATAACACAAAAACCCTTAGATTGCAAGACCTGGAAGGCACCCTACTTGGAGCTTCGATTCGCCTAGTTTGTAAGTGGGGATCGCTGTTCGGGGCATAAGACTTAAAAAGCTTGTGATGACCAAGGTTACGAGCAACTTGACCAAGGTGGTGTGACAAATACCTCTGTGATTCATGTGAACACACACATCAAATCTCATTGAAACGAAAGTAAGTCCATATGTGGTGTGTTCAAAAATAAGAAGCCCCTGTTTGGCTGTTTGCAGAAGGGTAACAAGGGTAAATAGGTAAACCAACCATTTGCAAGGGTGCCGAATTCTAGGACACCCCAAATGAATCCCATTCTAGCCATACCATTGCGGGCATGCATGCATACATGCATACGTACATACATAAATGCATACATGCATACGTACATAAATGCTATATATATATATGTATGCATTGGCAAATGTAACATAAATGTAGATGCACGATGCATATGTGAATGCAATGCATATGTGAATGTAATGCAATACAATGTATGTATTGCAGTCGCCTAGGTCCAGATCATTGGTGTGGCACATGTTTGCACCTTCTGTCTGAGTAGAAGGCACAAACAAATCCAAACTTGTGTTTACCACTAAAATGAGGTCCTAAGAAAAAGAACAAAACAACGCCCCTGAAAAACTGCTCATCCACCAAGATGGTCTTCCGAAAAAGCGTTTTTGTCCGAAACGGAACTCAGGAAGCGAGGTGAGTGAGGTGATACATCTCCACTTGATCACTTGCGAAGTCCTCGCTTCAAGCGGCCACCACCGGCTTTCTTCCACGTGGTTTGGAGCCGAATGGGTGGTTTGGCGGCTTCGCAATTTGGAGCCTTCGCGGACAACGGAGCCCGGACATGGTGGTGTGCGGTTTCTCGGGTGGTTTCCCTGTAAACCAACCCAAACCGGGTAGCTTTGATTTCGTGGTTTGGATTGAGTTGCCGAATTTGGGCCTGATCCCCCTCCCAATGAACCAGCTGCGCCCACAAAGGCCCCGTGCGAACTTGAGTGAGTAAGCGAGTGGTTTGGATTGGTGATGCAGTGGTTAGGGGGATGGCTTCCCTTCTACCCCCTGTTCCAGAAGTGGCAATGATGCATTTTGGCCAATTTTTGGGACCCGAAGCCGGCTGGGTGTCCCTGGCTGATTGTGTGTGTGTGGGATAGGGGAACCAGAGATTCAATTCCCCAAGCAACCAATCCAGACCAGCAATTAATTGTTACCTGAAACCAGCAGTTTCCATGCCCAGGACCAAGCAAAGGGATTCTCTACATTGCGAAGCCTAGCTTATCCGCAACCTCACACGCAACCATATAGGGTTCCTTGCCCTCTTGAAAAGAATGGCCAGGAACCAAATTAGATGATGACAATCCTTGTGTAAACAAAGGTGGTTATACAGTGGGTGGACAAATCCTTGCACCACCTGCAAATACCAACAAACGTGATTCAACTTGGATTTCGTCCATCCACAGTATTAACCCACCCATTGTTTTAATGGTGGTAACTGAACCCCAGGTGTTGCATCAGTGCAGCTCGGGCACGGCATTCGTAACATCAAAGACGCATTGCGCGATGTCGAAGCTGCGCATCTGGTCGTACTGAGCGCGTGAAAGGCCAAAAGGGCTCGCAACATTTTCTGAAGCCCCCCAAAACAGGTGGTTTTCCATCTTCCTTTTTAACCCATTTTCCTTCAGCGTACCGTGGTAAAAGCAAAAAAAGAGGCGCCTTTGATGAGAAATGGGAGCCTTGGTCATCTTTGGTTGCTTTCAACGAGAACATGGGGAAACAAAAAACAACCACCCCCCGCCTGCAAAACAGAGGTTTGGCTAGTATAACCGCCAAAAAAAAAGAAAAAGTTCTTGGGTTGAGTCAGCATCCAAATCGGGTCCTCTTGGTTGCCATTATTTTCATGGGCGAAGCGGAACCCTAGGGCAAGCGCTATGTGGATGACCATCCCGCCGGTTTGAGTCCCTCAAGTTTGTAACTCCTACATCTGGGGACCCACATAGGGTTTTCAACCAAAACAAATATTGGTCTACATCTGGGGTAAGAGGACATGATGTATGTGTATGTATGTATATATATATATATATATGTATGTATTTATGTATATATATATATATATACATATAACTCTACCAAAATGTTCCAGTACTTCAATCTCGAATTCAATTCTCACCCCTGGATTTTTGTTGCCTGGGCAACCAGCTATTTTCCTTTTGGGTTTTAAAGGCTGGTTCCCCTGTTTCCCTACTACAAAGATGCCACAGATGGGGGTTGTCGGGACCCTCGTCCTTTTGGTTTCAGTTTGAAACCCCCCCAAAAGAAAACGGGTACCTCACATCATGTTGGGTGCGGTTGGCAAAGCTGTAAACTTGGGCCCTGATTACAGGTTCAAGGTCATAACCCGCCCACCCTCAGGGTTGGCCTCTGGACCGCCCCTTTTTGGCCCGAAGCTGGAGCGAAACATCTCCAGACTCTGCTTATTGAATCAACCCACAAATGTGAAATCAAAAATGCTGGGCTGCCCATTTCCAGATCCCCCTCTAAAAGTTGACAACTTTTAGCCTGAGCAGATACCCCTCTTTGGGCGGCCAAACATGGTGTTACCTACTATATATCACCCAGTTGGATAGTGACCCTTGTTGTAAAAAAGGAACACTTTTTCTCAGTTGCCCAAAGGACCAATCAAAATGGTTAACCTTTTGGACCGTCGACTAAAAATGGGAAAGCCAAAAAGGGAAAACCAAAAGGTCCTTTCAGGCCGACTCGTGGGGCAAGCGTTTGGTGACGATCTTCAGTTGTTTGAACGCACCAAACGAAGGGACAAGTGGAATCCACTTGGGGAAGTCGACTGGACCCCTCGCTTTCTGCAAGCCCCAAAGGTGCGACAAGTTCCTCACACCCGCTATTTGAAGCTAGGTCCAGATTTCAGAGGTTAGAATATAAGGGTACCAACTTTTTTTCTGGACGTCAATTTTAGTAGGGGAACCGAATCTCCCCCACAAAAAGTTACGGCAAAAGTTGGCACTGGCGGACCTGGAAAGAACTTGGGGAACTGGACCCCTCACTTTCTGCATGCCCAAAAGAATCGACCCCCTGCTACCCGCTATTTGAAGGTCACCTCTTTGAAGGTTGTTTTTGTTGTCGGACAACTTGCCTCCTCTGCGAGTCAGGGGTTGACAATTCATACCCTGAAAACTGGGAAAAAAGAAGAAGAAACAAAAAACGGGCATTGGGTGAGTGCGGCAATATGTTTGATACACTCCAGATCCTTGGGGAGTGAGATATGGGCCACATATTTCTAGGGACAAGATATGCACTTCCATGTGAGCAAAGGGTTTGTCTCGAAGGGAAACCCCACGAATGGACTTTGTCATGGATTTCCCTTGAGCACCCCAAAACAGGGTGACCCTTTTACAGTTGGGTGAGAGTGGATGGCACAGTTCCAGCTCATTTCGGTCACACGAAACGGGGAGTCCCCTGGAGCAAATGGTCCAGTCGATTCCCATGAAAATGAACAGAATAACATACCCTAGGAGCCCAAGACCCTGGACACCATGCTTAAGCACATGGAAGCAACCGGAAACTCCGCATCGACGGAGGCGCATGGTGCTTCCGGTGGATGTCGATCGCCGTGTTCACGGGGCCGGAGGCCGCCGGGATGAAGCGGTGCCAGTAGGGGTGCCTCGCCTATCCCGAAGAAAGAAAAACAAAAACGCCGGCTTGAGCCCGCGGAATGTTCGATGTAAGGGCCTCCAGATTGCAGAGGTTAGAATAAGGGTGCCCGATTGTTTTTTTGTTCTTTGTTTTTTTCTGTAGTCTATTTTTGTAGGGGAACCCTCCCAACCAAAAAAGGGGTTAAAATGGGCACCTAGCTGGGGGACCTAGTCAATGGTTGCCAAATAGGAAAGCCCCAAACGGTCAGTTCGATCGGTTGATTCAGTCGGACAACTGGTAGGGTTTGGCTTCAGAATGATTTGGTTCCCAAAGTGGTCCTTTGTTGTCTGTACCCCCAAACCCGCTGAAGCCTTGTTCTTTTGGGGTCCTTTGCGGTGCTCAGAGTCTTGCCTTTTGACATCCAGCGGGCTATGGGGGCGAGCTGTCCGAGCTATCCCCTATAAAACCCTTCAAAAGGCCGCTTCTCCTTGGCCTAGGCTATCCAGCTAGCCCTCCCTTGGAGGGCGATCACTTTATAAGTGCAGAACCCCGGCTTTAAGACAATGCCGCAAGCTTGCCTAGGGAAACGTTAAAACACGTCCTTTGCCGGGGAAGTGCCCTACGTCTTGCACACAGCCACATTTGGTCAAAACGTTTGGATGCAGCTGATATCCACTGTGCCGGGATGTCATCTGGATGCCGAACGAGCTTTCTACAAACCAAGCACCGACAAAGATGAGGACGCAAAGCCAAAAATACGCGTCCAGCCTCGGTTCTGAGCCCACAATAGTCCCTAGGCGCTTCTGATCCTTTCTCCGATTTCGGATCTAACCCTGCAACTAACCCCTCCCCTTTCTGACGGCCTCGTCTCATTTGGAAGGAACCAAAAGGAGGAGGGGTTAATTCTGTCTACCATTTCGAGGAAAAATCGTATCCACGCCAACGTGGACCCGAACATCTGCGAACAAATGCGATACTTCCCAAAGGTAGACTTATATACTTGCTCCTTAGGCACCTGGAAATGACAGGTGATCATCCTTTGGCACCGCGACAAACAAAACAAAAAAAGGGATCTGCTGCGTGGACTCAAACTTCTACCCTGAAAACATGCACGTGTTTTGCTATACTTCAGACCTGGTTCAACTAAGTTGCTGGGAAAACCAACTGCTTTGTCCTAGGATGGCCGAAATCCTGCACCATCCAGGAAACCCTGAAATGATGATTCCCCTGTAAATAATTAATTGATTCAACCATGGTTTCATTTCGTGGTGCGAACAGATTTCGCAACCATCAGTAGGAGTCCTGTTGCAGGCTGAAATGGGGCCACGCGGACTTCCTGGATAAGAATTGGATCCGAATCCAAAGGGTCGGATCAGCTCACCCGAGTTGAAATCGCTCCAAACCGTGTTTGGCACATCCTCCCTATTGGCCCACACACAAAATGGGACAATACATATATATATATATAATATATATATATATATACTACTAATAATAATAACAATTATATATCTAGGGTCTCCATGACCCTTTGAAAATGGGGTCATAACCCAAAATTAAGGGGTTATGACTAGTTATGACCCCTTTTTCTAGGGGTCATGGAGACTCTAGGTATGTATACATATTTTTGAAAAGGTCCCTCAAACAAAGGCACAGCCATTTGGGCGTGGCTCACACTAAAAGAGGCATGTCAAACTGCAGACGAAAGTCTTCCGTGCCAATCGTTGGGTATCATTATTTGATCAACCCATTTAGGTACTATCAAACTCCTTAGGCTTCCCTAGAACTCCTTGGCGTTCCTGACTAGGTCCTCCAGTGGAGAGGTTAGAGTAAGGGTATCAACTTTTTCTGTAGTCTATTTAGTAGGGGAACCGAATCTCCCCCTCAAAAAGTTGGTAAAAGTTGGCACTACGGTGAACTTGGGGAACTGGACCCCTCACTTTCTGGCCCAAAAGAATCGACCCCCTGCTCATACCCGCTATTTGAAGGTCACCTCTGGGGAACCTAGCAAGGGAACCTCCCCCCCTTCCCCGCTTGCAACCCCTCGAAGGGAGACTTCGACTTCTCGCGCCTCGTCGCGGTCGAGGTGCAGCAGCAGGCCGCTGATGCGGCCCTTGAAGTCGCAGTGCCTGTGGATTTTCGCAGAACCCGGGCATGGTCCCGCCAGGGAAATGAGCATGGTCCCGGACCTCTCTCAGGTTCCATGTTGGAGGGAAGTCGGGTAGTCTTGACCTTTCTTAGAGGGAAGCCCAAGAAAGAAGATGATTTTGGTCATGTTTAGTTGGAAACCCACTAAACCAGAGGGGATAGGGCCACACAAACTGGGATGGAAATGTGGCTTCGAGCTTCTGTGAGAAGGCTCTCCCACCTGGTTCGCACAGACCAGAGGCTCCACCAAGGGGGCCCTCCGGATCGTTTAGTTGAGACCATGATGTACCTTCTGATATAATACTGGACTCCTCCTCCACAATTCTCATGGTTTTCGGGTTAGACTTAAGACTTAGATTCTGAAACATCAGAAAATCGTTGTGTTTCTGTGTTCCCCTGAACTTGTGCGGTTGGAACAAAAAAACGAGGTTCGCATCCCTGAGTGTCCCCTCGCTCCGTTTCCAATCCACGAGGCACACCCGGAGCAACTGGGCTGCAAATCCCAGCCCAGACCCGACCCGAGCGGATTGGTGAGTCGAGGCAACCAAACCTTGTTGTCCACTAAAATGGCCAGACAAACCCAAAAAGTGACTAACGTCGCAAAAGGAACCCGAAAAGCGAGTTGCAAAGGCAAACCTGAAGGACACCAATTAAGGGTTCCGATTGCTTTGAGACAAACTCATTCAGGTGTGATTTGTTCTCTTTGGTGGATATCAACATTCGGTGGGGATGCATGTCCAACCACTTTGAATGTTCCCCATTGAAATTATTTCATGGTTCCCCATTGAAATCCATAGCCGCATAGAGAGGGGAACAAAGGTGATAACAAAGAACACAGGGGGGCAAACGACAAGGGGGCGTCAAGCAGGAAACACAAACGAGGGGAGTTGGACTCAGCTCCCAGTGAGTGTTGCTTCACTTCAGGATCCAGTGGCATACAAGACATGGGCCAGCGAGCACGTCAACACTGCTAGTGCTTGGTTGCCATTGTGACGAGAATTTGCATGGCCAAAGGTAGAAACGGGGCCTTGAAGGAAAGCAACGGCACATCTTCGTTCCGCTTGCCCAAGTGATGAGCCCGAAAAATGTGAACATGTGCATGTCACAACGAACCAAACCAACCTGTCATGCGTAACAAGAAAAAAATAACGAACAAACAGTCACTTCCCGAGTGGATGGCCGAAAACAAGTCCATTTGTTTGTTTTTTTCATTTATGGTCTTCCCAAAAAGTATACAGTCCTTGAGCAAGTGAGACTATGTTTCTGCCTCACACACTCCGCGCGCCAAACCAAAGGCAGTTTTCAAATCCTCCCCCCTGCCTCAACCAGTGTTACTGAACACTTAGCTTTCTAAGGACAACCCCTGAAAAAAAGGAAGGCTTTAGCGGAGAATCCCGTTGTTTCAAAACATACAAGCATACAAACATTCAAGAAAGAACCTCAAGCCATCGCCTACGTGTCAGCCCTCAAAACGCAGTTTACGCTCCGCGCCTCTGAACGCCGGCCCCGCTGGTGGCAACCTTCCGATCGGAGCGGAGAACTATCCCCTTAACTGGTTAGCCATACCCTCAGGTTCTATGCCCGATACTGTGGACGGTTGCGAAATCCGTTGGCACCACGTTGAAACCATTGAAAAAAGCATTGGTTGTTGGTAATTACTGCCCGATACTGTGCATGGTTGAGAAATCCGCTCGCACCACTTTACAACCATGGGACAAAAACATGGCTTCTTGGTATTTATGTTGAATCGAATCAGAAGCCAAAGGAACCCCACAAGGGCCGTTGCCAATAAAAAGCCTCTTTCCCCCCGAAAGCTCCAAATAGCCGGCGTGTGCTTTTTTGCAGTTGGTAGTCCACTGAAGCACCCGGACTTCCATGGTGGTCCTCCTTTGTAAGTCAGGGGATGACATCACAAACATGCGTGCGTTTGAGTTTGGGTACTACGGGGAGGCCTTTAGCACCACCTCAAATTCATTACAGCACTGTACAAAATCAAAAAACCGTCACCAGCACCCCCCAATGGCTGGCCAATTGCCGGCACATCGATTTTGGGCAAAACGATGTCACTTTTTGTCTAAGTGACTGCAAAAGCAATTTGCTATCAAGTATCACTCATCTGTACTCAGTGCAATTTGTGCAATGATAGAAGTGACCTTTCAGGGTCCTTTGGAATGGGGTTGCAGGGGAAAGGGGAGAGCAGCAAATTTGAGGTTTGGAGGGCAAGTTTGAGGTTGGGAGGGGTTCTTGAGGAGCGTGTCACGGCGTGTCACGGCGTGTCGGGGGGTGGCCAATTGCCGGCACATGTACGTTGAACGGTCACTTTTTTGGGAGATGAGCGTGTCACCAGCGTGTCGCCCCCCCTCCCCCCCTGCGCGTTGCATGTGCAATGATCATACATGCCAGCCCAACCCCTCAATTGGATCCCCTCTAGTATCCTGAAGTGACGTTTCAACAAAAAGTGACTTTTCACTGCACTTTGATAATGGCAAAAAGAAACTATGTGACTACAAAACCATTTTTAAGCAAGTGCTGGCCAATTGCCGGCACTTCACCCGGGACGCCAATTACCGGCCATCGGGGGGGCCTGGCATAGATTTCTGCTGTTTACTTACTCGGAAATTGGCGTTTGGAACGCTTTTTGGGTCCGGAAAAAGACCTCATTTGCCGAAGAAAACAGAAGACCGTAACTCGGGTCCTACAGTAAAATGATGTGTTATGTGGAGATTCTATTTGAGGGGGCGCGGCCAGGTGCGACTGTCGCAGTCGCACCTGGTCGAGCTGGGTCAATTTTGCCACGCAGCCACCCAGCCAATGAGCCAGTGGGAAAGCCACTCAGCCACTCAGCCACCAGGAAGCCACTTAGCCACTTATAAGGGTACCCTTTTGTCTGTAGTCTATTTTAGTAGGGGAACCCTTCCCCAAAAAAAGGGGTTCAGGAGGGGCACTGGACCAAACTGCGAACCTCCCAACCTCTCCGCGCGCCCACCTCCCCGAAGTCGGCCATGAGGGCCGTCCAGTCGGCCACGCAGAGGGCGTCCGGGTTCACGGCCTGGGAGCAGCTGGAGGAGGCCAGGGCCAGGTAGGAGGCCACCCAGGACAGCGACGTCACGAAGCCTGCGCTTCGCGGGTAGGAGGGGTAGGAGGGGTAGGAGGGGTAGGAGGGGTAGGAGGGGTAGGAGGGGGCGGGGGGGGGGGGGGGGTCCTGGTAAGGACACGTGGTGGAATTCTAAGGAACCCAAAAACCAAACAATCCAGGAACCAAAAAGTGAGAGGGGGGGGGAAGCCTTCGAGTCGCTTGGAATTCGGGTGGGGTTGGGGGGGGTGGTCCCAACCAAAAAGGGTGTGTGTGTGTGTGCCTAAGGGACGCTCCCAAGGAAGTGACCCCAAGTCCCGAAACCACCATTTGGATCCAAGGACAGGGGCTTGGAGTGTTTGTCCGCATTTCTCAAAGGCCTACCGAGCACCAGCGTGAAGTAAGGAAAGTAATCCAAAGGGGGGGGTCCCTTAAAGAACCCGGCAGTACCCCAAGGAATCCCTAAAAAAACGGTAAGGAACCCTGAGGGAACCCTAAAGAAAACTCCGAGGAACACCAAAGTCCAGGAACTCAGGGAGTGAGAAAGGGAGAGGGACAACCTTGCAAGCGGCTTCTGCTCCGGCAAACGGCTTGCCAACTTGGCTGAGGGGGACGTGGCCCTAAACGCGGGGGGTCCCGAAGGCTCCCTGAGAGGAACCCCGTGTCGTGAACTCTACGGACCCGAAGCGGGCTCTAAACTCTAAGCTCCTGCTCCTACCTTCCTGACTTAGGGACTCCAATGCGGCTATTTTGTGGTTTGAATATTCTGTTTTGTTTAAACAAACATAAATAAATAAATAAATAAATACATAAATACATAAATCTATAAATAAATAAATATTTATGTAAGAAAAAAAACGGGTGGGTAATACCCCAAGGGATTTTTTGAGGGGAGACCAGAGGCTGAGATATTGAAGCTTGGTTTTTGAGGTTCCGGTTTCAAGGGTGGCCTTTTAAAGGGGGGTGGCTTAAAGGGAGAGCAAAAGGACACCGAAACCATTGTTTATGTTGTTTGCTTATTTGTTTATGTTATATTTACTTATTGAATTATTTATTTATTTATTTATTTACTCATTCATTTTTGGGGGGAGGGACGCTGGGGGGGGGGGGGGTAATTCGCTAATTGCTGTGACACACACACACACACACATGCGGGGTTTCCTTTTCTGGACACCCGCCCATTGGATTTGCCCGGGGAACAATGTCTTCGGTTTTACTCAGGTTTATGACTTGGGGTCGTATTTCAAGAACAAAAGCCTTCGGATGGGTGCGGTTCCTTTTGCTGGATAGCCTTGGGGTGGCTTAAAATGAAAATGGCACACCACACATGGGCCAATCAATTAGAATGCAGTTGTGGGGTAATTAGCCTCTTTTACTACCCCCGTAATTCTCCAATACTCGCCTGTTTTTTCAGGGTATGGGGTATGATGTCCGCCCGTCCACCCTTTACTCAGAAAGGAGGTATGTGCCATGGCAAACCTAGTTCTTGAACATATATCCTGAAACATGCGGGCATTGGGTGTGTCTGGTTTTGTGGCTTAAAATGAAAATCAAAGGGAAATGACATCTCTTTTGGGCGGTTTCTCATTCTGACATATTTGTACTGCGTGTGTATTTTTAAGGAACCCCCCAAAAATGATTCTTCCTATCGGTTCTTGTTAAAACTACCAAAGATGGGCACCCTCAAGAAAAGACACACCCATATGTGCACAATATTGTGGGGTGGTAGTTGAAAGCAAAGCCATGGGTGTACCCTTGACTATGGACCAAATCTCGGTTTCCCCTTGGTTTAGAAGAGTGGTTCTGGGCTACAAAACGGATAAGCCCAAATGGTATCCCTAACAGCCCAGAACCAAACCACCACTTGTCGCCTATCTGGGCAAGACTCCATAGCTTTCAGCATGTTGGGGGATTTAACATCGAGTTGTCTTTAGCTTGACCCCCAAAAAGGGGTTCACAAAGTCATAGGTTCAGAATCTACGTGAGTCTGTCCTAATACACAAAATCGTTTTTGGAGTAGACCGCATTGCCATGTCAAAGAAACATACCAAATTGGGTGAGGTGTCTGAACCTTGGTTCCCCTTTACATCAACCCCAAGCGGACTACCATCAAGAAAAGACACACACCCAGTCCCAAGATGTGGGGCAGGGTGACGGCTCCCTTACTACTGCTAATCAAGGACTTCAGCTTCACTCTAACTGGCTTGGAGTTTGCGGGGTGGTTATCCATTTGCGCTCTACAAGAACCAGGGGTTCAAAACGGTTCAATGCAAAATCCACGCCACCAATCCAAACCAGCACCTAACCTGAATCAGGGGACCTACCCAAACATGACAAAGCCTAAGCATTTACAGGGGCCAAGCTCCAAACCTGTCTCTTGTTGGGGCTGTGCCCGTACACGTCCCCTGATTCTGGTTGTGGGTTGATTGGAAGGAAGCTTTCCCTTCTTTCCAGGCTGCTTCTTCCAGGAAAAAACAAACAAAAAACAGACAGCGTCACAATGGGCGCGTGCCACCGAATGGCGAATCAAACCCTTGAGGCGCCGATTGTAGGGATGATAGCGTCATCCTTGAACAATAGTTACCCATACGGGTCAACTCAAAACCTGAAACAGGCCGCAAAACCGGTTGTGTCTGTTTTGGGGGTATCCCATGTTGGTGTCTTAAAAGGGAAACCAACTGGCAGAACACCTTTTTTGCAAGGTCCCCTAAAAACACACCCATATATTGGCAAATGTGTATTACACCTCGACAACCTTTTGTTACTCGGCCAAGTCTGGCTCTGTGACGGCAGCAGTCAATCAAGTTTTTCCATCGGCGTGTCATTTTGTTTGGGCTTGTCGATAGCTGTTTGTTTTTTTTTGCGATCAAGGGAGAACACCAATAACATCATGATGTTGGAGATCCAACTACCTATTGACACCCCTGCCCCCGGAAACTACCCTTAACAATTGGGAATTCACCTCTCATTTTGGCGCAACATTCGCCTTTGCACGGGTCGTTTCAGGGTCCAGGTACTTAAACAGGAACCAACATGGGCTGTATCTCCAACTGTAGCTCAAACCCGCCATTCAAGCAATATAACCATCTGTGATTGTCATCATCTGACTTGGGTCAACCATTCCAGTACTGGGGGTAAGGAAACCCTAGAGTTTCCCCTTTTATTCCCCTTCTAGGTTCTCCAATAGAGAGATTAGAATACGGGTACCAACCTTTTTCGGTAGTCTATTCAGTAGGGGAACCCTCCCAACCAAAAAAAATGGTAAAGGGGCACTACTAAAAACCTACCCCCTTCTCAAAATACCCGCTTTTTTCATGGTATTTTTGGAAATCTGCTTTTCCAACGGTATTTGGAGTGGGGGGTAGCCTTTCACCCAATCCCAACACGTCCTCCGTTCGCATTGACCGCGGCCTGCCACGCTGATGGCACAGCCTGCGGGCGTGTCGTCGGGACACTCCAGGCCCTTGTAGTCGATGGCCTCCAGTTCGTTTCGGTGTCGTGCTACATGAGTCTGGGCGGTTCAAAATGGAGGCTTGGCCAATCCGATTCTCCATAATCCCTATAGGAAAGCCACTACAAAAGGGACCGGTTCCTTGCGTAACCCCAGGTAAGGATTAAGGATTCTATAAGAAAGGGAAAGCCACTAAGGGACCGATCCACAGGACCTTTGAACAGGAGAAGATGGCCCCAAAAAAGAAACACACTTCTTATCTTGCCGGGTACGGGTCAAAATTCGACCACCAGGGGACTACAGGTTTGGTCCTTGGTTCCGCGGACCGGTTCCGTGCGCAACCCCAGGTAAGGATTAAGGATTACCTTTGAACAGCCCGAGGAGATGGCCCCAAAAAATGAACCAAACGTGTTTTCTTGCTGGTGCTCAGTGGGGGAATGAGGGAATGAACCCAGGATTCCCCCTTAAAGGAACCACCAGTTGGATGGTTTATAAGGGTCATTCCATTGCTCATTCCCTGCCTATCGCACCAGCGAGTTATTTACCCCTAAAATAGCAACCAAACCCGAAAAGTGACTACCTAGAGTCTCCATGACCCCCAGAAAAAGGGGTCATAACCCCTTAATTTTGAGTAATGCCCCCCATTTTTAATGGGTCAGGAGGAGACTCCAGGTAAAGACCAAAACGGAGCTCAAGCAGCGAGGTGTTCCGCCCCCTCTCGTGCGATCGCTGCGTCCGGGTCCGGGTCTTGGTTGAATCACCGGCTTTGGGGGATTCGATTCAAGGAAGCTCGAGCGGATGGTCTTTCTCGGGGTCGAATTAAGGGATCAGTAACCCTCCACCAACCCCCCCCCTCAGCGTAAACCTCTAGACTCCCTGAACAAAACCCTTTCAACTAACCCAAAGGCTCCTTTGTCTTTGATCTACGCCATCGATGGCTACCAAATTGAGAAAATTTGATCGATCATCATTTTCGCGTCGAGGGTGTGTGAAGGCGTCAAACGCATAAAACGACTTTTCGGACGAGCACCTGGGTAAGGGATCCCCAAAGGTCCTCCCGAAATAATTCCTGAGTTGGGGAATACCAGTTACGACCCCCCCGCCCCCCCGCCCAAGAAACCTCTCTAAGCCATCCTTAACCAAAACCCTAACCCTCCCAGCACCCCTTTCTCACTCCCTTAATTTCTGGACTTCAGGGTTCCTTTAGGACCAAACAACCCCCCAAGAAACCTCAACCCCCTAAACCAAATCCTAATAACCCCCAAAATAACCTCCCTAACTCCTACCCTTAACCTCGCGCCCCCTTACCTCACCTAAATGGCCCCCCCGAAATACCCCCCCAGCCCTTAATATATAGGTAACCCTATCAACTAACCCCCTAAACCAAACCCGAATAACCCCCAAATAACCCCCCAAAGATAGCCCCCACCACCTCGCCCCCCCGTAACCTCGCCCCCCGTAACCTCGCCTTAATGGCGCCCCCGAAATAACCCCCGCCCCGAAATACCACCCCCCCCCGCCCTAACAAAATAACCCCCCTAACCTTAACCCTCGCCAAATAACCCCCCCATCCCCCCCCCCAAACAACCACAACCCCCCCAAATAACCACCAACCTTGACCCCCCCCACGCCCCCCGTTTCTATAAATAAAGACAAAACCAATAAATACATAAGTTCATAAATAACATATCCCCCAAAAAAAAAGCAACAACAAAGCAAAAACAAAACAAAACAAAACACAACACAACACAACACAACACAACACAACACAACACACACACACAACACAACACACACACGTACACACACACACACACACACACACACACACACACACACACACACACACACACACACACACACACACACACACACACACACACACACACACACACACACACACACAACCTTAACCCCCCCCCCCCCATCCCACCCCCGCCCCAACCTCAACCCCCCATCGCCCCCCTCTCCTCGCCTTGTAGAGGTACACCACCGCCTGCCCCAGGTACGCCGACGCCTGCACCGCGTCGATGACGCAGCTGGCCGTGGCCCAGGGCTGCACCTCCGCCGGGTACTCCTGGCGTCTTCGGCGGGTTTGGAGGGCCGCCCAAGTCGTTGGGGTGTCCGCGGGGTTGAAACACGGTCCAGAAAGGGACTGTACAGGGATTTGTTTGGGGGGAGTTGTGTGGGTTTGTGGAGCCTTTTTATATGGGGCTCATAGAGGGTTTAGAGGGGTTCATGGAGGGTTCATAGGGCTTTTTGGGGGTTTGTAGAAGGTTGCGTGATGCTGACGCTACAAATTCTGGGAGGAGTTGGTTGGGTGGCTGCTCTGCGTGCTGCGCGGTTATGACAAATGCCACTGGTCCTCAGAAGCGTTTCTTGAGCTGAAGCAAATTACCTGTGATGCGTGTGGTTTAACCGGTATTCTTGAAATGGTTTTGGGTTGGGGTGGGAATCAGTTGAGGGACGGAAGAGGTGCGTCCGGGGGGGGGGGGTTATGGAAGGTTTAGCTGGTTTAGGGTTGGTTTAGAACTGGTTTCGGGTGGGTTTAGGGTTGGTATACTAGAGGACTTGTTTAGGGTGGAACTTTGTTGGGTTTGTTTAGGGTTGAACTTTGGTGATTTAGGGATTTGTTCGGTGCCGGTTTAGAGTTGATTACAATTACTATCCTGGCAGCGATGCTGCTGGATGTGGAAAGACAAAGCTACCAAAACGGCCAGAAGCCGCAAACGAGCCACCAAACTCACCGCCCGACCGACCGACGACCAAGGACCCTGCTACGACCCGGCCCGCCAAGCCGAGGAGAACAAAACTAGGGGCCATCCACAACGCCCCCTCACCGAAAATGTTCTTGATAGGGGATTTGTCCGCAAAACGCTACTATGGGGTGCCTTTGAAACATCAATAAGAAAGCACACGCCAAACGATCTGTGCCTTTCTTAGGTCACCCCCAAACAGGTAACCCCCAAACAGGTCACCAAAAGGCGACCCCCAAAAATGGCTTCGGCTTTGCCGTTGGCTCCACTCGCCTGGTAGGTGGTGAAGAGGTCCCGCAGGTTCCGCGCTGGCGGGGGCCCCAGGCCTGAGCGAGCGCTTTTTTTCCCGAGAGAGGCGACATATGCGGAGACCTGTCTGGAGGAAGGTACCTGGAGCCTCCTTCTGACTACAAAAAGGTTGGTCATTACCCAAAGTTAAGGGGTTATGACCCTTTTGTTAGGGGTCATGGAGACTCCATGTAGCTGCGTCAAAAGGGTATCTGGTCGTTCTTCGAGACCAAAGAAACAAGTCAGACTCTAGGTGCCCGACGAAAGCGGTGGTTTCCAGGGAAACTAAAACGTTTTGAGACAAAACCGATCATTGAAGATAAACTTTTGGAGGCCTGGTTGGGATATTCCCGCAAAAAGGAAAAGTAGGAAATTAGAGAGCTTTTCTGGTTTGTTGCGTATGTTGAGTCTCAAAAGAAAAGGACCCGTGAGCATGGCCTTTTGGGAAAATAGATGGCCCTGGTACATGGAATGAAATTCACCTAAACCATTCCCATTCGTGTTCAATCAAACTAACCTAAAAAGGACCTTCTTAAACCTAAGCTAAACCAGTGCCATTCTATGCCCGTGAGGCTGCGGGACCTCCTTTTTGGTTTTCCAGCGCCTGCGTAGAGCTTCCCCCAAGTCTTGGCCAGGGATCCCACACAGCCGAAAGGCCAAAAGCTCAGAATCACTGTGGGCAAGTGAGCAGGTCATTTGATCCCATGCGACCTCTAGGAATTCTAGGAACTCTTAAATCTGGACCCTCAAGCAAACCAAAAAACATGTGTTTTGCCCCACATTGATGGGTCCCTAGTTTCAAAATAGTTTGAGGGTCCAGGTAAAGGTGTTTCCCTGCATTTGGGGCACAGCCACACCCTGACCCAGCCGTGTTTCAGGTGGGTACTCTCGACTCATACCCCTGACGATTTCACCATGGGGACCTGTCGGGTTGCACTTTCTGCGGGGGGCAGAGTGTCCAGAGTGCCATCCTCCCCAAAAATCCGGGCACAAGTCAAGGGCAATTTGAAGGGAGATGGGTTTTGGAGGTATGGATGCTTGTCTACCACCAATATAAGATATATAAGATCTTGTGAGGCAGCATGTACCCACCCCAGAAATATGCATCCACAGTACCTCCAAAACCCAGAAAAGAAAACTGCTCGATCCTCCCTGGCAGCGTTTGGTACTGCCAGGCTTGGATGCCATGGGCTCTTCAGCCATGAAAAATCCAGGTTCCCATCGAGTGGCTTGACCAAAGTAATTAAGCTTTGCCCTGGGGTGGTAGGGGATAAAAGGAAAATCTAATTATATTTTCCTTGGGGATTCAGGCAGGCCACCATAACAATGAGTGGGTTCATATAACCACCAAAACGTTTACTGTTCAGGATTGTAATCACCCAGGCTGGGTCCTTGCCATCTAGTTTAATCTTTTTTTAATGGAGATTGAACCCCAGGGAATTTGGTTGCCACAGAACTCAGGGAGTGAGCCATGTTCAATGTCTTTGGTCAAATCAGCAATGTGTTTGAGCAACATTTACAACACTTCCGTTTGCTTAAGCCCCCATTTTCTGTAGTCTATTTAAGTAGGGGAACCCTCCCAACCAAAAAAGGGGAGAGAAGCGCACTACTGGGGACCCAGATACAGAACCTGAAACAAGAATCGGATCCCCAAGTACTCAGGCATACCCTTGCTTAAAGGTTTGGATGGCTGGGGGATCTAAATTCCTGGGGGATCTAAACCCCTGGTTCCTGCAGAGGGTAAACCCCTGGACCACCAAACCACCAAACCAAACCACTAAGTAGTAGGACGCTGAAGTAAAGGACATCATGGCTTTTGCTCGTTTTCCCAAATACGCGCTGGCGATATCTCGCTAAGCGGCCCTCCGCTCGCCGCACAACTCTGGAGATGTTCGGGATCTTCTCCCATTCGTCCACCACGTCTCCCGCATGCCTAACAGCATGCCCCAGAGAGTCGTGTTTTCTCTTTCTTTCGCCTCTGAATGACATGGGTGTGTCGTAGCTTAGTCAGGGAACCAAATAACATTGTCATATCGTCCTGGAGTCTCCGAGTCCGCTGACCAAAATAGGGGGAAACCCAAAAAGGCGTCATGGAATTGTCCGTGAAGGATCTGGGCATATGTCAAGCTTCCAAGAAGCTTCTACAGCAATAACTATGGCTAGCTATCAATGAACAAAAGTCGTAGAATCACAACCTGGAGAGCCCTGCGGCAAAGCACCAATTTGCCAGAAACATACTGAACGATACCCATTTGGGAGTATCATATGAAACACTTAATGTTTAGAAGCCCTTCTAATTAACCGAGGGTGCAACCCCCTAGTAATCAACCAGGGGGTCTACTTAGATCACGGGTGTCCATTACCAGGCATGAGGTTGTACTTATGTTTCTCCTGGGAAAACAAAGCAAGAGTTGGGGGTGGAGCAATATTCCATTTAGGGCCCCCAACTGACCATGGGTAACTTTTCCCATGTGGGACATGTCATCTTTTTCGTGGCTTCCCCCAATGCTCATTCCATGTAAAGGATCTTCTGATCAACCCAGTTCCGGAACAGCATGGCTATCTGGAGCGGCGGATATTCTGAGCCACCAAGAACTCATTCCAGAGCCGGCCAGTCCGTTCCAAAAGAAGCACCATTCATCCTCCACGTGGCCTGCTGAAAAACGGCTTGGATTCGTTGAAGCATAAATGTGACGAACGAAGGACAAAAGGAAAGAAGGGAAGAAGGAAAGAAGGAACAAAGGAAAGAAGGAATGAAGGAGGAAGGACAAAAGAGAAGAAGGACACAAAGAAAGGAGGAAAGCAGGAAAGAAGGAACGAACACACAAAGCAGGCCATCTTGTTTCATTCAGCATCCCTAAACAATCTGTGATCTCAGTACCTTTGGGGATTGCTTCGACTCTTGTGATTTAATGGGGCCCTCATAAACACTTCCACGGGACATGCAATCAAGGATACTGGGGTGCTTGGTCAAATGAGTATGTTGTTGGAAACATTGGTTACGACCCACTTATAAGTTCCCCTAAGTGAGTCACAATCAAATCCCCAATTTTAAAATGGTCTACCATGTAAAGAATTAAGAAGGCGGCCGCAACCATTTCTGGCTCGGCTTCATCTACCCGGGTTTTGATTGTGGCTCAAGTGGAGTTAGCCTTGTGATTGGTGGGTCATAACACAGGTGGCGATCCCCACATACTAACCTGGCAAATCCAACATCCAAGTAGACCTTGCCAAGCACTTTCACGGGTACGCTCCCGTTACTCCTGAGATTGACGTGATTGATTGGTCAGGGTATCCCCCCTACCTTGTGGGGAGGGGAGGGGAGGGAGGGGAGGGGAGGGGAGGGGAGGGGAGGCCCGGGGGTCCTGACATTCCATTTCTCTAGTATTCCGCATGTGGATGGGCGAAATCCATGTCGCACGAGAAACCATTGCGTGTTGGTATTCGCGCTGCAATCGAATCAAAGTAAAACACCACGCACGGCGAAGACATCAACATCTCCTGCACCCGTGGCATGGTAGCAACAAACTCGCTTTGCAGCCAATCACCAGGATCCAAATCTCGCACGCGCCAACACGAATACAGCAAAACTACATGGCATCTGCAAAACAAAATCCCATCCAAGCACCCCTGGAGCCTCCTTCTGACCCTTACAAAATGGTTGGTCATTACCCAAAATTAAGGGGTGGCCCCTTGTTCTAGGGGTCAGAAGGAGACTCTAGGTAGGGACAGGGACAGGAGGGACCTTTCGGTCATCCCAGAAGGTGTGTGTGTGTGTGTGTGCGCGTGTCTTCCTTCCAGGTCCCAGGCTGGCCGGCTGTGCGCAGCAAAACTTGGCAAAACTTGGACCCAGAAATGGCTGTGGCTCAAAATTAGACGATCGGAGATCAAATCGCGGGTTTTGGTGCATGTTTCCGCTTACAGGGCAACCCATTTTGGAATTGCGGTTTTTTGAGCCACACCCAAATAGAAGGTTACACTCCCTCAGACTAACATGGAAGCTCCCAGAAGGCCTCTCGTACACGGAACCAAGTCTTCCAAAGGGGTCCTGGGAGCTTCCATGTTAGTCTGGGGAGGGTAACTCTTTGGGGGCATGGCAAGTGGACAACGCCGAAACAGGGGAACTGTAAAAGAAAAACCCGTTTCATGTCGACAACTGCAGCTGCAACGTGGCATCTGCCGCATGTCCATCGCCCAAGGGGCTGGGAGTGGAAGGGGCTGAACTCTTTGCTGGGGAAATTGGCCACTGCTACACCCGCCAGGCACACCAGCGCCACTGTCCTGAGCTGGCTGCGTTGATCTGGGTCTCTTCTTTGAGGGTACCTGCTTTCTTGGGGGGCTAGTTTTAACGGGAAAGGCAAGGGAACATCACCACCATTTTGGGGGGTCCCCTAAAAGAGTCACAATCAAAACCAGTTATTAAAATGGTTTCCCCAAACCAATGCAAAGAACTACAAAGGCGGCCGCAACGAATTCTGGCTGGGATTGTCCCTTGCTAATCTTCATCTACCCGGGTCTTGATAGTGGCTCATCTGGATCTGTTCTTTGAGGGTACCCGCTTTCTTGGGGAGGGGGGGTAGTTTTGAAGGGAAACGAAAGGGAACATCACCACCATTTTGGGTGTCCCGCAAAACAAACACAAACCCACATGGGCCCTTGTTCATACTTGATAATTTGGGTTGTCTTGTTGTCTTGCTAGGTGCAAGAGTGCGTTGCCACCTGAAAACAGAGACAACGAGAGCTGCTCGCTCAAAGAAACCTACTCCGATTTACAGGGGCTCAGTCAAACCAACTGTGATGTGCCGAACTAAACTGCCCAACTTTCGATTGGTACAATTATGAATGTACATTTGAGAATATGATACACTTATGGAGGAGACTCCAGTTAAGACCCATTGTTCATACACGCACACACAAACATGCGTAGATGTATACACTTTATGCTTGGGTGTGGCTCGAAATTAATCCACCAGGGGACCGCAGATGTTCGTCCTTGGTTCCATTTACCGTTCTTCTATTTTTGGGCACCCATTTTATGACCCACAGCCAATTGATATAGAAAGCGGCTGTTCAATGAGTTTTGGTCTTCCGGCGGCCAGCTTCCGCTCTCCGTTTTCAATCCCAGCGTCGCGCTGATGCTTCGCCAGGGCAGGCTGAGGTTGGAGTCGACTTCGGAGCCATCGGATTGGGCCTCAACAACTTCCCGTGACTGGCATCACTAGACCCCATCCTTGTCATACCTGGATGGTTGCGAAATTCATTTCGCACCACATAAGAAACCCTGGAATGAGTTGATTCCCTAGTAAATACTAATAAATAATGGTTTCCATCGTTTCCAAGTGGTGCAGGATTTCGTCCATCCTTACTGTGGATGGTTGCGAAATCCATTTCGCACCCCCGAAAAGCAGCCCTGGAATGATTGGATTCCCCAGCAAATTCCGACAAACAATGGTTTCAATCATAGTTTCCAAGTGGTGCGAAGGGATTTTGTCCATCCACAGTAGGGGGTGGGGCCGTATGGACACGTGTCCGTTTTCTGCAACCTCCATCTTTGCAGACTGCGCCAACTCATCGCTTGGACTCCCAAGAAGGGAGAAACGAAAAATCATTCTTCTACCTGGAGTCTCCTTCTGACCCTTTAAAAATGGTTGGTCCTTACCCAGAAAAATACGGTGCTCTAGGTGGGGACTTGTTTGGGTCGGCTGCCAAGTATACTCCAAGTGTCCGAGGCACCGGTGGGGCAAATGTTTCAAGTTTAATGATTCTCGGTGAACAATCTCAGAACACGCCAGGGAAGATGATTCGAGGTCGCCGGTGAAGGGTGGGTTGGGAGGGATCCAGTGAAGGGGGCACTGACCGGCTTGCTCCGAGCCCTGAGGTTGCTGCACCTGAAACTTCTAGGTTGGAGGCAACACAAGTTTGGGGTCGCACCAAAGAGAAGCTACGCTGTCCCACCAGTTGGATGGTTTAGAAGGGTCATTCCATTTCTCATTCCCTGCCTGTCGCACCAGCGAGTTATTTACCCCTCAAATGGCAACCAAACCCGAGAAGTGACTACCTAGAGTCTCCTTCTGACCCCTGGAACAAGGGGTCATAACCCATGAATTTTGGTGGCAATGACCAACCATTTGTAAAGGGTCAGAAGGACTCCAGGTACCCCAAATCTTAAAATAGATTTTGAGGAGACCCCGGCATCGATCTGCCATTCATCCGAGAAAAATGATTGCAACGTCCAAGCAAATTCGTGGCTTTCCAGTTCTCCACAAAGACTCGTTGAAAGACTCTCCTGGTGGCTTTCCTTTCCATAGGATTCCACAACATCCCTGGGCAATGATTTGAAACAAATAATTGCTCCACACATAGCATGTGTCTCTCCCAAATGGACTGCTTGAGTTACCGGTAAACTTACCATCAGAAACGGCGTGCCCAACACCGATATCCACCAACCTACGAAGCCAATAGTAAATGGCCCACTCAAAACCCCAACCCAGTAATCTTGTCCATTGCTCGTATGAGAAGCGCCCAAAACTCGAATTGCCCACTTCCAGAAAACTTGTTTTGACCTTTCTAAACATTTTGGCGCAAAACCTCCCTCCACCCCCTCCATTGCTTTGATGGTGGAATGGAGTTTTCCCGCATATTCGCCCCCCCCCCCCACCTCCACCCCCTTCCCCCCCCCCACCTCCACCCCCTTCCCCCCCCCCACCCCTTCCCCCCACCCCCTCCTCCCCCCCACCCCCTCCCCCCCTTCCAGGAGCCTCCAAGCCATCCTCCGAGCCGGAGTCCTGTTCCACCTCAGCAACTTCCAAAGCGGAGCCGGGCTTCGGCTTCGTTGCCGAGGGGAAGCTCGTCGAGAAAATTGGTTTGGAGGTGCCGGCTTTTGTGGGGTCCACCCCTCAAGATGAAGAGAGTACTAAAAGACTACTAAGAAAAGAAACAACACAGGGAAGAACCACTGAAGGCGCAGATCCACACCGGATTCTGGACACCCCTCTCCAAAAATGAACCTACAACCTGCCTACAACCTGCCTATAACCTGCCTATAACCTGCCTATAACTTGCCTATAACCTGCCTATAACCTACCTATAACCTACCCATAACCTACCTACAACCCCAAAAAATAGTTCGTTTTGGAGAGGCCCACCGCACTTTTGAAGGGTCAACAGGAGACTCTAGGTACGATCAGTCCGGCAAAGATCGACCCAAGGGGTCTGCCTGAAGATATTTGGTTGTTGTTTAATCAATGCCTGCAATGAAAATTGCTTCCGATGGTTTCCTGTAAAGGAATCCCCTTCCGGTTCATTCCCGACACCCGGAACGGTCATGCCGGTCATTCTGGACTGAGCACCAGCAATTGTGGGCCCTCAGGAAACAGGTCTCAAACCACAGCCCCACCACGGCAAGGACACCAGATCACTTTTGGGAATTGTCAGGCACGGGTTTTTGGAGGAACTATTGAACCCATTCCTCAAATTGACGTTGAAGTATCCCCGGCCCCCCTCTCCTAATGGTAGTTACCATGGAGACCAACTAACACATGTGGGTTAAAGGCGCCCGTCCGCTCACAGCATATTTATTAACTGCTCACCTGCGGTCAAACAAGCCGGCCCTTTTCGGAGGTTAGGGGTTTTGTTCAAGAGCCAAGTCTTAGTTTGACAAAAGATGCCGGGCTTTGGAGGTTCTTTTTCGGGGCATTTGTCCAACATTTGAATTTCATATGTTCAGGATTCCCTATTTCCTCGCTAGTCTCACCTAAAATTGGCCCTTGAAGGGGAAATAGCCCCCGTGGAAAGAAACCCTTGGTGCTGTCCAAAAACTCGTCGTTTGCTCCAAGCTTGGCCCACATCTGGGGTACACAGAAAATCACATTGTCAGTATGTTCCACACTTAGCCTACCAGGGAATTTGAGCCCTACCTTTGAAGCCATACAGGGTTTTGGTACCCCCTAACGTCCAAACACTGAGGAGAACTGGGGGTGCCTTTCTTTGAGGGTACCCCGTTCTTAGTGGTAATCAAAGGGAAACCAGCAGGAACCCCACCTATTTCAGGCTCCGATCCCCCAAAAAAAGACGCCCAGTCGAGTTTTGGAGGGTCTCCCCATGACTTGCCCAGGCCACGTGCTGATACCGCACCAGCGCCGCGGTCTCCTTCGTGGAAGGCCACATCTCGAGCCGATCGCTCGAGCCAAGCTGCGCGACCATTCGAGGCGAGACAGCGCGACAGCGCTGTCAACCTGAAAAAAAACAACGGCTGGAAAAGCGTTCTTTGGTTGGTGGTGCTTTTGCTTTGCTTCATTGGTCGGAAACGCATGCGAGAAAACAAAAACGCTTATACAGGTGTAATAAATAAGCATTGTTTGTGTGTGTGTGATTGATACAACAACAACAGCAGCAGCAGCAGCAACAACCAACAACCAACAACCAACAACCAATAACCAACAACCAACAACCAACAACCAACAAACAACAACAACAAACAACAAAGGACACACAACAAACAACAAACAACAAACAACAAACAACAGACAACAAACAACAGACAACAAACAACAAACAACAAACAACAAACAACAAAACAACCAACAAACAACAAACAACAAACAACAAACAACACACAACACACAACACACAACAAACAACAAACAACAAACAACAAACAACACACAACAAACAACACACAACACACAACACACAACACACAACACACAACAAACAAGAAACAACAAACAACAAACAACAAACAACAAACAACAAACAACAAACAACAAACAACAAACAACAAACACCAAACACCAAACAACAAACAACAAACAACAAACAACAAACAACAAACAACAAACAACAAACACCAAACAACAAACAACAAACAACAAACAACAAACAACAAACAACAAACAACAAACACCAAACAACAAACAACAAACGCCAACAACACCAACAACAACAACAACAACAACAACAACAACAACAACAACAACAACAACAACAACAACAACAACAACAACAACAACAACAACAACAACAACAACAACAACAACAACAACAACAACAACAACAACAACAACAACAACACAACACCAACACCAACAACAACAACAACAACAACAACAACAACAACAACAACAACAACAACAACAACAACAACAACAACAACAACAACAACAACAACAACAACAACAACAACAACAACAACAACAACAACAACACCAACAACAACAAACAACAACAACAACCAACAAACAACCAACAACCAACAACAACCAACACCAACACCAACACCAACACCAACAACACCAACAACACCAACAACAACAACAACAACACCAACAACACCAACAACACCAAGAGCACCAACAACAACAACAACAACAACAACAACAACAACAACAACAACAACAACAACAACAACAACAACAACAACAACAACAACAACAACAACAACAGCGACAGCAACAGCAACAGCAACAGCAACAGCAACAGCAACAGCAACAACAACAAGCAACAGCAAGCAGCAAGCAGCAAGCAACAAACAACCAACAACCAACAACCAACCATCAACAACCAACAACAGCAACAACAACATCAACAACAACAACAAC